>CM057054.1:40512613-41077613 GCA_029948455.1 Solanum rostratum
CTTCTATTCAATTTTGGTTGACTGGACAAAGAATGAATCAATAATAACACTTTATTTTTCCTATTTAATGATGTTTATTTTCTTGTTAAAATTATATTTTTGGGTAATTTTCAAGATTAATAAGTTTGGTCTACTTTTGATTTTTGACCAAAGTTAATATAAATCTTTTTATAGATAGAATGTTATGTACAAAATTTTCAAATATTATCTTGTAAAAATATCTCACACCAACTATAAATATCTTTCTTTTGGTCCCTCAGAGTTAGGGTTTTCAAGCACAACTTCTTCTTCTATTTTCTATTTAATTTTTAGTGCCTCTATTGCAACATCTTTGATTCAGAGACCTCATAGAATACATTTCTCATTCCTGCAATTCACAAGATATAGAGAGACAAACCATGTCGTATTTGAATGCACTGAAGAAAAATAATGAAAGTGCTATACTCAGTAGAGATGATGTTATGGGGTTTATAAATCATACTCGAGGAGAACATAAGAAGGACAAAGAGAAAATTGAAACAACAAAAAAGATAATGGAATGTTTAAAGAAGAGAACCGAATCATTAGAGAGGAAGCTAGCAGATATAAAAAAAACACATCTTGAACAAGAACAAGCCCTTGACGTTGAAAAATCCAAGATGCAAAAACTTGACTCCCAATTGGAGCATGCTCAAGAAAAGCAAAGCGAGATTGAGCAGCTCAATCATCCAGCTCCTCGAGGGATTAAGTCCACCACTCAACCTCTACCTCCTCTAGCATACGCTGAATTTTTTGTAAGTCGTGGTCGACATTTAAAGAAGAGAACAAATTAGAGGAAATGGTAATTTTCTTTTGTCATTGGGGTCTTGCTGTTTTTCTAGTAGAGAAGTTCTTTATCAACATGTAATAGATTATCGTTATGTTAAAGTTTAAAAAAATTACATATTGAAAAATAAAATTACTTTTTAAAGAATGCCATGTTTTTTTTAAAAAAAAAATTAAAGAGTGTCAAGATAAACTGTAGCATGTAATAGACTCTCCCTAAAGTTTCTTCTCATACTTTCGGTTTATAGCTTCAATAACTGTCAATTATTTTTAAGAAACTTATTCCTTATATACATGCCCTCTACTTTGGAATTCATATTTACAGTTTTCTTTTATGTCCTCCAAAAATTATTTCAAATGCATGAGCTCTGTTAAGATGGGTATTTTAACCAATCTTATTAAACACATATTCTTTCTGTCCCAATTTATGTGACTATGTTCAAATTTTGATAGTTAAATTACTACTCCAGATTCTTGATAAGAAAAAGAAAAAGTAAAATTATTTTAAGCTCATATAGGGATGTTCAATTTACTTTATGTTTGTGTATGATAAAATGTGTTCAACCGCTCCATATTACATTTTAAAGAAAGAATAATATATATAGTTATCGTCTAATAATAGTGTGATTTTAGATAAAAGAGCATCCTTGGTCTCTTAGACAATGTGAGATGTCAAATTGTTGACAATAGCAACAGATCCAAGAGAAACCTTTACAGTGGTAACTTTATCAACCAAAATAAGAAATGCAATTGTGAGAAGTGATCCATCCCACTTTATAGCCTTCTAATATTCTAGGATAAAATCTGTTGTGATAATATATCTTAAAAGCTTTTATTATCCTAACATTACAAGGTTGAATTTTTAATGTCATATTGGGTGGTAGGAAAACAATTCAACATTTTGTATTCAACATGTGCTAGATAATTCTTCAAGCAACATGGCTTTGCATATTTTCGAATAATTCATAAAAGATTTTTTTTCCAGATCCATCTTTATTGCAACAAATAACAATCATGAGCCATTCTTTGTCCTGCTTTCTTCCTTCTAGTTATTTCCTAGCAAGAGAATGATCAACCTGTACCCTGTAAAATATATCAGTTTCATTCATATTAGAGACATCCCTTTTAGAAAATTGGTCTATTTTTTTAAATGAATTCCAATTTCATCTCCATATCTTTGTATATCATTGAAACTTGGGATTATCTTTTTGTTGATCGGGTTTTCCTTTTGTGTTACTTAGATAAATTAGTGTTCTGTCATAAAATAAACACAACCTGGTCGAAGGATTAACATATAGAATTCACTTCAAAGGAATTCAAAGCCATTTGTGACAAAAATGGAATACATCATGTTTTGACCGTTCCAAGATCGCCTCAACAAAATGGAGTGGTGAAGAGGAAGAATCGAACTATTCTTAGCATGCAAGAAGTACATTGAAGAGCAAAAATGATCTCAACCGAACCATTCGGCCTCATGACATTCGTTCAATCACATTCTAATAGGAAAAAACTTCAATGAATAAGAATACTTAAACATATGAAATGATGAATGATAAATAAAGGCCAAAGGCCAAACAATCTATCCATCAACTGAGTAAGACTAGTATGAAGTGAAAAATATAATCAAGTAATAACTCAACAGTCTAGTCTATGAATCATCTAAAACATCTGACTAAGTGGTGTCAATGACAGACCCATGGCTAAGTAAAAATAAAATAAAAATGCTAAATTCAAAGCTAGAAGAAAAACTTGATGTCCTCCGAAAGCAGGGAGAGGACCCACCAATCAACTGAATGCAAATAGATCTCTCAATGGTGTGCCTGTTGATGACTGCCGATACCAGTCTCTGCATCATGAAAAGATGCAGGCACAAATGGACGTCAGTACGTGAAATGTAAAAGTATATAAAATGGTAGAAAGAAACATGTAAAGGAATAATAACATCAACTCAAAAAGTAGGAAACTCAATCATCATGTCAAGAGTCTAAACAATGACCACTCATATACCATCTAGTCAAATCCACTCAGAGTACTATCAAGACCTATTTCGGAGTTTCTCTAACTGACAACCATCACCTATGAGCCGGTGATAATACGACAAAGAGATGTCATTGCCACATCCATCCAATACCTTGCCTGGGTATAGGACATCCCATTAGTAGATCTAAAATCAGTAACATCAAGTCCTTTTCTTGGACTATAGGAAACATCCGATTTTTTGGTTCAATATCCGATTTTTTTGTTCTGTTCTCTCCTACGATGGCTACATAGTTATTGAGTTTTAGTTGGAATTACTCTTACTCAATTCACTACTCAATACCCCTGTTGAGACTCAATATGCTCATAAGACATCAACCATATGGTTAACTCATTCATCTAGTCTCATTGGACATTGTTAACTCAACTAATCATATCAACTATCAACTCTTTTGTTACATTCCTTTCAGGTTCAACTCTTGACTCATCAAGCCATTATCATGCATCATTCTAACCCATAGTATTCTGGAAGATAAAAGTAGAGTTAAAGCATTTAGGGATTCCATGGACTCTTTAGGCCCAACTTGTACTCATGCGTGCTCATTTAAATGAAATTTGCAAAAATAACAAGAAATCTTCCAAGGGTTTATATAGGAAAGTAAAAATCATCTATTTCAAGTATTTAATTCATAAAAGTTGTTCTTCACGCAACTTAATGTAGAAATACATTAGAATTTATGAAAAAATCTTCAAGAAACATACTTGGAAGACTCAAATCACTCACAACTCCATCAATCTGGGTTGTTGGGCAAATGGAAGAACATAATCCATGGTTTTGTTACTCTTACATACCTGGAAGTTTTGAATCTTTAACCAGCTTGGAAAAACTCACAAAGTTATCTTAAAAAACCTTAGCCTTTTTCTCCCTTGAAACCTTGATCTATGTTTGAGAGAGTGTTTCAACGTAAAAAGGTTGAACTCAGATATTTAGGGTTTTATTTAGGTGTAAAAACACTAGGTTTAGGCTTTGAAAGGGTGGGAAAAGACCAAAATAACGTTTCTTAAAAAGCTGTCAAAGTCATCTACGGGCCCATCTACGACCCGTAGGGACCATTTTGTAAGCTTTTTGGCAAAGTTTGGGGTCTGTTGATTAATTTCACGACCCCAATCTATGGCCCATAGAAGTTTCTACGACCCGTAGATTGGTCCGTAAAATTTCAGATCAAAAAGTGGATTTTAAGGAATTTTTTCCATGAGTTAGCAGACGGGCCATACTGTAACACCCCACATCCTACATGTACTAGTCCAACATAGATGAAACATGATATGACAAGGTCAAATCTGCACATATTTTTAAAAGTGTATGAATTGCAGATTTAAGGGTTATATGTACATCTAACGCTTAAGATGACCGAGCGTATATAATTTTTAGGTCAAGTTAAGGAGAGTGTGACCTTAAATGAAGTAAAATAATTGAGGTGCTTGTGGGACTTAGGAAGCTAGTAGGTGAGTCACCTACGTGCTTAATAAGCTCGGTAAACGGAGACAAGGCCCAACACCAAATTTGTTCAAGTCTGATAAAGAATAAACCCCGAGTTAAAGATGTCATTTGGGCCCATGGTTTGGCATCATAAAAGGGCAATATTTGCAGCCCAAGATGGATAAGAAAAAGGGCCAAATTACAACTACAATGCAATTCAAAACTAAAGCCCAAACTAAGTGGGCTTAGGGAGTAAATGTTTGCAACAAAGCCCATCCCATTTGAAGCCCAATAAGGCCCAAATGAAAGGGCCAAGCTGCTGCCCCATAACCTTATTAAAATAAGGCTAAAAGCCCAGAAGAAAGTCGGCCAAAAGAGACCTATAAAAGGGAGGAACCAGCAGCAACTTTCAGCCATTTTCTTAAGCCAAATTTTCAGATTTTTCTCAAGTTTCTTTTTGCTCTCTCTCCATTTTCTAAAGCAGCCAAGACACACTTCTAGGGTTCTTGAAGAGAACCTAATACTTGAGAGTTAAGGTAAGTAAAAATACCCATGGTTTGGTGTAATTTTTCCATGAAAAACATGAAGAGTATGTTGGTTGTATTGTGCAGGAATTTTGGGACAGCATGTGTTCCAATTTTGTAGTTCACTTTTCTTGTTAAATAAGAGACTTTTATCTTTTTGGTTGGCTGATTTATGAAGTAATATGTATTTTTTTAAGAAGTCTTGGGTCCATAGTGATGTAAGAAGGCTGCTGGACCACTTGTACCTTCCGCAAAAACAAGTTCTTAAATGATGTCTTAATTCCGGTCATTAGTAAGAATTTGTGGACTGTTTTAGGGAATTGTTGTCTCATGTTTTTCATCTACTTAGGGAATGTTTTTGGACTGGTTTAGGACTGTAATTATGTGTAAATATTTTGAGGACCGTTTGGTTAAGGTTGGAACGGATTTGGAATGGTTGACGTCGAAATGTAGCGGAAAGACGCAATGTTGCGTTGTCTACTTACGTGTTGTGTAAATTTGTTGTATGCTGTATTGTATGAGTTGTTGTAATGCTGTTATGAAACTAAGCATAGCTGGATATGACATGTATATGGGAAGGTATGTTAGAAAATACGATTAGGAGCGGAAGTGCTGAAAGAATACTATTTGGGTGTTAATTCCGAGCTTGCTGCCCGGATGTTGTTTTTGGGTGAAATTGGATTACTAAGACGTGTTTATTAGCTACTAACACTAGTTTTACCACCTAATATGTTGTAGATAAGTGTTTGGAGGAAAAGGATACTATTCCGAGGTAATAACGACATAGCACAGTGAGGTATGTAAGGCAACTTGATTTCCTATTACTTGGCATGAAATCTATAGTTTTCCTTAGCACATAAAGGCACGTACAAACTCCGACAGGGCTGCTAACCGTGTTCCCACTCTTTAACATGTCCATATGTCTCCATACATAGTCATTGTCAACCTACATATGTACTTGAATACCGAATATGCATGGATTCCTTTTTACCAAACAAAGTCTATGTGTTGTTCAATCTTTGATACGATTCATTAGTTGTGTATCTCTCTTTTCATTGTGGTATTACCTTGTATGGTTGTCCATATGTCACATGTTCATATTCCTACAGTTCTAAAGGTTATGACCACCAAAAGAACCATCTCAAAGTAAATAAAAGATAACTTACAGTTGCTTATAAATGAGTGGTAGCCCGATCGGTGGAAGAATCACCTAGCCAGGGTCGATCTCATTTGGGTGGTAGCCCGAGGGGTGAAGGAATCACCTAGCCAGGGTCGATCCCATTACAGATTTACCACTGATCAGCTGGTCATTTACATGATATATTGTGCACAGATTATACAGTAAAGAAAGATACAGTAATAAAAAGACATAAAGTACATGATTCCACAGTATGACTAAAGGTGGTCTTATCATACATACACACCAGCATGTGATTTCATTTGAGCTAATATTGCATATACAGTATTTCCTGCCTTACATATTCAGTACATTATCTCGTATTGACGTCCCTTACGGGGGACCTGCATTTCATGCTGCAGGTACAGGAGCTACTAGATCTCCCCAGTAAGAGTACAGGACTTCCAGCTGCTATTACTAAGCTCCAGGTTGCTTCGGGGCTTATGTGTTTAGAACTTATATTTTGCATTGTATAGTTGGTCATGAGGCGGGGCCTGTCTCGACCCATTTGGATATTATTCCCTACTTAGAGGCTTTGTAGACTATGTAAATTAAAGTGTGGTCAAATAGCGTATTGTCGACATCGTGGCTCCAACGGCCTAGTCTTATGCATTTACTTCTGGTTTGTTAGTACAGTGTACCTTCTTTTGACAACATGTTAAGTATGGAAACCTCTTAAATGTTCATAGCAGGTGTATAGTTATATGTTGGTTCTCCCGAGCCTTGTCGGCAACGGGTGCCAGTCCGCCTTAATGGGGCTTAGGGCGTGACAGAAGTGGTATCAGAGCGGGTCATCCTAGGGAGTCTACAAAGCCGTGTCTATGTAGAGTCTTGTTTATGGATGTGTTGTGCACCACATTTATAAGCAGGAGGCTACGTGGCATTTAGGAGTTGTCACTTTCTTTTCATTCTTTAGATCGTGCCATAGAGCCAAGTGTTGTAGGTTGATTATTTCTGACCTCTAAATTATTTTGTACAGTAAGCATGCCTGAAACCAGGAAAAGCAAAGGCAAGGGGAAGGAGGTGGAAGTGGTAATTGGTATGCCCAGTCGGGTGAGACGACGAGATGAGGCCCAAGTTGAGTCTCTGTCCCAAACATCTCCAACTCCTCCAGCTCCTGATGAACCAGGTCGTAGTGAAACTCCCTCAGAACCACCTGCCGATGCTGCTGTGCAGGATCTGAGAAATGCGGTCCAATTATTGACACGCATAGTTGCTAGCCAAAGCCAAAGACAAGAAGGCCAAGTTGTGGGTGCAGATGGTGCGAATAGGGCAGCTAGCACGAGGATACGTGACTTCCTTAATTTGGACCCTCCAACTTTTACCGGATCAGACCCTAATGAAGATCCGCAAGACTTCATCGACCAGATCCAGCGCACTTTAGATGTTATGCATGTGAGTGGTATAGAAGCTGTAGAACTGGCAGCATATAGATTGAAAGGTGTGGCTATATTGTGGTATGAAGCTTGGAAGCAATCCAAGGGTACAGATGCACCTCCAACTACCTGGAAGGAGTTCAAAGAGGCCTTTCTTGACCACTACTTGCCATATGAGATCTGAGAGGCCCGTGCAGATCAATTTCTGAATCTCCATCAAGGGGGTATGAGCTTGAGGGAGTATAGCCTCCAGTTTAACTCCTTGGCCAGGTATGCTCCCAACGTAGTTGCTACTACGGCAGATAGGGTTCATCGGTATGTGGATAGGTTGGATACATATCTGGTAAGAGACTGTACTATTGCTTCATTGAATAAAGACATGGATATAGCAAGAATGCAAGCATTTGCGCAGAAACTAGAGGATCAGAGGCAAAGGAGAAGGACACAAGAGATAGAAAGGGGCCAGTCCAAGAGGGCCAGATCTACAGGGCAGTTTGTACCGTCCCAAGGTGATGTTAGGCCCCGATTTCCTAGTAAACCACCTAGACCATCATCCTCTTATTCTGCAATCAGTGCTCCACCGCAACTTCAAGGGTCTAGAGGTAATCAGTTTAATCAAAGAAGTGAGGGACAAGGTGCACGGACTGCAGGATATTCGGCCAGCCAGCAGATTCCTCCTAGGCAGTCTTGCCAACAATGTGGGAGGAGTCATTCAGGTATATGCCGTGTTGGGACAGATGCCTGTTATTGGTGCGGTGTACCAGGGCATGTGATAAGAGATTGCCCGAGAAGACGTGTGGGTGATATGGCACAACCTGCTGGGTCAGCTGTTGCATCATCATCGTCAGTTCCTCCTGTTAGTAGGGGTCAGCAAATGCCTACAGGCCGTGGTAGAGGTGGTAGAGGAGCAGCTAGCTCCAGCGGAGCCCAGAATCGCACTTATGCTCTGGGAAGTCGGCAAAATTTAGAAGCTTCACCCGATGTGGTCACAGGTACATTGTCCATCTTTTCACATAATGTATATGCATTAATTGACCCTGGTTCTACATTATCATATATTACACCACTAGTGGCTGGGAAGCTTAAAAGAACACCTATATTATTGAATGAGCCATTTGAAGTATCTACGCCAACCGGTGAATTTATTATAGCTAGAAGGGTCTATTATGATTGTGTTGTAACTGTTTGTGACCGTGATACGTGGGCGGACCTTGTTGAGTTAGATATGGTGGAATTCGATGTTATAATGGGCATGGATTGGTTAGCTTCTTGCTATGCTACTGTGGATTGCCGATCTAAGAGAGTGTATTTCCACTTTCCAAATGAGGCAGTCCTTGAATGGGAAGGTAATGTTGGGGCACCAAAGGGGAAGTTTATTTCCTATTTTAAGGCAAGGAAGATGATGTCAAAGGGGTGTATATGTTATCTAGTGAGAGTAAGGGATATGGAGGCTGAATTACCAACTCTTCAATCGGTTCCGGTAGTGAATGAATTTGCTGATGTGTTTCCCGAAGAGCTTCCAGGTTTGCCTCCAGAACGAGAGATAGATTTTGGCATTGATTTACTCCCAGGCACTCAACCTATTTCTATCCCTCCATATAGAATGGCCCCGGCAGAGCTACGTGAATTAAAGGAGCAATTGAAAGATTTGCTAGAGAAGGGCTTTATAAGACCTAGTGTGTCCCCTTGGGGTGCACCAGTGTTATTTGTACGAAAAAAAGGATGGCACTTTAAGAATGTGTATTGATTACCGACAATTGAATAAGGTGACAATTAAAAACAAATACCCCCTCCCCAGGATTGATGATTTATTTGATCAATTACAGGGTGCCAAATGTTTTTCAAAAATTGATTTGAGGTCAGGTTATCACCAAGTGAGAGTGAGGGAAAAAGATATACCCAAGACAGCCTTTAGGACACGCTATGGCCACTTTGAATTTCTTGTTATGTCATTTGGGCTGACAAATGCACCAGCAGTTTTCATGGACTTAATGAACAGGGTATTCAAGCCGTTCTTGGATGTCTTTGTGATAGTATTTATAGATGACATTTTGGTGTATTCAAGATCAAAAGAAGACCATGCAAATCACTTACGGCAGGTATTACAAGTTCTTCGTGATCGGCAATTGTATGCCAAGTTTTCCAAATGTGAATTTTGGTTGAAATCAGTGGCATTCTTGGGTCATATTGTATCCGATGAAGGGATAAGGGTTGATTCACAAAAGATAGAGGCGGTGAAAGATTGGCCAAGGCCAACAACGCCCACCGAAGTTCGAAGCTTCTTAGGGTTGGCAGGTTATTATAGAAGATTTGTCGAAGGTTTTTCTTCTATTTCTGCACCTCTAACAAAGTTGACACATAAGGCGATCAAATTTCAATGGAATGATGCATGTGAAATGAGCTTTCAAGAGTTGAAAAGCAGGCTAACTTCTGCACCTGTATTAGTGCTTCCAGAAGGCTCAGAGGGGTATGCGGTATATTGTGATGCTTCGGGGGTTGGCTTAGGGTGTGTACTGACACAACATGGTAGGGTAATTGCTTATGCCTCGAGACAACTGCGGCCACATGAGAAAAACTACCCGACACATGACCTTGAACTAGCAGCTGTTGTGTTTGCCTTGAAAATATGGCGCCATTATTTGTATGGGGTTCATGTTGACATATATACTGATCATAAGAGCTTACAGTACATATTTAAACAGAAAGACCTAAATTTAAGGCAGCGGAGGTGGCTGGAGCTAATAAAGGATTACGATGTTGATATACTATATCATCCAGGGAAAGCAAATGTGGTAGCCGATGCTTTGAGCCGCAAGGCAATTGTGAATATTGATGATCAGACCGTGGTACGTCAAGGAGTCGCTAAGGATCTACGTCAACTAGCCAATTTGGGAGTGCGCCTCATTGAAACTCCAAAGGAAGGGGTTGTTGTGCATAATGCTACAGAGTCTTCATTGATAACAGAGGTAAGGGAAAAACAGTTCAAAGATCCTATTCTACGGCGACTTAAGGAGAAGGTGAGTCAAGGCATAATGAAGGGCTTTGAACTTACCCAAAATGGAGTACTTTACTGTAAAAACAGATTGTGTGTTCCTAATATAAATGGACTAAGAAGGAGAATAATGGAAGAAGCCCATCATTCAAGATATTCTATCCATCCAGGATCAACTAAGATGTATCACGACCTGAAGGAAATGTTTTGGTGGGAAGGAATGAAGAAGGACCTTGCAGAATTTGTGGCTCAATGTCCAAATTGCCAACAAGTTAAGGTAGAGCACCAAAAGCCGGGAGGTTATATGCAATGTATAGAGCTCCCAACATGGAAGTGGGATATGATTAATATGGATTTTGTTACTGGGTTGCCTCGCTCATTTCAGAAGTTTGACTCCATATGGGTAATAGTTGATAGACTTACAAAGTCAGCACACTTCTTGCCAGTTAAGAGTGACTATACGGCTGAAGAGTATGCAAAGCTATACCTTAAGGAGATAGTTAGACTACATGGGGTCCCAATCTCCATTATATCTGATCGGGGAGCTCAATTCACCGCAAAATTTTGGAAATCCTTCCAGAGGAGCTTAGGGACACAAGTAAATTTAAGTACAGCTTTCCACCCGTAGACAAATGGTCAAGCAGAACGCACCATTCAAACACTTGAAGATATGTTGCGGGCGTGTGCATTGGACTTCAAAGGTAGTTGGGTGGACCATTTGCCACTTATTGAATTTGCCTATAATAATAGCTACCATTCAAGCATCAAGATGGCACCGTATGAAGCTTTGTATGGAAGGAAATGTAGATCACCAATAGGATGGTTTGAAGTGGGTGAAACCACCTTGCTCGGTCCAGATCTAGTCCAACAAGCCATGGAAAAAGTCAAGGTAATACGACAGCGGCTAGAAACAGCCCAAAGCCGTCATAAATCATATGCAGATGCTAGAAGAAGAGGACTAGAGTTCTCAGTAGGAGATTGGGTATTCTTAAAAGTGTCTCCAATGAAAGGTGTTATGAGATTTGGTAAGAAAGGGAAACTAAGCCCACGTTACATAGGGCCATATAAGATTATTAAAAGGTTTGGACAAGTTGCATATGAATTAGAGTTACCCCAGGAGCTTTCAATGGTTCATCCAGTTTTTCATGTCTCAATGCTCCGAAAATGCATAGGTGATCCATCTCGTATTACTCCTATTGAAGATATGCAAGTTATGGAAGATCTCACCTATGAAGAGGTACCTATTGCTATCCTAGATCGTCAAGTTAGAAAGCTAAGGAATAAGGAAATACCTTCAGTGAAAGTGCTTTGGAGGAACCAACAGGTAGAAGAGATAACGTGGGAGGCTGAGGAAGCAATGAGGTCTAAATATCCTTATTTATTTGAAGCTAAAGAGGAAGTCCAAGATAAAGAGTTAAAGGAGTAGTAGGTACGTGAATATGAATTCTTATTATGTTTTCAAAATTTCAGAGTTAGCAGAATAAATTTCAAAATTTCAAAATAGATTGGTCCGTAAAATTTCAGATCAAAAAGTGGATTTTAAGGAATTTTTTCCATGAGTTAGCAGACGGGCCATACTGTAACACCCCACATCCTACATGTACTAGTCCAACATAGATGAAACATGATATGACAAGGTCAAATCTGCACATATTTTTAAAAGTGCATGAATTCCAGATTTAAGGGTTATATGTACATCTAACGCTTAAGATGACCGAGCGTATATAATTTTTAGGTCATGTTAAGGAGAGTGTGACCTTAAATGAAGTAAAATAATTGAGGTGCTTGTGGGACTTAGGAAGCTAGTAGGTGAGTCACCTACGTGCTTAATAAGCTCGGTAAACGGAGACAAGGCCCAACACCGAATTTGTTCAAGTCTGATAAAGAATAAACCCCGAGTTAAAGATGTCATTTGGGCCCATGGTTTGGCATCATAAAAGGGCAATATTTTCAGCCCAAGATGGATAAGAAAAAGGGCCAAATTACAACTACAATGCAATTCAAAACTAAAGCCCAAACTAAGTGGGCTTAGGGAGTAAATGTTTGCAACAAAGCCCATCCCATTTGAAGCCCAATAAGGCCCAAATGAAAGGGCCAAGCTGCTGCCCCATAACCTTATTAAAATAAGGCTAAAAGCCCAAAAGAAAGTCGGCCAAAAGAGGCCTATAAAAGGGAGCAACCAGCAGCAACTTTCAGCCATTTTCTTAAGCCAAATTTTCAGATTTTTCTCAAGTTTCTTTTTGCTCTCTCTCCATTTTCTAAAGCAGCCAAGACACACTTCTAGGGTTCTTGAAGAGAACCTAATACTTGAGAGTTAAGGTAAGTAAAAATACCCATGGTTTGGTGTAATGTTTCCATGAAAAACATGAAGAGTATGTTGGTTGTATTGTGCAGGAATTTTGGGACAGCATGTGTTCCAATTTTGTAGTTCACTTTTCTTGTTAAATAAGAGACTTTTATCTTGTTGGTTGGCTGATTTATGAAGTAATATGTATGTTTTTAAGAAGTCTTGGGTCCATAGTGATGTAAGAAGGCTGCTGGACCACTTGTACCTTCCGCAAAAATAAGTTCTTAAATGATGTCTTAATTCCGGTCATTAGTAAGAATTTGTGGACTGTTTTTGGGAATTGTTGTCTCATGTTTTTCATCTACTTAGGGAATGTTTTTGGACTGGTTTAGGACTGTAATTATGTGTAAATATTTTGAGGACAGTTTGGTTAAGGTTGGAACGGATTTGGAATGGTTGACGTCGAAATGTAGCGGAAAGACGCAATGTTGCGTTGTCTACTTACGTGTTGTGTAAAGTTGTTGTATGCTGCATTGTATGAGTTGTTGTAATGCTGTTATGAAACTAAGCATAGCTGGATATGACATGTATATGGGAAGGTATGTTAGAAAATACGATTAGGAGCGGAAGTGTTGAAAGAATACTATTTGGGTGTTAATTCCGAGCTTGCTCCCCGGATGTTGTTTTTGGGTGAAATTGGATTACTAAGACGTGTTTATTAGCTACTAACACTAGTTTTATCACCTAATATGTTGTAGATAAGTTTTTGGAGGAAAAGGATACTATTCCGAGGTAATAACGACATAGCACAGTGAGGTATGTAAGGCAACTTGATTTCCTATTACTTGGCATGAAATCTATAGTTTTCCTTAGCACATAAAGGCACGTACAAACTCCGACAGGGCTGCTAACCGTGTTCCCACTCTTTAACATGTCCATATGACTCCATACATAGTCATTGTCAACCTGCATATGTACTTGAATACCGAATATGCATGAATTCCTTTTTACCAAACAAAGTCTATGTGTTGTTCAATCTTTGATACGATTCATTAGTTGTGTATCTCTCTTTTCATTGTGGTATTACCTTGTATGGTTGTCCATATGTCACATGTTCATATTCCTACAGTTCTAAAGGTTATGACCACCAAAAGAACCATCTCAAAGTAAATAAAAGATAACTTACAGTTGCTTATAAATGAGTGGTAGCCCGAGGGGTGGAAGAATCACCTAGCCAGGGTCGATCTCATTTGGGTGGTAGCCCGAGGGGTGAAGGAATCACCTAGCCAGGGTCGATCCCATTACAGATTTACCACTGATCAGCTGGTCATTTACATGATATATTGTGCACAGATTATACAGTAAAGAAAGATACAATAATAAAAAGACATAAAGTACATGATTCCACAGTATGACTAAAGGTGGTCTTATCATACATACACACCAGCATGTGATTTCATTTGAGCTCATATTGCATATACAGTATTTCCTGCCTTACATATTCAGTACATTATCTCGTACTGACGTCCCTTAGGGGGACCTGCATTTCATGCTGCAGGTACAGGAGCTACTAGATCTCCCTAGTAAGAGTACAGGACTTCCAGCTGCTATTACTAAGCTCCAGGTTGCTTCGGGGTTTATGTGTTTAGAACTTATATTTTGCATTGTATAGTTGGTCATGAGGCGGGGCCTGTCCCGACCCATTTGGATATTGTTCCCTACTTAGAGGCTTTGTAGACTATGTAAATTAAAGTGTGGTCAAATAGCATATTGTCGACATCGTGGCTCCAACGGCCTAGTCTTATGCATTTACTTCTGGTTTGTTAGTACAGTGTACCTTCTTTTGACAACATGTTAAGTATGGAAACCTCTTAAATGTTCATAGCAGGTGTATAGTTATATGTTGGTTCTCCCGAGCCTTGTCGGCAACGGGTGCCAGTCCGCCTTAATGGGGCTTAGGGCGTGACACATAATTTAATCCATGGCCTGTAATAAGTTGCATATTTCATCTCCATTTAGGTAGTCTTCAATAAAATGGCCATCATCTTTGTCTCCAGACTCAAAATTAAGTGAGACCAGTTGCATTGGAATGCTAATTCAAAGACCTTTCATTTGGTAGGTCATGAGACATCTCATTCTAGTGGTGCTAAGGGTTATTAACAATTAAAGTTGAAGCTTGTATAATTTAACACTAGAAACTCAATTTAAAGGATGGTTTTGAACTCGGCTAAGTACTAGAAGTCTCTTATGACCCTAATACGCTTCCCATATGTATGAACGAGTCTTAAAACATAGGGGCATGTAATAGTAGAACTGCGGGGTTTCACAATACCTCTCTCTTGGAATCATTTTTCCTCGAATGATTAGCAACTAGGAGACCTCTCAAAGGAACATCATCAGGAACTCAAATACTCTAATGCTTGAATACTCCTACTCTATAAATCAATTTCAACTCAGGATTTCAAATTAAAAGACCATTTCTAACATCATAATTAGGTACAAATATAGTTGAGTACAAGCATACTTAAAGATAGACTTAAGAGGAGCATCTACTCAGAGATAAGAACTCAACTCAATAATGGGAAAGTAACTCAGAAAATAGAAAATTTCATCATTAGAAGGAACAAATAGGTGAGGGAATCTTGATTTCGTATCCTTTTCATCCTCCCATGTAGCCTCATCAATGGATTGAATTCTCCACAACACCTTTATAGAAACAACCTCTTTAGTTCCCAACTTGAGAACATTACAATCAATGTTTGGGATTTGGATCTCTTCATAATTCAAACTATCCTTCACTCTAATGATTTCAAAAGGCAAAACAAAGGATGGATCTTTGAAACACTTCTTAAGCATAGAAATGTGAAAGACTAGATAGATGGCTGCCTAATCTTGTGGTAGCTCCACCTCATAAGCTATGTTTCCTACTCTCTTCATATGTATTGAGCACTAAACTTTCCTTTCTTCTCGAATCTCATTACACACTTCATGGGTGACACTTTCATATATACCCAATCATTCCCTTCGAACTCTAGATCTCTTCTCAGAATATGAGTGTAGGGCTTCTGGCGACTCTGTGCAGCTCTTAATCTCTCTTGGATAATCTTTACCTTCTCAATAGCCATATGTACCAAGTCTAACCCAATCCAGCTTCACCTTCCTTGAACCATCCAATTGGTGATCTACATATTCTCCCATAAAGGGCCTCATAAGAAGCTATCTGGATGCTTGAATAAAAGTTTTCATTGTAGGCAAACTTAACCAGAGGAAAATGATCATCCCAATTACCTTTGAAGTCAATGACGCAAGCCCTCAACATATCCTCCAAAGTCTGTATCGTCCGCTTGTCTTGACCATCAATCTGAGGCTAGAAAGGAGTACTAAGGTTCACCTTTGAATGTAGCCCTTTTTGAAAGGTCTTCAAGAATTGGGCAGTGAACTAAGATCCTCTATCTGATATGATTGACAAAGGAACTCCATGCAATCTAACAATCACTTGGATATACAATTGGGCATAGTCCTCTGCCGTATAAGTAGTCTTTACTCCTAAGAAGTGGGCTGATTTAGTCATCCTATCAACAATCAACCAGATCGAATCATACAATCTGCGAGACCTCGGTTAGCCTGTGATGAAATCCATATTGATTATCTCCCGATTCCATTCTAGAATTTCAAAATTCTGGGCTACTCCGTATGGCCTTTGGTGCTCAACTTTTACTTTTTGGTAGTTTGGGCACTTAGAAACATGGTCTGCAATGTCTCTCTTCATCCCACTCCACCTATAAACCTCTCTCAAGTCGCATACATTTTGGTAGACCCTAGATAGATGGAATATCTGTAGTTATAGGATTTTTCCATGATCCTTTCTCGAATACCATCAACATCTGGAACACAAAATCTACCTTGGTATCTCAATACCCCATCTCCTCTTTGATGAATGCCATTACATTCTTCTTATGTACATCTTTCTTTAATTGGAGAAAGAAGGGATCTTGATCTTTCTTATCATTTACCTCTACTAGAAGGGATGATGTAGACCTATTATGCACATATTTTCCAACTTCACTTGATTCATCGAGTTGAACTCCTAATCATGCTAGTCTGTGCACCTCTTTGGCTAACTCTTTCTTCTCTTCTTCCATATGAGCAGTGCTTCTCATAAATAACCTTCTAAGAGCATCATCAACCACATTAGCTTTACTTGGATGGTAGAGGATGCTCATGTCGTAGTCCTTGAGTAGCTCAAGCTATCGGCTCTTCCTTAAGTTTAGCTTTTTCTGGGTGAATACATATTACAGGCTCTTGTGGTCTGTGAATATATCAGCATGTTCTCCATATAAGTAGTGGCGCTAAATCTTGTCTGCAAACACCACCGCAACCAATTTTATGTCATGAGTTGGATAGTTCTTCTCATGGTTCTTAAGTTTTCTGGAAGCATAGGCTATGGCCTTACCCCTCTGAATCAGAACACATCCCAATCCCTCTCTGGAAGCATCATAATAGATCACAAAATCATCAAGCCCCTCAGGTAGAGTCAACACTGGTGCAGTAGTTAATCTAGTTTTCAACAGTTGAAAACTTTTCTCACACTCGTCGGACCACTGAAACTTAGCTTTCTCTTGAGTCAACTTAGTCAATGGAGAAAATATTGAAGAGAATCCCTCAACAAATCTGCGGTGTTAACCAGCCAAACCCTAAAAACTTCTTATGTCAATTGGAGAGGTGGGTCTAGGCCAGTTCTCAACTGCCTCAATCCTATGCATATCCACTCGAATACCCTCACCTAAGACAACATGAACAAAAAAATGACATTGATTAAAGCCAAAACTGACATTTTTCAAAAAATGGTATACAACTTTTTATCCTTGAGGGTTTGAAAAACAATTTGGAGGTGATTGACATGCTCTTCTTCATCTCCGTAGTACAAAAAATATCATCAATGAACACCATCACGAATATTTCAAGATACTATCCGAATGCTCTATTCATCAAGTCCATGACAGCGACAAAAGCATCAGTCAATCCAAAGGATATTACTAGAAAATCAAAATTATCATATTAGGTTTGAAAAGCCATCTTCGGGATGTCACATTCTCTCACTTTCACTGAAAACGCTCTCCATAGACTATTGGGTGTACCACACCTGAGCCATATCATTCAGTTGGTAGGTAGCCAATTCAGCCTTTTCCTCAGAAGTGACATCCATAAAATTCAACACCTTGGTGAGCTCATCAATGAACTCCTGAGCATCCTCATCAGCCTTTGACCCATAAAACTCAGGAGGAATCATCGAGTGAAATCCCTCACCCTAGAAGCTCGAGCGGGACCTCGTGGAATATTATTCATTCTACCCTGAGATGCCACCACTTGAGCTAGCATGGCAAAGGCCGTCCGGAATTCACTATTGGAGATTTGTTCATCCATAGGCCCTTGAGGTGCTTGACCCTCATTAGCCGGGGCCGGTCTTGGTAGGTGGGGTCCTCCTTGAGGAATCTTCTTAAATGGAGCAATAACACCATCAAGATCAGGGAAATCTGATTATACAAACTATAGCACAACGTATGACATGAAGAAGCGAGACAATACCTTGGACATCTTTGTAGCCTCCCACTCATAGGTGTAGTGTGCTTCACACCTATGAATAACATTCTACTTGATGCGGTATGTTGGACTCCGAGGATCATTTACAAACTTAGTGCTCTGATACCATCTCTATCATGACCCGGACCTAGCATCTAAGAGTGATATGGCGAAGGAGAACCCAAAAGTCCCCAAACAATCCTCAAAGTATCCAAATTCACATCATCGGTTTGGAAGTGTATTCAAATGATAAATACATAGGTCTAAGGGACATGACTCACGCTATGGGGATATCATAGGGGAAAGGGATTAACATGAATTCACATAACACATAGCACATAACGTCTAAGAGGCGGGTAAGTATGACTCACACTATAGGGGTGATTCCGCACTCAGGATCTTTTACATCATATCATGAATTAAGACGTAATCTCATAGACTAAACACATAGAGATATCAAATAAGTACAAAGACAAGCATAATCTATGTTCATAGCACTTAGCACATAAACGTAATGGAGTGTAAAAGATGTCCAATAATGCCTCTAGTCATAAGATAGGATGGGGGCCAAGACATACCCCGAGTTCACCCTTGATTATAGATAACCTAAACAAAAGAAATATACATAGAGGATAGGTGGCTTGTCCTTCGAAGATAGGACTCACCACAACAAGAAAAACTTTAGAACCGAGCTGTACGTCATGCGGTGGAAAGATGTACTCCTCGGTCCCTACATGGTGAGATTATGTTGGCAAAAGTATGCGTTAGTACATTTGAATGTACTAAGTATTCAGGCATGCAATGCATATGACTTATCCACCTGCATTTTACTATTAGATGACAAGGGCACATAATATAGGAGAAACATATATCCCAAGGAGAATAGTATAACGATATGCCATAAAATTTATGATGCATGAAATGCAGTAATGCTTATATATAGTAGGGATCTGACCTTAACCGACAATAGGAAGACCAAATGAGCTATTACTTAAAATTCTGATGAATCCCCTCATCGTCAAAGAGGTGGTATACTTGCCAAAGGCAAACCATACTTCACCTTTCGGGAACAACACCCATTTCCTATGAAGCAACCCTCCTTACGGGGACTACAACAATTTTGGATAGGATTTCCACATAGCATATCTTATCACTTTATACTTCACCTTACGGGAACAACACCTTTTTCATATAAAGCAACCTTTCTTATGGGAACTACACCCATTTCGGATATGATTCTCATAACCTATGTTAGACACATAGTTCAAGGAGAGAGAGTGAGCCCTCAATCCATTGGTACTAAGTCGGCACCCCACGAGATTACATATACATATACATATACATATACATATACATACATATACATATATATATATATATATATATATATATGTATATATATATATGCTTTCAAAGAGGCCATAGTCATTTCAAATCTGTTACATGCACATTTAGGCTCAAATGCCAAACCATAATTATAATCATAATACTCATGCATAAGAATAGCTCATTCAAATATACAAGATGATGCAAGCACCCAAGAAGCTCAAAGAGCCATAACCATAGACATATATGTGATCACATTCTTGTCATAACCAATACCTTACCAAAATCATATCATAAAACATAATTTGGCTTTAACCACTTTATAATTTCCATAATAATCAATGTTCATGAATGTATTTCCCATGGCTGATGTGGGAATAACATGGGTAATTGAGACACCACATGAGACACCACACCAACGAACGTCCAATTCTTCACAGCCTCGATCTTCTTTGGGTTAACCTTAATACCATCACCAGATACCACATGACAAAGAAAGGCTACCTCACCCAACCAAAACTCATATTTGCTAAACTTGGCATATAACTTATTTCCCCTCAAGGTTTGTAGAACCAACATAAAATGATCCATATGCTTCTACTTTCTTCAGGAAAAAAATGAGAATATCATCAATGAAGATGACCACAAAGATGTCATGGAATGGTTTTAGCACCTGATTCATAAGATCCATGAACACGGTCGGAGCATTAGTTAAGCAAAATGACATCACCAAAAACTCAAAGTGCCCACACCTTGTTTGAAAAGTCTTCCTAGGAATATAGCACTCTCTAACCTTGAACTGATAATACCTGGAATGAAGGTCAATCTTTAAGAAATGGGTAGCCCATTAAAGTTGGTCGAACAAGTCATCGATCCTAGGCAACAGATGCTTATTTTTAATGGTCACCTTATTCAGTTGCCTATAATGGATACACATCTGAAGAGATCCATCTTTCATTCTTACAAATAACACTGGAGCACCCCATGGCGATATACTTGTTCTAATGAAGGCCTTCTCCCACAAGTATTTCAACCGATCCTTTAACTCTTTCAATTTAGTCGGTGCCATATGATAGGAAGGAATGGAGATAGGTTGAGTATCCTGGAGAAGATATACGCAAGAGTCTACTTCCCTTTCGGGAGGAATACCGGGAAAATCTTCGGGGAACACATTTGAAAGCTCATTCACCAGAATCGACTTAAGAGTAGGTGATTCGAACTCCATATCCTTGACCCTCACAATCCGAGCCTTGAGGTAAGAAATAAACGGATCTTTAATAGAGGAGTCACTACCCTTAAATTCTAGAACGCACTCGCCAGGAGGTTGGAACTTAACCTTCCGAGTCCTACAATCCATAGAGGCATATGATGCATTCAACCAATCCATCCCCAGAATCACGTCAAAATTGAACATCTCAAGTTCCACAAGATTACACGGGAAGACTTGACGCAACACAGAAATATGACAACCATGATAGACCCTATATGCAACAACTGATTCACCCACGTGAGTATAAATAAAGAGAGGATCCTTCAAAATTTTGGGACTCAATCAAAACTTAATAGCCAACAGAGGAGTCACAAAAGACAAATATGCACCCGAATCAAGCAAAACATACACATCAAAATCAAAGACTTTTAACATACCAGTCGCAACATCCGGAGCTTCCTCAACATCCTGACAGGGATGAAGTGCATAGAACTTGTTGTTCCTTGGGGGCACCACCTTAAGGCGCTCTTTCCTGGCCTTGACCACCTTGAGCCACCTAACCTTGACCACTATGAGCATTCTTAGGACAATCAAAAATCTTGTGGTTCTTGTCACCGCTAAAATAAGCACCCAAATCCCTCCAACATGCACCTGTGTGGGGCTTCCCACACTTGCCACACAGAGGATACCCCTGTCCACCACCAACTGGTGCCCTAAAAGGAGTCCCCCGCAGCATTAGAGACCCAAGTATCGAGACCTTGGCACTGTTGGAAGTGACCAGAACCACCAACATGAGAATCAGAGAAACCCCCCCCCCCATCAAAACAGGTGCTCTTAGGATCATGTACTTCCCCCTTCTTAAATTTCTCCCCTTCGATCTGCTGTCATATACCCTGAGTCTAGAAATATCCATATTTTGTATGAGCCTAGCTGTACGATACTCTTTCACAAGCAAGTCAGAGATGTAGTAAATGAACTTGTGCATTCTTGCACGAGAGTTAGCCACAAGTGTCGGTGTGTACTTAGAGAGCTTAGTGAACTTGAGGGCATAGTCCCTCACACTCATACCCCCATGCTTAGGGTTGATATATTTAGTTATCTTGGCCTCCCTCAGCTCATGTGGAAAGAAACGACCGAGGAATGCAAGCTTGAACTCCTCCTAATTGATAATATCACCGCAAACTCTCTCATAGACCATTAGGCGTACCACACCTGTGCCACATCTTTCTGTTGATAGGAAGCCAATTCATCCTTCTCCTCAGAAGTGACACCCATAACATTTAACACCTTGGTGAGCTCACAAATGAACTCCTGAGCATCCTCATCAAACATTGACCCTTAAAACTCAGGAGGATTAATCAAGTGAAATCCCCCACCTTAGAAGCTAGAGTTGGATCCCATGGAAGGTTAGTCTATCTAGCTAGAGATGCCACCACTTGAGCCAGCATTGTAAAGTCCGTACGAAATTCACCATTGGAGATTGGTTCATCCATAGCCCCTTGAGGTGCTTGACCCTCATTAGCCGGGGCTAGTTTTATAGGTGGGGTCTTCCTTGAGGCATCTTCTAAAACAGAGCAATAACACCATCAAGATAAGGGAAATCTGATTATACAAACTATATCATGACATATGCCATGAAGAAGCAAGACAATTCTTGGGACGCCTTCGTAGCTTCCAACTTATAGGCATGGTGCACTTCACACCCATGAATAGGATTCTACATGACACGACATGTTGGACTCCAATGATCATTTAAAAACATATTGATATGATACCATCTCTGTCATGACCCAGACCTAGGGTCTAGGAGTGACATGGTGAATGGGAACCCTACAGTCCCCAAAAAAGTTTCAAAGTATCCAAATTCACATCATAGGTTGGGAAGCACATTCAAATGATAAACGCATAGGTCTAAGGGATGGGGAAATAGGATTCATGCTATGAGGATATCATAGGGTAAAGGTATTAACATGAATTCACATAACACGTAGCACATAAAGTCTAAGAGGCAGGTAAGTATGACTCACGCTATGGCAGAATTACAGGACATAGGATCTTTCACATCATATCATGAATCAAGAAGTAGTCTCATAGAAAAAGCAGATAGAGATATCCACTAAGTACCAAGCCATACATATTCTTCGTACTTAGCACTTAGCACATAAATGTAAATGAGTGTACAAGAGGTCAAAGAATGCCTCTACTCATAAGATAGGATGGGGGCCAAGACATACCCTGGGCTCACCCTTAATTATAGATAACCTAAACAAAAGCACCATATGTAGAGGATTGGTGGCTTGTCCTTGTAAGATAGGATTCACCAGAACAAGCAGAACATGAGAACCAAGATTCACCTTGTCACTGACTGTGTTCACTTAACCTTAGAAATAGCCGAGCTAAACGTTGTGTGGTGGATATATGTACTCCTCAGTCCCAACATGGTGAGATCATGTAGGCAAAAATATGCATTAGTACGTTTGCATGTACTAAGTATGCGGGCATGCAATGCTTATGACTTATGAACCTGCATTTCAATATTAGATGACAATGGCACATCATATAGGAGAAGCATATATCCAAAGGAGAATAGTATAATGATATGCCATGAAATTCATGATGCATGAAATGAAATAATGCTCATATATTGTGGGGATGTGACCTCAACCGACAATAGTACGACCATGCGAGCTATCACTTGAAATCCTGATGAAATCCCCTCACCGGTAAAGAGGTGGTCTACTTGCCAAAGGTAAGCCATAGTTCACCTTACGGGAACAACACCTATTTCATATGAAGCAACCCTCCTTACGGGAACTACCCCTATTTTGGATAGGATTTCCACATAGCATATCACATCACTTTATACTTCACCTTATTGGAACAACACCCATTTCGTATGAAGCAAACTGCCTTATGGGAACTACACCCATTTCGGATAAGATTCTCATAACTTATGTTAGGCACATAGTTCAAGGAGTGAGAGTGAACCCTTATTCCATCGGTGCTAAGTCGGTATCCCACAATAATATGTATACGTACATATATACCTGCTTCCAAAGAGGCCATAGTCATTTCAAATCTGTTCCATGCACATTTAGGTTCAAATGTCAAACCATAGTTCATAATCATAATACTCATGCAAAAGAATAGCTCATTCAAGTATTCATGATGATTCAAGTGCCCAAGATGCTCAAAGAACCATAACCATAGACATATATGTGATCACATTCTTTTCATAACAAATAACTTATCAAAATAATATCATAAAATAAAATCGGGCTTGACCCACTTTATAATTTCCTTAAAAACCAATGTTCCTGAATGAATATGCCATGGATGATATGAGGATATCATGGGTAATTGAGATTCAATATGAAATAAATAATATAATATGAGATTGAAGTAAATCCATAATCAAATCCACATTTAAAACATAATTTTGTATCACCCATGCCTAAATCAAGCTTTAAAGGGGACATGCATGTTCGTAACTTTAATGTAAATCATCATATTAGGGATTAAAGTAACTTAAAATCATATATAAAGTACAACCCATACATCAATTAAATTTAATAAATAATATAATGAAAAACCCACATTTAAAGTAAGCTTAGAAAATTTCTTGTTGTTTGAAAGGGACCAAGAATCAATCCCACATACCTTTATTAGGAAGAGGAATTTGAGAAGAATTGAGCTTAATGTTGAACTCCAATTGAATCCTAGCTTGAGTCTTGAAAGAAAGACTTGGATAGAAATTTGAGAGAGTTAAGATATGAGGAGTGAATCTAGAGTATAATGAATAGGGTTTCGGGCATTAGGGAGTCTTTGGATCGTATAGGAAGTCTTAGGAGACCATTAGGGTAAACCAGATTTACAAAAACTCCATTAATGAAACAAATTAAAAAATGGCCCGTCGTCACTTCATTGGAGGTTACACAGCCTGTGAAGCACTTCATTGGCCGTGAACAATGCCTGTGAAGCAACGCATAGTAATTTTTTTCCTGACGGAGGTCCGTAACAAATATTTGACACTAAGAATAATTTGAAGCAAGGTTAGCCACATGGATGGGCCACACAACTCGTGTGAAGCTACATTAGTCTTGTATGTGCCCGTATTCCTCGAATTGGAAAAATTTTCTCACAACAAGTTACGAGATGGTGATTCCATACATAGAAGAAAAATTTGGGCCGGAAGCCTTACGGCCAGGCACATGGCTTGTGAGCCTTCACAAAACCTGTGAAGGTTGCCGTGTGATTTCACTTGGCTTAGATTGTTGGCCCTTCAGGCTCAATGCTATTGCATGGCCCTCCACAAGGTCTGTGAGCTGTCATACGGTCTGTGTGGGGGTCCAAGTATAACGTGCCTTAGTCCAAAATTCCACACAAAGGTTCCACATTCAAAATGAGGCTAAGTGTTACCTCACTGCAGGCCAAATGAGCCGTGGGACCTCACACGGACCGTGTAGGTCTCCCTTGAGAAGACACTAGGTCAAATTTCTTTTTGAGATGACATCCAATGTTTCGATAAAGTTGTATAAAGTCTGGGTCCTTACATGATCTGAGGTCTATCTTGGAGAAAACAGTGGCACCTCGAAGTTGGTCGATCAAGTCAGTAATCCAAAGAATGGGATATTTGTTCTTAATGGTCACCTTATTCAACTGGTGATAACTATACACACGAGGGATCCATATTTCTTTCGAACAAATAGAACAAGAGCACCGCACAGAGAGACACTTGGCTTAATAAATCCTTTGCCTAATAGATCCTTCAATTGCTATTTCAATTCTGTCAACTTGGCGGGAGCCATTCTATATTGTAGAATAGAGATGGGATAATTATCAAGAAGAACATCAATTCCAAAGTCGATCTCCCTATAAGGAGGGACTCTAGGTGAATCATCAGGGAAGATCTCAGGAAACTCATTTACAACTGGAATTGACTCAAAAGGTGGAGACTCCGACAAAATCAGCCTTAACTCGCACAGGTAATAAATATATCCTTTAGAAATTAATTTGCTTGCACTAATGTAGGAAATAAACTTACCCTTGGGCACTGCTGAACTACCCTTCGACTCTATAACAGGCTCATTCAGAAATTAGAATTTGACCATCCGAATTCAACAATTTATAGAGCCCCACAATAGGTGTGAAGCTAGTCCAGACCAAGAATCACATCAAAGTCAATCATGTTTAACTCAATTAAGTCTGCCAAAGTATCTCTATGATAGATAGACATCGTGCAATCTCTATATACCTTTTTAGCTAAGATAGACTCACCAACAAGAGTAGAAACATTGAAAGGCTAAAGAAGACATTCAGGAAGGATCTCAAACTTACTAGCCACATATGGAGTTACAAATGATAAAGTGGCACCTGGGGTTAATATAGGCATACACATCATAGAAAAATACTCAAAGCATACCTGTGACAATATCTGGTGAAACTTCCTAATCTTATCAATTTCCCATCGTATGAAGACAGTTTGTACCCCCACCCGTAGTAGTTGTGGCTCCTCTCTGACTATCACAGGCTGGTGGTTCTACTGAAGATTGATGCTCTCATGATACTCACCTAAAGCAAGCATTGGTGCCCTTACGACACTCACCTAGGTGGAGTTTGCAACTCTTGCCACATGGTAGTTTCCCCCCTTAAACCTTGAGTCATACTAACCTAGGATTGAGAACCCCGAGCTCTAGAATTCTTATGGCCTTGAGATTTCTGATCATACCTATTGCTCAAAGCTAGTGCACTTGCTGAGGATGGTGCATAACTCAAAGACCTTTTGTAAATAGGATCTGTCCCCCTTACTTTGTTTATGCTAGCTAGGCTCATGCCTTTCTAACTTATCCTTCTTGATCAAGTGCTCCTCCCTATCTCTCTTCTTATCATCCTCAAGTTGTTGCACATAGACCATAAGCCTAGAGATGTCCCTGTCCGGATTAGCAATATCACTTTGCACTCCTTTTTCACATCCTTGCCCAAACCTTATCTGAACTTTCTCATTCCAGATCTCATGTAAGGGACCATCTCTAGAGCATATCTTGATATTTGTATGAGTTTGAGGTTATATTCTCTTACAGTCATCCCCTCCTTCTTCACATTAACAAACTCATCAACCTTCACTTCCCTCAACTCTTATGGAAAGAATTAATAAAGAATGGGATTTTCAAAGTCGTCCCAAATGGTAGCTAAACATTCTCACCTGGGCTTTCTTCCCATTAATTGTACCTGACATTTGCCATTTCCATGAGATGATAGGAAGCCAGTTCTTCTTCCTCGATCTTTATTGCATGCATAGCTTTTAACATGTTGCACATCTCATCAATACAATTCTACGGGTCTTCCTTAACCTTAGACCCTGTGAAGATTGGTCAGTTCATCCTCGAAAAATCTCAAAGTCTCATCGCAGTAGTTGGATCTTAGAAGTTAGAGCTAGGAACTTGTGAACTCCAGTTCCCACTCTAGGCCGCTACCAGTTGCGTAAGCATTGTGATAGCTCCTCTGAAATCATCTCTGTAGTAGGAGTAGGAAAAGTAACAAATGCTTGAGGAGCCCCAACGACTCTAGAACGTCGACCCTGGCCCCTTGTCGCAATCTGAAAATGCATCTCTGGTGGGGGATCCTAAGTGTTGCAAGGTAAAAATTCTCTTTTGGTGGTGGTACACTTAGGAGGCATGATCTGCAAGCACATAACGCACGAATTAGATATATACTTTAAAAGACTTAAACTCTATCACATATAATTTGAATACAAGAAAATGTATCAATTCCCAATGTCCTATAGCCTTCTTCCTATAAGGTTTGGTGCACAACACAACCATAAACAAGACGCTGCTAGATACGGCTTCATTGACTCCCTAGGACAATTGAACTCTGGACTTTAATACCCACTTTTTCACACCCCGAGAGGGTACCCTTAGTGTGGCGGCACTTAGAGACTATTGCTAGCTCCCAAGTGAACCACTCGGGTTCATCACATTCATTCAATCACATTCTAATAGTAGAAAACATCAATGGATAAGAATACTTAAATAAAAAATGACAAATGATAAATAAAGGCCAAAGGCAAAAAAGTCTATCCATCAACTGATTAAGAGTAGATTAAAGAAACTAGTCAAAAATACAGTCTGGTCATAACTCAATAGTCTAGTCCATGAAGCCTCTAAAACGTCCAACTAAGTGGTGCCAATGACAAACCCATGGTTACCTCAAAATAAAAAGAGTAAACTCAAAGCTAGAAGGAAAATATGATATCTTCTAAAAGCAAAGGAGGACTAACCAATCAGCTGAATGCAAATAGGTCCTCAATGGGGCGCCTATTGATGTCCACTGATGCCTGTCTTTGCATCATGAAAAGATGCAGGCGTGGCAGAATGTGGAATGTACGAGTATGAAAAATGGAAAATAAAAACATGTAAAGGAAGAATAACATCAACTCAAATAGCTCAGCTCAAGAAGTAGGAAACTCAATCATCTTGTCAAGAGTCTAAAGTAAGAATGCAATTTAGATAATGACCACTCATATACTATCTAGTCCAATCCACTCAGAGTACTATGAGGACCTATTTGGGAATTTCTTAATTGAAAACCATAACCTATGATCTGGTGATGATACAATAAAGAGATATCAATGTCACATCAATCTAATATAATTCCAGGATATAGGACATCCCAGCAGTGGATCCAAAATCAGTAAAATCAAGTCCTCTCTTTGGGACAACAGGAAACATCCAATTTTCCAGTTTAATCTTCTCCTACGCTAGCTACATAGTTATTGAGTTTGAGTTGGACATACTTAATTTGCTTCTTAATACTTCTCCTAATACTCAATATGCTCATAAGACATCAACCCTATGATTAACTCATTCATCTAGTCTCATTGGACATTTGTCTACTCAACTCATCACATCAACTATCAACTCTTTGGTTACATGCCTTTAAGGTTTTAGATTTTGACTCATCAAGACTTTATCATGCATCATTCTAACTCATAGCATTCAGAAAAACAAAAGTAGAGTTAAAGTGTTTAGGGATTCCATAGACTATCTAGGCTCAACTTATACTCATGTATGCTCTGTTAAATGAAATATACAAAAATAACAAGAAATCATCCTAGGGTTTATATAGGAAAAAAATCATGTATTTCAAGTATTAATTCATAAAAGTTATGATTTATGCAAGTTTATGTAGAATACATTCGAATTTAAGAAAAACCTTCAAGAATCATTCATGGAAGACTCAATTCACTCACAACTCCATCAATCTGGATTATGGGGCACATGGAAGAACATAATCCATGTTTTGGTTAGCCTTACATACCTTGAAGTTTTGAATAATGAACCTTCTTGGAAAAACTCACAAGGTTATCTTAAAACCCTATCCTTTTTCTCCCTTGAAACCTTGCTCTAAGTTTGAGAGAGTGTTTCAACATAAAAAAGTTGAACTGACATATTTAGGGCTTTATTTAGGTGTAAAAATATAAAGTTTAGGCTTTTAAAGGGTGGGAAAAGACCAAGATAACCTATCTTAAAAAGCTATCAAAGTCGTCTACGATCCCATCTACAACCCATAGGAACTTCCACGGCCTATAGGGACCCTTCGGTATACTTTGGGGCAACTTTTGGAGTCTCTAGATTAATTCTACGAAACCAATCTATGGCCCGTAGAAGTTTCTATGACTCGTAAATTGGTCCATAAAATCTTGAACTAAAAAATGGATTTTCAGGTATTTTTTCCATGTTTTAGTAGACGGGTTGCAGTAGGTTTCATATTTCATCTCTATTCTTGTAGTCTTCTGTAGAACGGCCATAACGGTTGACTCCAAACTCCAAATAAGGTGAAACTATTTGTGGTGGAAAGATAATTCCAAGGCCTTTTATTTGATAGATCATAGGACATCTTATTCTCTGTGTGCAAAGAGTTATGATCTTTTAAAGTTGACCCTTGTATAATCTATTACTAGAAACTCAATTTATAGGAAGGTTTTGAACTCGGCTAAGTATTAGAAGTCCCTTATGACCCTAATCCATTTCCCATATGTAAGAATGATTCTTGAAACATAGGTGAATGTAAGAATAGAGATCTGGGGTGTCACAAAAAAATACGGCTAAGGAATTTTGGGCTGAAGTTGTTGATTGTACAATGTATTTATCAAATTGATGCACACTAAAAATGTTCATTGCTAAACATCGCAAAATATTTCGAGTGGTTTGAAACCAAAAGTTGCTCACGTAAACATACTCCTTTTTACAGAATATGGACGATCGTTAGCAGTATATTTACCCAACTAAGAGTCGGGGTCGATCCCACAGGGAATAGGTTGAAACGACTTTACTAGTTATCCTACTTTGATCGTTGGTTCTATTTCCAGAAACAAACAATGCGAAGAAGTAAAAAGGGGGGTTTTTATTTAATTTAAATGATTGTGCAAAGTAATTAATAAAAACGTTGTTATGATTTCTAGACAGATAGAATGAGGCTAGGGTTGTGTTCCCCATGACTTACAATTGCGACAACTAAACTGGATTTGTAAACTCGTTCTTAATGATGCATGCAAAATCTAACAACTTAACTAATATCTAGGTCACCTTTCGGTCCTTCCTAGTTATATTTCACTCATCTCCTTTCGGTCTCAGAGTGTATGCAATTCTAACCGTTACTTTTGATCTCAGAATACCTTCACCTTTCAGTCTCAGGCACTTAGACTAGGTTCATAACCCGGAATCTCTGTTGTTAAACTCTTTTCCCAATCACTACATCCCTCTCGGGCATGTAACGAATACAGGCTTACCCTAACGCGTCGACTCATTAAGGAGAAGTTAAAGCGAAGAATTTAACAATACATACAATGTTTATTCGAACGAATCACTCCAGCTTGTGTTATCTTATTGAGTCGTCATGGTTCCCACAACCCTAGTTGTGGGTTTAGCCTAGCATAGTATTGATAACTTGCCCACAACAATTAGAAGAAGACATAAAGATTGACATACAATTGAAGAACAAGAATCCGTGTTACAAGCTTCGAACAATGATCACAAACACGATTCTCACAAATTACAAAATCAGACTAATGTTTTCCACTTGTTCTCTCGTGTTTCTGCCGTAAAAAACCGAAGTCCAAAAACCGCCGTCTCATAAAATAAAATAAAATAGTATTTATACTAAGTAAACTAAGTCGATATAATTTAGGAAAAATAAACTCCGCACGGGGCACGGTCCGTTACACGGACCGTCTGAGGCCAAACGGCTCGTCTAATGGACCGTCTGGTTCAACTGCTGCATTGGCACGGCCCGTGACACGGCCTGTGTGGCGTTAACTGCCACCAAAGAGACGAGCCATATGCTCCTCCATGTGGCTCCACTTGTACGAATTCTGATATTTTCGACGAAGGTCCTTTTGAGTTACGTCACTTACATGGTACATGACACGGCCCGTCTGGTGTCAGACGGTCCGTGTGCTTGGTCCGTGTGGATTTTCTTGCATGATTTCCTTAATTTTCGACGAGTTGCCTTCCGAGCTATGTCAGTTACACGGCCCGTGACACGGTCCGTCTGGCGTCAGACGGGCCGTGTGACACGACTTGGCGCGAGTTGCCAAGTGTCGTGCCATGATCGGTCACACGGACCGTCTGGCGTGATACGGCCCGTGTGGGCCTTCCGTGGTCCAACACTTGGCCTTGTTTTTCACTCGTTCCTTGTGCTTTCCTCAATTTCCCATGCCTTTGCTATTTTCCTGCACAATATCAAAACATACCTATTAAACCAATAATAACGCTCAAGAACGCACAATAATTCTATGTCGTAAGCGTCGTAAAAGTCGTATTTTCATGACTCATCAACACCGTCAACTTAGAACCATTGCTTGTCCTCAAGCGATGACAAAAAAAAATACATACGACACACAAAGACAAGCGCTTCAACAAGAAGTAAATAGAGACCCATTTATCATCTAATTCTTGTTCAAAAAGTACACCTGTGATGTGCTCACACCCAATGGACTCTTTTTAGATCAACCTAAGCACTATACTATATCCCGTTGGCCCTACTTAAGTCCGAGAATAAAGATGAGCTGGTTAGCATAGCCACAAAATAGTATGGTGATAGTGCCCCTCACAACAAAGAAGTCTCACACACAATGTCACAATGTAGCACAGAGACTGGAATGTAGACACTCACACTCAAAAAGAATTTTCGACCGACACAAGTATAGACCATATGCTTGCCTTTATTTTCACCACTTTGACTCTTGAATGACCTTTTTAGGATCACTTTAGGACTTTTAAGGCTTGTAACGTAGGCTCGGGCTTGGGTGTGATATAATTAGGATCAAAGTGACTAGTTTTTCGTTCCAAGACCCTGCTTTGACTTAGCCACTACTTTCAGCCTCCCAAGATCTTTGTTTTCCCTATTTTACCACTTTGCTTTGCAGATGGGCGTGGTTACCTTCTTCGTTCATTTTTTTCTTTTTTTTTTCACACTCCCCCGATTTTTTTTGTTACCATTTTTTTTGTTTTCTTCTCATCACTCGACTCCTTTCCATCCATATTCTTCTGCTTCTCTTACAATAGCCACCCTCAACTTAGGATTTTAGCCTGAGTTGAGGTTCATAATGTCTTTTCAAGGACCAGGGCCAATATAAGCCACCCTCAACTTAGGCTTTCGGCCTGGGTTGAGGTTAACAATGTCCTTAAAGGGACCAGGGCCTGAGTACGGTCTCCAGATAGATTGGAAACATGAATTGGGTAATAAGAAAGAAAAGGTCTATTAAGGCTCAATTATTTGGTTCAAAGGGAGAAACTTCATTTGGTTAATTCATTTCAGGCTTAGTGACTTCTCAACAACAATGGCCTAAGATCCTATCCTAATCCACTCATTCAATCGTTTCAGTGGGACCAACCAGCCGAGTTCTAGTTTACAAGTGTGTCAATTGAATTCAAGCAAGTCCACTCCCACACATATGGCACATATCCCCCACTATTCAGCACTACACAACACAATCAAGCTTTCATTATTCAAGGTACCAACTAGACAATGTACAATGTGCTTTAAGAGGATCACAAAATCAATCAGTATGGGATGCATACTTACACAAGTTTCGTGGATTTTCATTTTGGGGTTACTATAAATTCTTATGAACACTTGTCTTTACACATACAAAACAAACAAAATAAACCTAAACATGCCAGTTCTACTAGATAATACACCTTTAGAGAAAAGAAACATGGCAAGAAAAACTCCTCAGGATTCAGGATGCCCCACTCCCCACCAAGATTTATGCATTATCCCCAATGCATGTCAAACCAATCTACAAAATAAGGGAAGTGATCATACCTGCGATGCCCTAGGCATCAGTAGTAATGTACCTGATTACTCAGACTTCATCAGGTATCCACATATGTTGCCTTCCACTTTTTCCTCCACTTTGAACTTATGAACTGCACCCCTAGCTTCTTTTCCAATTTTCTACTATGCTCCAAGGGTGGTGGCATAAAAATAAAGAGACCAAATAAAAGAGATCGTACCTTGTGATTTTTTGCCTTTAAATGAGGACTATAATTTTTCAACTTTGGCCCAACAGAGTCAAGAGTATCAAAATATTGTTCCTCCTCATATTCTTTCGTATGCGCAGATGGTTCGATTAATATCTCATCATCTACAGTACAAGTCTCATGCAAATCTCCTAATAGAGTTATCAAATACTTGCAAGAAACAATACTACTACAAAGCTTATTAAGGAGAGCACACTTTTCACCCCAGACTTCTTTGGATGTCATCATTAATCTCGAAGTACTTTGTCCCCTATAGTAATCAAAACAGAAACAAAAACAAAAAAAAAAAAGAAATAGTAAAACTGGAAAATAGGACTACAACCTAAATAGAAAACTAGTAGATTATCTCAAAACCTTATTCCCCGGCAACAGCGCCATTTTTCATAACGTTCAAACATACTCCTTTTTACAGAATATGGACGATCGTTAGCAGTATATTTACCCAACTAAGAGTCGGGGTTGATCCCACAGGGAATAGGTTGAAACAACTTTACTAGTTATCCTACATTGATCGTTGGTTCTATTTCCAGAAACAAAAAATGCGAAAAAGTAAAAAGGGGGGTTTTTATTTAATTTAAATGATTGTGCAAAGTAATTAATAAAAACGTTGTTCCGATTTCTAGACAGATAGAAAGAGGCTAAGGTTGTGTTCCCCATGACTTACAATTGCAACAACTAAACTGGATTTGTAAACTCGTTCTTAATGATGCATGCAAAATCTAACAACTTAACTAATATCTAGGTCACCTTTCGGTCCTTCCTAGTTATATTTCACCCATCTCCTTTCGGTCTCAGAGTGTATGCCATTCTAACCGTTGCTTTTGATCTCAGAATACCTTCACCTTTCAGTCTCAGGCACTTAGACTAGGTTCATGACCCGGAATCTCTGTTGTTAAACTCTTTACCCAATCACTACATCCCTCTCGGGCATGTAATGAATACAGGCTTACCCTAACGCGTCGACTCATTAAGGAGAAGTTAAAGCGAAGAATTTAACAATACATACAATGTTTATTCGAACGAATCACTCCAGCTTGTGTTATCTTATTGAGTCGTCATGGTTCCCGCAACCCTAGTTGTGGGTTTAGCCTAGCATAGTATTGATAACTTGCCCACAACAATTAGAAGAAGACATAAAGATTGACTTACAATTGAAGAACAAGAATCCATGTTACAAGCTTCGAACAATGATCACAAACACGATTCTCACAAATTACAAAATCAAACTAATGTTTTCTACTTGTTCTCTCGTGTTTCTGCCGTCAAAAACCGAAGTCCAAAAACCGCCGTCTCATAAAATAAAATAATATACTATTTATACTAAGTAAACTAAGTCGATATAATTTAGGAAAAATAAACTCGGCATGGGGCACGGTCCGTTACACGGACCGTCTGAGGCCAGATGGCTCGTCTAACGGACCGTCTGGTTCAACTGCTGCATTGGCACGGCCCGTGACACGACCTGTGTGGCGTTAACTGCCACCAAAGAGACGGGTCGTATGCTCCTCCGTGTGGCTCCACTTGTACGAATTCTGATATTTTCGACGAAGGTCCTTTTGAGTTACGTCACTTACACGGTACACGACACGGCCCGTCTGGTGTCAGACGGTCCGTGTGCTTGGTCCGTGTGGATTTCCTTGCACGATTTCCTTAATTTTCGACGAGTTGCCTTCCGAGCTATGTCAGTTACACGGCCCGTGACACGGTCCATCTGGCGTCAGACGGGCCGTTTGGACTGGCCGTGAGACACGACTTGGCGCGAGTTGCCAAGTGTCGTGCCATGATCGGTCACACGGACCGTTTGGCATGAGACGGCCCGTGTGGGCCTTTCGTGGTCCAACACTTGGCCTTGTTTTTCACTCGATCCTTGTGCTTTCCTCAATTTCCCATGCCTTTGCTATTTTCCTGCACAATATAAAAACATACCTATTAAACCAACAATAACGCTCAAGAACGCACAATAATTCTATGTCGTAAGCGTCGTAAAAGTCGTATTTTCATGACTCATTAACGTGCGAGTGTTTGGAAGCATTGCTTATGTACATGTGCCAGACGAGAAGAGATCTAAGCTTGATGAAAAAAGTGAAAGGTATGTTTTTGTAGGTTATGCACAAAGATCTAAAGGTTATAAATTATATAACCCAAGAAATGGCATGGTTATCATAAGCAGAGATATAGAAGTTGATGAAGATAGTACTTGAGAATGGAAATCTAAAGAACAAAATTACTCATTTAATCCAATTGTTGTTAATGTACTTGATGAAGAAGTGGTGGAGCATCCTACTACATCGCCTACAAAACCTCAATCTCAAGTTCAACAAGTTGGAAATCATGTTCAAATAGTGTATCTTGAAAGTGTAGAAGTCTTCGAGACTTGTATGACAACTGAAGAAGTGATACAAAATTTATTTGAGTTAACTCACTTTTGTTTATTATTGGATAGCGAGACTATAAGTTATGAAGATGCTATTGGTAATTTAAAATGGAGAGCTGTAATGGATGAAGAAATCAGGGGAATCAAGAAGAATTATACTCAGGAGTTGGAAAAACATCCAAAAGGAAAAAAACTAACAGAGTAAAATTGATTTACAAGCTAAAGAAAAATTTAAAAGGTGAAATAGGAGGTATAAAGGAAGATTGGTAGCAAAAGGATACAAGCACAAGGCTGGTATTGATTATGATGAGGATTTTGCACCAGTTGTTCATTTTGAGACAATTCGCTTGATTATTTATTTAGCATATCAATATCACGGAAAATTTCATCAAACGAATGTGATGTCAGCTTTCTTGAATAAGATTTTGGTAGGAGATGTATACAATGATCAACCTTTGGGCAATAAGGTTAAAGGAGGTGAAGATAAAGTGTTGAAATTTAAGAAGGCCTTTTATGGCTTGAAACAAGCTCCACGAGCTTAGAATTGTAGAGTTGACAAATACTTTCAAGTCAATAATTTTTTAAATTGTCCAGATGTGCAGGAACTTTCTGTAAAAGTTAATGAAAGTTGTGACATATTATTTGTTTGTTTGTATTTGGATGATTTGATCTTGAAAGGAAATAATCCAAAGATGTTTAAAAAATTCAACATGTCAATGACAAGAGAATTTGAGATGACGTATATTGGCCTAATTTCACACTATCTTGGCATTAAAGTGCAGTAGAAGAATGATGGAATATTTATTTCTCTAGGAGAATATGCAAAGGAGATTCTCAAAAATTGAGATAGAGAATCGCAAGTCTGTTTGTAAGGAACCGGATTTTCGAACGACTTTATCGGACTTCGTAATGTTGCCCTGAAAGTAAATTTGACCAAATGACACTCCATGGAAGGACTACACGGCCAGTATGAGGTCACACGGACCGTGTGGACTCCAATGAAGGGTTACTTGGTCTTATTACGGGGACTCGACAGGGAGTTTCAGGCTAAGTATGGGCACACGGCCACCTATACGGTCCGTGTGGTGTGTCACACGTCTTATAGCCTACAATGCAAAATATTTCAAAGTACGAAATCACCATCTCGTAACTTTTCTTACAAAAATTTTTTAAGTAAAGTTCCCCGGTCTTTGACACAACCCGTGTAGTGTCATACGGGCCATGTGGCCGTCTGTGTGGCACCCCTTCGCTTCAAAAAATTCTAAGTGTTAAGAATTGAAAAAATTTGTCTAAGTTTCATCTCAAAGGTTCTGTTCACGGCCCTTGAAGTGCCTCATGGACCATGTCAGTGCCAGTGATCAAAAGAAGGCCCAATTTTCATCTGTTTCATTAATGGCTTTTACGTAAATATGATTTATTTTAATTGTATTTTAAGACCATTTTACCTATCCTAGACCCCTAAATCAACTGATATCCTTTCATTTTAATTTATTTTCATTGGAAACACACTCACTCTAAAATCATTCCTGAGAGCCCTCTCTAAGTTCTTCTCTGAAGACTCAAGCTAGAATCCAATTAGGGTTTCAACTTAAAGCTAAGTTCTCCTCAAGTTCACCTTATTAAAAAAGGTATGTAGGATTGATTCTTGATCCCTTTCAACCAAGAAGACCAAAACTCTTTTCAATTGAATTTCATGAAATTATGCTTACTTTAAATATGAGTTTTGAGAATTAATGATGAATAAATTCAATAGGAGTATGGGTTGTACTTTATTTATGAATTTAAGTTATTTTAAGAACTATTATGATGATTCACATTGGGGTTATGAAGTTATGAAGATGCATGACCCCTTTAAATTATAATTATGATTTAATTATGGAGTAACTTCAATTTAATATTATAATGTTGATTTCAGCTTGAATCTATATTACCCATGTTATTCTCACATCACTCATGGAATGTGCATTCATGGACATTGGTAAGTATGGAAATTATGAAGTGGGTTAAGCCCAATTATGTGTTATGAAATGAGAATGATATGATTTTTATAAGGCATTGCTTATGACGAGAATGTGATCACTTATATGTCAATGGTTATGGCTATTTGAGAGTTTTGGGTGCTTGCACCATATCGATATGAGCATGAGCTATTCCTATGCATAAGTATCATGATTATGAATTATGGTTTGGCTTTTGAGCCTAAATGTGCATTGACCGAATTTGAAATGACTATTGCATCTCTTTTGAAAAGAACGTGTATGTGTAAGTGTTCTCGTGGTATGTCTTGACTTTGAATTGATGGATTGGGGGCGTAAGGGCTATCCAAAAGGTTCTTCTCCCTTTCCTCGAACTATATGCCAACATAAGAATGGAAGCCATTACCAAAAAGACCGGGTCATAAAGAATGGTTTCATTTAATTATATGATATGGAATGTTAATGAAAATCCTTCTGAAAAGGCGTGGTCATAAGGATGGTGACCATCCACTAAAAAGATGAGGTCGTAAGGTGTGATGCAAATTACCTTTGGCATGTAATCTTCTCCAACCGAGGGGAGGTCAATATCGGACTAATTTATGTAATAGCTCACATGAGTTTGATGTGTCGATTATAGTCCATCCCCACTATATATATGAGCATTCTTACATTTCATGCTTCATGAATTTCATGGCATATTGTATACTACTTGTTGCATCCCTAGCACATGCAAGTGTACGTGGCCAACTCAAGTAATACCGTGGCTCTTCTTTTTGAACCGGATGTCGAACCCAAGGGATTTAAACACTACTGGTTTCTCTTCAAGTTATTATGCTAATTTGGTGTCCAAACTATTTTGTGATGAGAATTATCAAAAACAACTTTTATTAAACTCTAAAATAATATGGAATAGCGATTTATCAATTTAAAGGTGATCCTGAGATTATAGCCACAACGACTTCGTGTTTCTCAATCCGTATTTATGCACCTGGCTTTATATTTATTAGTTCACAGGGTTAAATTTACCTAACAGGGTTGCACGCCTCTGCAGGCCTACTTCTATGGACTGCCTACCTTCATCGTTGAGCAGGGATAGACACATCAATAAAAATGCTTTAACGCTATCTTCCTGTATTTTGAACCAAGCGAGGTGTAAGGGTAGTTATCACGGGTCTCCCTTACACGAATCAATCTAGTTTCCTAGTTGAACAAGCTCCTTGTCCACTGTGTTCTTATTAGTCCAACATCTTTCGATTCCAGAATAACTAACCCATTTCCTCCCTAGTTGATCAGGCTAAGAAATAATAATTAAAGTGGCACAAGAAAAAATGGTAAACCCATCATGCATAAACCAAAGATTAGAGAAATCACATTGTCTAGGGCTACAATCCCAGAATATGGGAGAACTAGCCTCTCATGATATGTTCCCACATCACGAATAAGTTGATAAACATGAATATGCAAGAAAACAAAGATGAAAATCAAACCAAAGTAGACCTAGGTTGTCTTCTCTAAGCCTTCGTCTATTCTCTGCTAAAATCCCATCTCTAAAAAATGAATAATAATATAATTAATAGTCTCCTTTTCTCTAAAACCCGTAACTCGTCTTTCCGCTTAAAAACATGCAGTCCGTGACGCGGACTAGTGTATATTGACCCGGTCCGTTAAGTTGTTGACCGGACAGATTCTCTTCCTTTCGCACACTGGTCCGCGACGCGGACCCTGCAGCGCACTGGGCCTTTGTGCATTTTTCCTCTTCTTTCCAGTTGTGCTGGTCTGCTGCCAGGTCCGCGATGCGGACTAATGTCTCTGTTGCATCCTGCTTCTTTTCTTCCTCGCTTTCTGAGTTGTTTTCATCCTTCCCCTCTGCACCTGACTTTGGATTGCTATAATTTGACCAATCTCTGCAAAATGCAACCACATGGAGTACTTGACCCCTAGATTAGACAAATAACGACAATCACATTAAAAACGGCTGTTGTCTTTATGTGTACCCTCTGATTCAACTCCTTTTATGGGTTTATTTGGCTAGTTAGGCGTATAAATACGCCTAAGATCACCACCCCACACTTAGAGTTTTGTCCGTCCTCAGGCAATTACGACACTCATGCATGAGACTCGCTAGGCAACATATATCTCCCAAATAACTGGTATGAATGGCTCGCGTGCACCAAAGACCCACAACCATACTAGATCCTGACAATATCTCCTTTATCTAATCCCTTGCCGCGGAACCATGAAATCATGTAGCACATTAGCCAATATTATCATCTGACTACTAACTTTACTCCAGGTTTTGCCCTCGCCTAAAGGATTACCCATTCATACTTATCATAATGACAGATACAACAAGCACACGGTTGTGGGTATTCAATCAACTCTCTTTCTCTCCCAATTGATGTCTTGTGTTGGGTCTAGTTCCTATAGGCTTGCCCTGAATGTACATCTCCACTAATTAAGAATGCTTGAATAGAATCAAAGAGGACTTTTCATGGGTTGTAATGTAGGCTAGGGGACGAGTAGGATACTATATAATAGTGACTTATACTTCCCTAAGCACTTTGCACTTTTTAGACTTCATCACTCATTATCTTCTGTTCTTTATTTTTCAACCCTCTATTCAATGATTATTTCACTAGCAATATCATCTCATCAAGAATGTTTCACTTTTTTTTTGTGACACATTCTTTCAAAGAGGGCTTTTTCATCACCATGTAGCTATCATTGATCACCTTTTACCACTTAAATATCCCTTTTCTTCAAATTCAACAATACTTATCAGTCTATGCTACAATGCTCAAGGAAGCAGGGTGCAAAACTAGGGATTCAACAAAATTGGATCAAGGCAAAAGTATGGCTATCAACAAAAAGGCTATAGGCTTAAAAAGGGGCTAACTAGTGATATAATATCTGAAAAGGCTAAACTTTTACAAGACAAATCAACGAAAGCCTCTTATCATCTCCTAAACAAAGCAATTCCTTTTATTTTGCTTCAATAACACGCAGGGCAAGTTCTAGCAACTATTCCAACACAGACTTATGCAATTTCGCTTACCACTCTTGGCACAATCCTTTCATAAACTTAACTCAAGATTAAATGTTGCCTAATGCACTAGATTTCTTGGTTATGTCATTTTATTCTAAAGTATTAGAATCAGGTGCTAATTCCAGGTCCTCTAGTGGTTATGTTTCTTTAATTTACACGGCCATTCCACCCTGCTTGGTTACATCGCTGCACACACATCTCTACACTACATGTCGCATCAAATAAATAGAATCATAACCAGAGAACAGCTCATGTACACAAGAATTTCATAAAAGCAACGAGGGCAAATATACATACTAGGCATAAGAAAGGAAAAACATAGAAAAGAAAATAGGTGTTTGCATTATACATGCCAATGAAAGAAAATATAAAGCATAGTCCTGGCCTTGGCTAACCACCACCCCACACTTAGGATCAGCACTGCCCCCAATGCTGAACATAGCAAACCTGCAGCGAGCTCGGCTACTCCTCAGCATCCTGGTCTTGTAAGACCGGCTCTCCTCCCATGGCCAGTGGGACTCCATCCTCCACCTCGTCCTTCTCAGTGTCGGAGTCCATCTGGGCTTCTTCCGGGTCCGTGGGGACGTCATCATCCACCGGCTCTACAAAGGTAGGGTCGATGCCCAGCACAACTTTAGCATGGGCATTGAGGGGATATGTAGCAGCGACCTCATCAAGCTCCAACTAGGTAGAAGGGCGACCACCCACCCTGTGCCGAAGCATCTCAAGCCCGAACATGCGGGCCATGATAAGCTCATCTCTATGGTTCCTCTCGGCGGTGGTGAGAATTGGCCTTGTGGCTTCCTCTGGCCCCTTGATATTCGTGACATTAGATGGTGGGGCCTCAATTTGAGGCCAATAGTCGATCTCCTCTGTGGGGACACCTGCACGATTACAAAGTTCAGTAATAAGACCCCCAAAGGCATACCTGTGACCTTTATGAACACGGGCCTTCCTCATGGCAGACTTGAGGATGGCCCCAAAATTTAGTACCATGCCCGTCATGAGGGCATACACAAGGCAGGTGCGATCTCTGGTCACCGCTGTGAAGTGCTGGCCCGGGAAGAAAGAGTGCATGACAATCTTGACCCAAACCCGAGCTTCCCTGTTCATGTGGGCGAAGGGGAAGCTTTGGTGGTACCCGCGGCTGGCATGCCGAATCCACCTAGCTGTTGATTGCACACCGGCCAGTGTGTGCCGGATAAGACGGTATGGAGGGTGGAGCTATAACTCATTGAAATCACTGGCGGCGACATCCGCCGTACCCAAGATATTGTTGATGGCCAAGGGTCCAAAATTCACCTCCACCCGACGCACCATGACCACCTGCGTCCGGGACTCCTTTTTCATGTTAGCATAAAACTCTCGAACGATGCTCAGATTGCAAGGCAAGGTGTCATTGAACAGGAAAAGCAGATGGTAGTCCATGTAACGTTGGTAGATGCTGGAGAAGTCACGGGCGAGGGATTCGGCATCACTGGGGACGTCAGGAAAGTACTTGGTCTCGTTATGAGCCCTGTACCAACGGTGCCCCTCTCGATCTACTTCCCGAAGACCATAACGAGTGCGTTGCCCGGGGTGGGCAGGGGCTCGGGGCACCTCCAGGATGTCCCTAGCACGCTTGCGGCTGCTGGAGGCACCAGCTCCACTCGCTTGACCAGTCCTGCGACCTCTAGAAGCCATCGAGCCCTGCAACACAAACATTAAGTGGCACAACATTAATGCAAAGGGAGACCGTGGGCCGGGATAGCGGTGCCCACCCCACACATAGAACACAGCACACCGGGTGAAGCGGATACTCAGACTTCTCGACTTCACCGGTGGCACATGGCACCACAGCCACCCCACAGAATATCACACACATGAAACCCAATAGGCAATTTCTACCCCCCACAACCAATACAAGCCTAATTCCTGAATAGAAAGCATAAACTACCGACAACCAACAATTCGTGACAAGTTAAGGCCATTAAGGTCGCCAAAAACCCAACACCAACAAGAATGTCATATTTTTCCCCATTTCACGCAACTTAGGGTTTTCACCCTACAAGAATTTCGCCCAAAATTCCCGCTTTTTCGCATGATTACCCCAAGAAGTACATAGAGAACACGGATCTATGCCTACTACACCCCCATAAGAAATTTGGAGGCCTACCACTCACCCTATGCATTTTGATGTTCAAGCAAGCACAAATAAACCCTAACTACTCATAAAAGTAACAAGAAGATGAAGAACACTTACTTGAGAAGTAGGGAGATGATGTGGGAGGGGAAGCGCGTCGTGTAGATCTTCGAATTTGTGAAAAGGGGGGAAAATTTGAGAGAAATCGGGGAAGGAATTGCGTGAAATAGAAAAGAAAAAGAAAAAAATGGGTGGGGTATATAAAGGGGCGGGGTGCACAGAAAACGAGGCCCAAAACTGAACGGGTCCGCGATGCAAGCGCGAAGCGGACCTGTCGCGGAGTACCCCTTGTCCAATTTTAAAACCTGGGCGAATGGCATGCACTAAGGCGCGATGCCTCCGCGACGCGGTACTGTCGCGGAGGCTCACTAGTTCGGGGCCAAATTTATTTTTGAATTTTTAGCCACAGCCCCAAAAAATTCCATGCACCTTGGACTAGGCTTCAACATAGTAAGACATGTTAGTTCAGTGAAAGAAACGCATAAAACATGCATGGAATTAGAGAAAAATCGACAATACGAATTTACCACCCAGAGCAGCACACAAGTGTGGGTGTTCGTCCTCTCCGCGACGCGGTCCTATCGCGGAGAGACACTGTTTCGGGGCCCAAAATGATTTTGAATTTTAAGCTACGGGCCCCGAAAAATTCCACGAACACCTGAAAATATGACAAAACACGTACCCATGTTAATTCAACAAAAAAGAATGCACAAAATACCTCCCGGATCGACCGAAATTGATGACACGATTTGTACCATGAAAACAATGTTGAAGGGCATGCCCGCGACGCGCTCCTGTCGCGGAGAAACACTGTTTTGGGGCCCAAAACGAAATCCAAAATCGAACTACGGGCCCCGAAAAATTCATCTCACACTTGAACATCCTGCTAAACACCATTCTAAAGTAATCCAACCAAAAAAATTGCAAAATTAAACGAGGATTACCTGGAATCGACGATGGTCGTTTGCACGCCGGGAATAGCCTGCTGGTGATTTTTTATTTTTTATTTTTTATTATTATTTTTTTTAAAATTAACTTATAACAATAGAAGAAACTTACCGTACTACGGGTTGCCTCCCGTACAGCGCCTGAGTTACCGTCGCGGCATGACGCAGCACTTCTCATTCATCACCGGCCAACTGAATGACCTCTTTGTCTCTATTAGTATCAGCACCATAGTAGTGCTTGACACGCTGGCCATTCACCAGAAAAGTTTTGTCCGAATCCGCACTTTTTAGCTCCACCGCTCCATGCGGTGTGACGTTTACCACGGCGTATGGTCCACTCCACTTGGACCTCAACTTTCCTGGAAATAATTTCAAACGAGAATTAAAGAGAAGTACCTGTTGACCTGGTTCAAAGGTTCGCGAAACTATGAGCCGGTCGTGCCATCTCTTGGTCTTCTCCTTATACAGCTTCGCGTTTTCATACGCATGAATCCAAAATTCATCCAGCTCCACCAGCTGCTCCAACCTTTTCTTTCTCGCGAGCTCAGGGTCCAGATTTAGCTTCTTGATTGCCCAATAGGCTTGATGCTTGAGCTCCACTGGAAGATGACATGCCTTCCAATATACCAGTTGATATGGAGATGTGCCTATCGGTGTCTTATACGCCGTCCGGTATGCCCACAGGGCTTCGTCAAGTTTAACTGCCCAATCCTTCATGGTAGCATTCACGGTTTTCTGGAGTATCTATTTCACTTCTCTGTTCGACACCTCCACTTGCCCACTTGTTTGCGGATGATATGCAGTGGCAACCTTATGACGCACCCCATACTTGGCGAGCAAATTTCTCACTGTTCGGTTGATGAAATGCGTGCCACCGTCACTAATGATGGCCCTTGGGGTCCCAAATCTGGTGAAAATTTGCTTCTTCATTAATTTACTCACTACCTTTGCATCATTCGTGGGTAACGCTGCTGCTTCCACCTACTTAGAGACATAGTCCACAGCCACTAAGATGTACTGGTTCCCACAGGATGGTGGGAATGGCCCCATGAAATCCATCCCCCATACATCAAAGATCTCCACTTCCAAAATGTTGTTGAGGGGCATCTCATGTCTCTTAGAAATTGTGCCTGTTTTCTGACACGCTTCACACGTCCTCACGAACTGCACTGCGTCCTTGAATAATGTAGGCAGAAAAACCCGGACTGTAGCACCTTATGCGCTGTTCTTTCACCTCCGTGGTGGCCCCCGTAGAGTGAAGCATGACAACTCTCTAGAATCTTTCGCATTTCTGTTTCCGACACACATCTTCTCACCATTCTGTCCGGTCCTTGTTTAAATAAGTATGGCTCATCCCATATGAAGGCTTTTGCCTCATGTGCCAGCCGTTTTCTCTGCTGATACGTTGCTCCAGGTGGGAACACCCCACTCACCAGGTAGTTGACAATATCTACATACCACGGTAACTCCTCCACCTCTAAGGCCATCAACTGCTCATCTGGGAACTCTTCTTTGATCTGCAGTTGTTCCTCTATGTGAGCATCAGGACAAATGATCAGCAATCTAGTTTTCACTCCCTTTCCGATCCTTTATCTCGATGTCAAATTCTTGCAATAGAAGGATCCAGCGAATCAGCCTGGGCTTAGCTTCCTTCTTATTGAACAAACATCGCACCGCTGCGTGGTCGGTAAACACTGTAACCTTGGTGCCCACTAAATATGCCCTGAATTTGTCAAAGGCATATACTAATGCCAATATCTCCTTCTCAGTCACTGTGTAATTACATTGCGCTGCATCAAGTGTTTTACTGGCATAGTATATGGCATGGAACACCTTCTCTCGGCGCTGCCCAGTACCACTCCCACAGCATTGTTACTGGCATCACACATCAGCTCAAATGGGAGTTCCCAATCTGGTGCTGTCAATATTGGGCCCTCGACTAAATTCTTCTACAACATTTCATAGGCCTGCAAACATGAAGCATCAAAATTAAAAGTTACCTCCTTCTCCAGAAGGGTTGACAACGGCTTGGCAATTTTTGAGAAATCTTTCATGAACCGCCGATAGAACCCCGCATGACCCAGGAAGCTCCGGACTCCTTTTACTAACACTGGGGGTAGCAACTTCTCTATAGCTTCAATCTTTGCCTTGTCCACCTCCAATCCACGCTTTGAGACTTTGTGCCCAAGAACTATCCCTTCCTTTACCAAGAACTGGCCCTTTTCCCAATTAAGCACTAAGTTTGTTTCCTTACATCGTGCCAATACCCTGTCTAAATTCTGTAGACAAGTGTCAAAGGACTCCCCAAATACCGAGAAGTCATCCATGAAGACCTCCACTATGTCTTCAACTATGTCGTGGAATATAGCCATCATACACCTTTGGAAAGTGGCAGGTGCATTGCACAATCCGAAAGGCATGTGTTTGAAGGCATACATTCCATACGGACAGGTGAAGGTTGTCTTTTCTTGTTCCTCGGGGGCGATAGTGATCTGATTATACCCCGAGTACCCATCCAGGAAACAGTAATATTCTTGCTCAGCCAACCTATCCAGCATTTGGTCAATAAATGGTACTGGATAGTGGTCCTTTCGGGTGGCATCATTCAGTCTTCTGTAATCCATGCAGATTCGCCACCCTGTCACTGTTCGGGTTGGAATCAGCTCGTTCTTTTCATTAGTGACAACCGTCATCCCCCCCTTCTTAGGCACACATTGCACCGGGCTTACCCACTTGCTATCCGATATGGGGAAGATGATTCCTACATCCAACCACTTGATCACTTCTTTCTTCACCACCTCTTTCATAACGGGATTCAGCCTCCTCTGTGGTTGACCCACTAGCTTGTGGCCCTCTTCCATGTAGATCCTATGCATGCATAAGGCTGGGCGGATAACTTGGATGTCTGACATCTGCCATCCCATAGCTTTCTTCCTTCGCCTTAACACTGCCACTGCTGCTTCTACCTGGGCTGCAGTCAAAGATACAGATAAGATTACGGGTAACGTTTCATTTTCGCCAAGGAATACATACCTGAGGTGCGATGGCAGAGGCTTCAGTTCTAGTTTGGGTGCCTCTTCAATTGAATGTTTGATGGGCGGTCCTAGGACTCTGTTCAATGGCTCTGCTTCTTTCTTCAAAATGCTGACATTGTGGCCATTTAGTATCGTCTCTATTTCTTTTTCTTCTGCATCGTCCACCAACCCTTGGTTCAGTAGAACTCGAGTCAGAGGGTCTGTTATCTCTACCCTGCTCACTGCAGCAGCCGTGTCTAACACGATGATAGCTGCCAGATCCTCATAAGCTGCGGGGAGCTTCATGGCTTTATACACATCGAACACTTCCACTTTATCATGAGCTCTCATGGTAAGCTTCCCCGCTGCTACATCTATCAATGCCCCACCCGTGGCTAAGAACGGGCGACCAAGAATAAACGGGACCTCAGGATCAGGTTCAAAGTCTAGGATGACAAAGTCCACCAGGAAAATGAGTGATCCCACTTGGACTAGTACATCCTCTATTACCCTGTCAGGCCTCGCCACCGATCGATCTGCTAGTTGTAGTACGATTGTGGTCGGCTTCGGGCTTCCCAGGCCCAACTTTGTGAACATGGAGCTAGGCATTAAGTTAATGATTGCGCCTAGATCACATAGCCCTTTTGCATTCACCCACCCACCTATTGTTACCTGCACTGTAAAACTCCCCGGATCCTTTATCTTTGTGGGCAATCTGGATCCATTTAAGATCCTAGAGCTACAAGTCTCTGTGAGTGCTACAGTCTCGTACTCAGCTAATCTGCTTTTGTTTGCTACTATGTCCTTCACATATTTTGCATATTTTGGGATGCCCTGCAAAACATCAAGCAGTGGTAAGTTAATGTGTACCTGCTTTAACAACCCGATGAACTTCTGAAAACAGTCATCCTCCTTCTTTTTCTTGAACTTTTGTGGAAAAGGAGGAGGTGGTTTCGGGACTGGGGTGCTCTCTGCCGGGGCTGGATGTTGTGTGTCAGCCTTCTCACTTGGGGTAGTGCCTGCTTCAGCTTCGACCCTCTTCTTAGGTACTGCTTCCATGAGTGGTCGTCCACTCCTTGTACTGACTGCATTCACCTGCTTTGGGTTGGGGTCAGTGTTACTTGGGAGACCCCCTTGGGGTCTTGAATTCATATTTCCTGCTAATTGCCCCAACTTCCTTTCCAGGTTCTGCAGATCCTGCTTGTTTCTCCGAATTTCCTCATCCTGTCTATTCTGGTTCGCAAGAATCTGGCTCAGTACTTCACTGTCAGTCATACTATTTGGATTGGCCTGTTTGGCAGGCTGTTGCGCTTGCTGGTTGTAGAACGTATTATTCCCCTGTGATCTCTGCTGAAAGGCCCCCTAATTTGGTTGCTGACCTCCCCAGGAGAAATTAGGATGATTCCTCCAATTGGGGTTGTAGGTGTTACCATAGCCTTGATAACCACTTCTATTTACATTCCCCAAAGCATTCACTACTTCCGGATTTGACCCACAAGACTCGGCAGTATGATCTCCTCCCCCGCAAACGTCACACCATCCAGGCTGCTGTTGTTGCACTGCGTTCACTGGGGCTGGCTGCTGCCCCCCACTTGCCTGCAACTGTTGCTGCTGTCCTAATGCCAAGTTGTTGAACTGAGTAGTTATCATATTCTGCATGGCCGACATCTGTGCTTACAGAGCAGTTATGGCATCAATTTCGAGCACACCAGCCTGCTTCTGGACGGCAGGCCTACTAGATCCTCCATTCCACTCAGGATTTCCTTGTGCGATCCTATTCAGCAATGCGTACAGCTCATCATATGTCTTTTCCAATGCTTGCCCGCTTGCATCTGAATTAATAAGGATCTTTGTGTTTGGTTCTAGACCTTCTATGAAGGTATGAACCAACACTTCATTAGCTTGGCAATGATGAGGGCAATTGATGAGCAATGTTTTAAACCTGTCCCATGCTTGATATAAATTCTCCTTTGGCTTTTGCTTGAAGCTCAGGATCTTACTCCTGAGTTTTGTAGTCTTTCCCGACGAGAAAAATCGAGTCAAGAACTTACGAGCCAAATCATCCCATGAGGTGATAGAGTTTGCTGGCTCTATCTGCAACCATCTCCGTGCGGCTCCCAACAATGAGAAAGGAAAAAGGGTCATCCTGACATAGTCTGTATTCACCCCAGCCGGAATAAATGTGTCTGCAATCTCCAGGAAATTCTCCAGATGGACCTGAGGGTCCTCATGTGGTAGTCCGGAGAACTGTCCAGTGGAGTGCAACAATTGTACCATGTTTTGTTTCAGTTCCCACCGACCTCTAGGCTCTGGTTTCATAAAACAATTCGTAACATTGGTGGTCCGTGGGATTGCCACATCCCTCACTGGTCGCGGTGCCGCCGGTATGAGAGGATTTCCGTCAACCATTAGTTCTCTGATCAGATTTGTGTTAACGCTGTAGGTCTCACGATCCTCTTGTGCAATCAGTTCAAGTGGAGGAGTTTGAAATAGGACCCCTGCTCTCCTTTTTGATTGTCGAAAGCATGAATCCTGGTCCTCCAGCTTAATGCTCAACTTACCTGAAATAAAGGCACAGCTAAGATCAAATGCAGTGAGCACACAAAACACAATACTCAGAAAGTAAACCAATTTACTTTAAGTTCCCCGGCAACGGCGCCAAAAACTTGTTGCATCCCTAGCACACGTAAGTGTACGTGGTCCACTCAAGTAATACAGTGGCTCTTCTTTTTGAACCGGATGTCGAACCCAAGGGATTTAAACACTACTGGTTTCTCTTCAATTTATCATGCTAATTTGGTGTCCAAACTATTTGTGATGAGAATTATGGAAAACAACTTTTATTAAACACTAAAATAATATGGAATAGCGATTTATCAATTTAAAGGTGATTCTGAGATTATAGCCACAACCACTTCGTGTTTCTCAATCCGTATTTATGCACCTGGGTTTACATTTATTAGTTCATAGGGTTAAATTTACCTAACAGGGTTGCACGCCTCTGCAGGCCTACTTCTATGGATTGCCTACCTACATCGTTGAGCGGGGATAGACACATCAATAAAAATGCTTTAACGTTATCTTCCTGTATTTTGAACCAAGCGAGGTGTAAGGGTAGTTGTCACGGGTCTCCCTTACACGAATCAATCTAGTTTCCTAGTTGAACAAGCTCCTTGTCCACTGTGTTCTTATTAGTCCAACATCTTTCGAATCCAGAATAACTAACCCATTTCCTCCCTAGTTGATCAGGCTAAGAAAAAATAATTAAAGTGGCACAAGAAAAAATGGTAAATCCATCATGCATAAAACAAAGATTATGAAATCAAATTGTCTAGGGCTACAATCCCAGAATATGGGAGAACTAGCCTCTCATAATTTGTTCCCACATCATGAATAAGTTGATAAACATGAATATGCAAGAAAACAAAGATGAAAATCAAACCAAAGTAGACCTTGGTTGTCTTCTCTAAGCCTTCATCTATTCTCTACTAAAATCCCATCTCTAAAAGATGAATAATAATATAATTAATAGTCTTCTTTTCTCTAAAACCCGTAACTCGTCTTTTCGCTTAAAAACATACAGTCCGCGACGCAGACTAGTGTATATTGACCCGGTCTGTTAAGTTGCTGACTGGACAGATTCTCTTCCTTTCGCACACTGGTCCGCGACGCGGACCCTGCAGTGCACTGGGCCTTTGTGCATTTTTCCTCTTCTTTCCAGTTGTGCTGGTCTGCTGCCAGGTCCGCGATGCGGACTAATGTCTCTGTTGCATCCTGCTTCTTTTCTTCCTCGCTTTCTGAGTTGTTTTCATCCTTCCCCTCTGCACCTGACTTTGGATTGCTATAATTTGACCAATCTCTGCAAAATGCAACCACATGGAGTACTTGACCCCTAGATTAGACAAATAACGACAATCACATTAAAAACGGTTGTTCTCTTTATGTTTACCCTCTGATTCAACTCCTTTTATGGGTTTATTTGGCTAGTTAGGCGTATAAATACGCCTAAGATCACTACTCTTCCTTGAATATATGATTCCTCCTATATTATGTGCTCTTTTCATCTTACATTGAAATGTATGTTGTTAAGTCGTATGCATTGCATGCCCGCATACATAGTATATTCAAATGTACTGACGCATACTCTATGCCTACATGATATTACCATGTAGGGATTGTGTGTTACAATTATTTACTTCTCGATGGGTAACTCGAATTTGGAGAATTGATATTGTGGTGCGTCCTATTTTCCAAGGACAAACCACATTATTTGTACATATGTTGTTTTCGTGTTATCTCGTTAATTGAGGGTGAGCTTGGGACATGTCTTGGCCCCCATCCAATCTTATTACTAGAGGCATTATTGGACATCTTGTAGACACTCCTAGACTCTATACGTTTTGTGTTGAAATTTTGTCTTATGACTTTAGTTACTTATTGGATATGGCTATTATGGATTGATTATGGGAATTATGTTATGTATGTGTGTTTGATGTGGAGATGTGGAGATGTGGAAGATCCTAAGCCCCATATTGCCCTTATAAAGTGAGTAATACTTACCCGCCCCTTAGTTTTTATGTTCTATGTGTTATGTGAATCCATGTCAATTCCTTTCCTTTTGATATCCCCATAGCGTGAGTCCTACATTCCCCATCACTTAGAACTATGTGTATAATTTTTGAATGCGCTTTCGAACTGATGATGTGGATTTGGATACTTTTAGGTTTGTTTGGGGACTCTCGGTTCCTATTCACCATGTCAATTCTAGGCCTTAGGCCCCGGTCATAACAAAGATAGTATTAGAGCCCTAGGTTTATAAATGGTCATCAGAGTCCAACATGTCGTGTCAGGTAGAGTCCTATTCATGTCTGTGAAGTGCACCACACCATACCTATGAGTGGGAGGATATACCAACGTTCTAGGAATTGTCTCACTTGTTCATGTATTATGTTGTGCTATAGTGTTATAATCGGTTTTCTTGTATCGTGATGTAGCCAGTGCTCCGTTTTAAACTATGCCTCATGGGAGACCCTATCTACCAAGGCCAGTCCCGACTAATAAGCACCAAACACCTCAAGGGCCTATCGATGAACCAATCTCCATTGGTGAATTTCGTACGGCCTTTGATATGCTTGCCCAGGTGGTGACAACTCAGGCTAGGTTAGCTAATCTTCCACGAGACCCTACTTCATCCAGAGTAAGGGATTTCACTCGAATGAATACTCTTGAGTGTTATAGGTCTAAGGGTAATGAAGACATTGAGGAGTTTGTAGATGAACTCACCAAAGTGCTGAAGCTTATGCATGACACTTCTGAGGAGAAATCTGAATTAGTTGCTTACTAGTTGAAGTATGTAGCTCAGGTGTGGTACGCCCAGTGGTCTATGGAGAGGGTTTTTGTTAATGCATTTAATTAGGAGGAGTTTAAATTTGCCTTCCAGGATCATTTCTTCCCAATTGAGCTTGGGGAAGCTAAGATGACTAAATTCATCAACCTTAAGTAGAGAGGTATGAGTGTGAGGGACTATGCCCCCAAGTTCACTAAGCTATCCAAGTATGTATCGACACTTGTGGCTGATCCTCGTGCAATGATACACAAGTTCATTTCGGGTATCTCCGACTCTCTTGCGAAAGAATGTTATACTGCCATGCTCATACAGCATTTGGGTATTTCTAGACTTATGGCATATGCTAAGCAGATCAAAGGGGCAAAACGCAAGGAGAGGAGAGTACATGATCCTAAGAGGGCTTGTTTTGATGGTGGATTCCCCGGTTCTCGGGGTGGTGGTTTTGGTTGCTTCCAACTGGGCCATGGTTCTTGTGCTAAGGTTGGTAATGCTAGAGTTCATCCTCCTAGGTCACCAGTTAGTGGCGGTCAGGGGTATCCTCGGTGTGACAACTGCAGGAGGAATCACCCCGGTACATGTTTGAAGGAATTGGGTGCATGCTTCAGGTGTGGTGATAATAATCATAAGGTCACTGACTATCCCTAGAATGCTCAAAAAAGTCAAGTTCAGGCGGCTCAAGGTGGTCAAGGCCAACAAAGAGCTCCCCAAGATGTTGCCACAAGGAACAACATGTTTTATGTACTTCATGCCCGTCAAGAGGTTGAGGAAACTCTGAATGTCGTGACTTGTATGTTAAACGTCTTTGATTTTGATGCTTATGTTTTTCTTAACCGGGGTGCAAATTTGTGTTTTGTGACTCCTATGTTGGCTGTTATGTTTGGTTTGAGTCCCAAACGTTTGAAGGACCCTTTCTTAGTGTATACCCCCGTGGGAGAATCTGTGGTTTGTCATAAGGTCTATCATGGTTGTCTTGTTTCTGTGCTGCACAAAGTCTTTTTGTGTGACCTTGTGGAACATGAGATGCTCGATTTTGACGTAATTATTGGGATAGATTGGTTACATGCATCATATGCCTTTATAGATTGTAGGACTCGGAAGGTCAAGTTCCAACCTCCCGGCGAGTCGATTCTTGAATGGAAGGGTAGTGACTCCACTATTAAGGGTTGGTTTATCTCCTACCTCGAAGCCCGGAGGATGATCTCCAAGGGGTGCATTTATCATATTGTGAGGGTCAAGGATACAGAGTCCGAATCACCTACTCTTAAGTCGATTTTGGTGGTGAATGAGTTTCCAGATGTGTTCCCCGAAGACTTGCCTGGTATTTCTCCCAAAAGGGAAGTGGACTTTGGCATCGATCTTCTCCTGGAAACTCAACCTATCTCTATCCTTCCCTATCATATGGCACTAGCTGAGTTGAAAGAGTTGAAGGACCAGTTGAAAGACTTGTTAGAGAAGGGCTTCACCAGGCCAAGTATATCCCCGTAGGGTGCACCGATGTTGTTTGTAAGGAAGAAAGATGGATATCTTTGGATGTGCATTGATTATAGGAAAGTGAAAAAGGTGACCATTAAAAATAAGTATCCGTGCCTAGGATCAATGAATTGTTCGACCAACTTCAAGTGGCTACCCATTACTCAAAGATTGACCTCCATTTTGGGTATCATAAGTTGAAGGGTAGAGAGTGTGATATTCCCGAAGACGGCTTTTTTGACAAGTTATGGGCACTTTATGTTTGTTGTGATGTCATTTGGCTTGACTAATGCTCCAGTCGTATTCATGGATCTCATGAATTAGGTGTTTAAGCCATTTCTCAACATTTTTTGTGGTTCTTCATTGATGATATTCTCATTTATTCTTGTAATGAGCGGGAGAATATGGTGCATTTGAGGTTGGTTTTAAGAGCTTTGAGGGAGAAGAAGTTGTATGCCAAATTTAGCCAATATGAATTTTTGTTTGGTGAAGTGGCTTTTCCTGGTCATGTGGTATCTGGTGATGGTATTAAAGTTGATCCGAAGAAGACCGAGGCTGTGAAGAATCGGCCTAGACTTCTTCAGACATTCGAAGTTTTCTGGGATTGGCCAACTATTATAGGAGGTTCGATGAAGGGTTTCTCATCTATTGCATCTCCGTTGACTAAATTGCCCAAAAGAAGTTTATGTTCGTGTGCTCAGATGAATACGAAAAGAGTTGTCAAACCGTGAAGGATTGGCTTATATCGGCTCCTGTCTTGGCCTCACTTAATGGTTTAGAGGGGTTTGTGGTGTATTTTTATGCCTCACGATTCAGGTTGGGTTGTGTACTTATTTAACATGGTAAGGTAATAGCATATGCATAAAGGAAATTGAAGGTGCCTGAGCATAATTACCCGACACATGACCTTGAGTTAGCGGCAGTAATATTTGCCTCGAAGATTTGGAGGCACTATTTGTATGGAGTTCTTGTTGATGTATTAACCGAACACAAGAGTTTGCAATGTGTTCACTCAAATGGATCTCAATTTGACGCAAAGGAGATGGTTGGAGCTCCTAAAAGACTTCGATATGAGTGTTCAATATCATCCCGGCAACGCCAATGTGGTAGGCAATGCTCTTAGCATACTATTTGTGGGTAGTGTGACGCATGTTAAGGAGGAGAAGAGGGAGATGGCAAAGGAAATTAACAGGTTGGCTAGGTTGAGTGTTTGGATAGACGACTCTAATGGTTGTGATATCCGTGTTCAAAATAGGGCTGAATCTTCGGTGGTTGTTGATGTGAAAGCAAGGCAAGATTTGGATCCATCAATAGCTGAGTTGAAGCAATTGGTTGCTGAAAAGGAGATTTAAGTGTTCTCCCTAGGGGGAGATGGTGTATTTCGGTATCAAGACCGATTATGTGTTTTGGATATGGATGGCTTTAGAAAGGTGATCATGAGCGAAGCTCACAACTCTCATTACTCTATCCATCAGAGATCTACAAAGATGTATCAAGATTTGAAGGAGGTGTATTGGTGGCAGGGTATAAAGAGGGACATAGCCAAGTTCGTATCCGAATGTCCAAGTTTTTAACAAGTGAAGGTAGAGCACCAAATGCCTGGTGGTTTCACTCAAGACATTGAGATTCCCACTTGGAAGTGGGAAGATGTGAACATGGACTTTGTGGTTGGTCAATCTTGGACACAAATACAATTTGACTCCATTTTGGTTTATCATTGATCAGATGAAAAAGTTGGCTCACTTTCTACCAGTCAAGACCACTTTTAGTGCCGAAGATTATGCAAGGTTATACATCTATGAGTTGGTGAGGTTGCATGGTGTGCCTAGGTCCATCATAGCGAATCATGGCACCCAATTCACATCTCACTTTTGGAGGTCGTTTCAAAGGGGACATGGTTCTATGATTAAGTTTAGCACCACTTTTCACCCACAAATCGATGGACAAGCCGAGAGGATAATTTAAGCCTTGGAGGATATGTTTAGGTCTTGTGTGTAGGAGTTCAAGGGTAATTGGGATGACCACCTCCCACTTATTAAGTTTTCCTACAACAATAGTTTTCATGCTAGCATTAGTAAGGAACCGTTTGAGGCAATGTATGGGAGAAGGTGTACATCACTGCTGGGGTGGTTTGAGTTAGGGGAAACACCATTGATAGGCCAAGATTTAGTGCTGAAGGACATGGACAAGGTGAAGTTGATTAGGGAGAGGTTGAAGACAGCCCAAAGTCGCCAAAAGTCCTATTCAGATTTTAGGAGGGGAGATCTTGAATTTGATATAGGTGATCAGGTATATGTGAAGGTTTCACCTATGAACGGTGTGATGTCTTTTTGTAAGTAGGGTAAGCTAAGCCCCATGTATGTTGGCCCTTATGATATTATTGAGCAAATTTGAAACGTGGCTTATAGGTTGGAGTCGCCTCTAGACTTGAGTTCCGTTCACCCTGTCTTCCGTCTGTCTATGTTAAGGAAGTTAGTCAGTGATCCTGGAACTATTTTTTCTTTGGAGGGAATCGAGGTTGAGGAGAACCTATCTTATGAGGAAGTCCCGATAGAGATTTTAGATAGACAAGTGAAGCGGCTTCATGACACAGATGTAGCTTTGGTGAAGGTACTTTGGAGAAATAAACACGTGAAGTGTGCTACATGGGAGGCAGAGTTGACATGATAAAGCGATGCCCTGATCTTTTCCAATCTACTTGAGCTTAAGTACTTCTTCTAAATATTCCTAATTCATTCACTCTCGAGTCTCATGACATGACATGCGTACATTTGCACCAAAATAATTTTTATAATCTTTTGAATAATTTGAATACATTTTTATATGGGTTTTAAAAACTTTATGATCTTCAAATGATGAACTATGCATTATACCTTGTGTTCAGATGTTTCATGTCCTATGTCAAGCTTTCAAGCCTCGTTATTGCACATTCGGGGATGAATATTCCCAAGGGGGAGATGATGTAAGGACCCGTATTTTCGAATGACTTTATCGGACCTCATAATATCGCACTGAAAGAAATTTTAACCAAGTGTCATTCCATAGGAGGCCCGCACGGCTAGTGTGAGGTCACACGGACCGTGTGTCCTCCAGTAGAGGGTTACTTAGCCATAATATCTATTACGGGGACTCGATAGAGTGTTTCAGACTAAGTATGGGCACACGGCCACCCACACGATCCGTGTGGTGTGTCATAGGTCGTGTGGCCTGTCATATAGCTCACGACGTGAAATTATTCTCAGTACGAAATAACCATCTCATAACTTTTTCGTGCAAGATTTTTCTAAGTAATGTTCCACGGTCTTTGACATGACCCGTGTAGTGTCACACGGGCCGTGTGGACGTCTGTATGGCACTCATTCACTTTCGGAAAATTCTAAGTGTTGAGCATTCCGAAAATTTACCTATGTGTCATCTCATGGGCACAGTTTATGGCCAATGAATTTCCTCACAAACCGTGTCAGTTCTAGTGAAGCAATGACGACCCAATTTTCATCCATTTTATTAATGGCTTTTACGTAAATATGATTTATTTTAATTGTGTTTTAATACCTTTTTACCTATCCTAGACCCCTAAATCAGATGATATCCTTTCATTTTAATTCATTCTCATTGGAAACACCCTCACTCTAAAAGCATTCCTAAGAGCCCTCTCTATGTGCTTCTCTCAAGACTCAAGCTAGGATCCAATCAGGGGTTCAACTTCAAGCTAAATTATCCTCAAGTTCACCTTCCTAATCAAGGTATGTGGGATTGATTCTTGGTCCCTTTCAACCAAGAAGACCCGAACTCTTTTCAATTGGTTTTCTTGAAATTATGCTTAATTTAAATATTGATTTTGAGAATTATTTTTTAATAAATTCAATTGAAGTATGGGTTGTACTTTATTTTTTATTTTAAGTTATTTTAAGCCCTATTATGATGATTTACTTTGAGGTTATGAAGTTATAAAGATGCATGTCCCCTTTATAGCTTGATTTGTGTATAGGTGATTAATATTATGATTTAAATGTAGATTTAATTATAGATTTACTTCAATTTCATATTATAATATTGATTATAGCTTGAATCAATATTACCCATGCTATTCTTACATCACTCATGGCGTGTACATTCATGGACATTGGTTTGTATGAAGAATTTGAAGTGGGTTAAGCCCAATTATGTTTTATGAAATGATTTTTACAAGGCATTTGTCATGATAAGAATGTGATCACATATATGTCAATGATTATAGCATATTTTAGTGTTTTGGGTGCTTGCACCATATCAATATGAGCATGAGCTATTCCTATTCATAAGTATAATGATTATGAATTATGGTTTGGCTTTTAAGCCTAAATGCGCATTGAATGGATTTGAAATGACTATTGCATCTCTTTTGAAAAGCACATGTATGTATAAGTATTTTTTTGGGATGTCTTGACTTAGCACCGATGGATTGGGGCCATAAGGGCTATCCCAAGGGTCCTATCCCTTTCCTCCAACTATATGCCAACATAGGAATGAAAGCCATTACCGAAAAGACTGGGTCATAAGGATTGGTTTCATTTATCGACATGATATGGAATGTTAATGAAATTACTTCTGAAAAGGCATGGTCGTAAGAAAGGTGACCATCGACTGAAAAGATGAGGTTGTAACGTGTGATATAGATTACCTTTGGCAAGTAATCTTCTCCTACCGATGAGAGGTCTTTATCGGACTAATTTATGTAATAGCTAACATGAGTTGATGTGTCGGTTATAGTCCATCCCCACTGTATATATGAGCACTATTGCATTTCATGCATAATGAATTTCATTGCATATTGTATACTACTCTTCCTTGGATATATGATATCTCCTATATTATGTGCCCTTGTCATTTAACATTTGAAATGCAGTTTGTCAAGATATACATTGCATGCCCGCATACTTAGTAAATTCAAATGTACTAATGCATACTCTATGCCTATATGATTTTACCATGTAGGCACTGTGTGTTACGATTATCCACCGCTCGACGGGTAGCTCAAATTTGGGGAGTTGATATTGTGGTGAGTCCTTTTTTCCAAGGACAAACCACCTTCCTTCTACCTATGTTGTTTTCTGGTTATCTCTTTAATTTAGGGTGATCCTGGGATATGTCTTGGCCCCCATCCCATCTTATGACTAGAGACATTGATGGACATCTTGTAGACACTGGTAGACTCTATACGTTATATGTTGAAATTTATGCTTATGACTTCGATTACTTATATGGCTATCAATGATTGATTATGCGAATTATGTTATGTATGTGTGTTTGATGTGGAGATGTGGAAGATCCTAAGCCCCGTATTGCCCCCATAGAGTGAGTCATACTTACCTCCCCCCCCCTCCTCCCCCTTAGTTCTTATGTGGTATGTGGTATGTGCTATGTGAATCCATCTCAATCTCTTTCCCTTCGATATCGCCATAGCGTGAGTCCTACGTGCCCCATCCCTTAATAATACGTGTTTACCGTTTAAATGTGCGTCCGAACTGATGATGTAGATTTGGATACTTAGACGATTCTTTGGGGACTTCTGGTTCCCATTCGTTATGTCACTTCTAGGCCCTAGGCCCGGGTCGTGACATTGTTAGCACCCCCGTGGATTGTAGAACTAAACTTTCCAAGCATGAAGATGGAGAAAACATCAATTTCACATAGCTCAAGAGCCTTGCTGGAAACCAGAGGTATTTAACGTGTACAAGACTTGATATTCTTTTTGGCATTGGATTTGTTAGTTGTTTTATGGAAAATTCAACAACATCCTATTTAAAAGCAAACAAAAGAATACTCTGGTACATCGGAGGTACACTTGATTATGAAATGTTTTATTTATCTTCCAAGAACTTCGAGTTTGTTGGCTATGTTGAAGATATGCCTCAGAAAATTGCAGAAATAAAATAACTAGCTATATGTTCTTTAAAAGATTTCTTTACAGAAATTCAATAGCTAAGTTTTAGAATTTTTAAATTATTTTATTAGAGTTATATGTCACTTGAATTTCGGTATTAGTTTCTTTCTCTTTTGTTTGTGTTTTATTGGGTAAGTTTAGTAGCTTATTTTTCTATTTTCAGTTAAAAATATTTTCTTGACAGGAAATATTAATAAAATAATTAGGGTCGTATGTATGTTTGTGAATAATTAATAAAATAATTTCCTTTAACAACACGACAAGATTTTTTTCCATCAAAGTCTTTTTCAGTTATTTTCTTACTTTCTTTGTTAAGAAAACGAATAATTCGATTCGAACCATTTTCTCAAGGGACCTGTGAGATGAATCCAGAAAAATAATTTTTCTCAAATTGCTCTTCTTACTTTTTATGGTGAAAGTTATTATCTCTACATTGTGAGAAAGGAGACTTATCTTGAGGCTTTAGATCTTTAGGAGGTCGTGGAAGAGGATTATGATGTGATTCTATTGCCCAATAATCCCATGGTTTCCCAGATAAATGAAACCCCTATCTAATTCCCATAGCATGTTCTACAGCCTGTAAACGGGGTCTAGTAGACCTATCTAAGCAAGATTTTAAAAGGGACAAAATTAACCTTTCCTATTTTCTTATGTCCAAGCTACATCGCTTAAGGTCTCAAATGAGCCCTTTCCAGGCGTATACACTCTTCACACCCTCACTTCAATTCAGTTCTCAAAAACCCTATGTCTCGAAACTCTCTCAAGGTATTCAAGTGTGAGGGCAAGCTAAGGTTTCAAATCTTCCATCTCCAAATCAAATTTCATCAACCATAATCACACCAAGATACGTGGGTTTGATTGTGGGAACCTTCCTTCCCATAAGTCCAACAATTTCTCTTCACCAACTACATGAAATTTATGGATCTTCATGGGTATTTTATGAACTCTTGCATATGATGTTACTATTATGCATTTTATGAAGATTTATTTTGGTGCATTATCACGAGGTGAAATATCATGTGGAATTTATGAATTTTTATGAGTTCTGAGAAGTCTTAACTAGGTTTTACTTGATAAGATGAGTTTCATGCTCCCATGTCAATGTTTTGGAAGATAATGAATATGATTTTGATGGATTGGTTAAGAACAATTAAAACTAATTATTTTCAGTATGTTTCTTGAAATATAACTTCTGAATAATGAGGATTTTACTACAATTATTGTGGATTGATTTGAATAACTTCAAAATGAATTGATTTTACTCCTCTATTGCCTTATACTCTTGAATTGCATGATTTTAAGCATTTGTACACATATCCACCATGTTTAAATAAATTTACATGACAAAGATTCTTATGTTGATGAAAGTTTATTGGATGAATTACAAGATGAGCATGTTATGATAAATTATAGGCTCCCAAGCATGTGTTAACTCATGAAAAGTTCCTATGATTTGTAGGTAGAATGTTGAGCCCTTATTCTATATTCTACCCTCTTGTGAGTGAATAATGTCTACATGAAGGGGTCAAGGATGATAACTATTTTACCCTTATATACAAACTACAGCTCAGTAGAAGGGGTCAAGCATATTAAAATTTCTACCCTTATGTGTAATGCAATGCCTACTAGAAAGGGTAAAATTTATGTCGTGTTTTTACCCTCTACTATAAGGTATGTGCCCATGTGTAGGGGTCAAGTATATGAAAAAGAGATACTCTGTCCATGTTATCATGCTTTTACGAGTCATTCAAGTTATGATTATATTTATGATTATTTCAAGTATTCCATGGACTTGACTTAGCACCAAAGAGGCTTAAGGTGGGGCACCACCCAAGGGTCCTTATATAAAGTCTTGGTCTCTTAAATATGTGTCACCATAGGTTTATATTATTTTCCCTAAATGGGCTTTTACTAGTGGATCTAACTAGGACAAGTTACCCATCATGTAGGGTCAAGTTTGGTCTACTTTGCCAAGTAGACCACTGCTTTATTTGATGTGGAGTAAACATTAGGATTCTAAGAAGTAGCTCAATTGGTCTTATATGTAGGTTAGGGTACCCTCTCACATATGCACAATACATTATGCAAGTTTGACTGTTTTATACATGTTTTAAATTTGAGCATTGATCATACATATCATATTGAGCTTATGTCCAATGATTATGATTATGCATGTTGATTATTATGGCGCATGTCCTTTGTTTCATTGCACCCCGCATACTTAGTACATTCCAAGTACTAACACATACTTTTTGCTTTAATGATCTAACCATGTAGGGACCAGAGCTCCAATTCATCCTCTTCCTCCCCATCGCTAGCTGGATCCTTTAAAGACTTCTATTGTGAGTCATCCACTTCGGAGACAACATCCACTCTACTTTCATGCTTTTGTTAAGATATGTATGTTTGGATTTTTATCTTTTGAGAGTGACCTCGGGAGATGTCTTAGCCCTTATTCTACTCATACTAGAGGTGTTGTTGGATATGGATATTTATGTATTGAGTATGACTCGTTCTACATTTATGTAGCTATGGAAGACTTCAATTGGTTCCTTTCCCTTCTATATTTTGTATGTTGATGAGATGGAGGTCCCAAGACCCTAAATGTCCCATAGTGTAAGTCCTAATTACCCACCCCTTAGTCTTATTAGCTATGTGATTCATGCTTATCCTTCTCCTTACAACATCTCCATAGCATGAGTCTGAAGCCCCGTTTCCCTTAGAAATTATGTGCTATATATTCATTGCTCCTTTATGCTTCCATAAAACCACAAATGTGCTATGCATGCCTAAGAGGCTTGTTTGGGATCCTTTTGGGCTGCCATTCGTATAGTCACGTCCAGGACCTGGATTTGGGCCGTGACAAATATGGTGCTAGATGTTTTCTGCTAAAAGGCTACTAGTATGGGGAGTTCTGCATTCGTGAGGGCTGAGGAGAGGCCCTTAGCTCTAGAGGTCTAGTCACTTGCTAGGCAGATGGTCCTTTTGGACATTTCTCCTCCTAAGAGTATTATAACATTTATTGAGGCTAGAACTTTCCTTGCTTGATATGATATGTGCTCACCAGTTTGAGGACCATAGATTATGCGTAATGCGTGATAAAGTATGGAGAGGTGAAGACAAGGTGACTATTGTTGATTCTTATGGTGTTTTGAGGGTTAATAGTAGAGTTTGTGTGCCTAAAATTAGGAATTGGGTGAAAGTTATATTATATGAGGCCCATTCCGCTGGATATTCTACTCATTTGGGTGTGGCTAAGATGTATCATGATCTTAAAAGATATTATTAGCGGATCGGCATGAGGAGAGACAGAGCTAAGTTTGTGGCCAAGTGTTTGACTTTATAACACGTGAAGTATGAGCACCAAAAGCCTGGTAGATCGATGCAGAGGATGCCTATTGTGTGGAGCAATTGGCTAGATTGGATATTCGGGACATTTTCAGATTGCATGGTGTGCTAGTGTCTATAGTAGCAGATAGAGGATTTGTGTTCACTTCTCACTTTTGGCGGGCTCTACAGTGTGATTTAGGCACTAGAGTAGATTTGAGTTCATATTTTAATCCTCAGACTGATGGTCAGTCAAAGTGCATCATCGAGTACTAAAGAATATGCTTAGGGCCTGTGTTATTGATTTTAGGGACCAATGGGACTAGCACGTACCTTTGGCAGAGTTTCCATATAACAATAGTTACCATTCCAGCATCTAGATGGCACCATTTGAGGCTTTGTATGGCCGAAGATGTAGATCACTCATTGGATGGTCTGATTCAGGTTCAACTAAGGTGTTTGGTATTTACTTACTTCAGGTTACTATGGACTGGTCCGACTGATTCGGAGTAGACTTTTGACATCCCAGAGTTGCTAGAAGAGTTACGTTGATATGTGGGTCAGGCCTCTTGATTTCTTTGTTGGTGATAGTGTTTGGCTAGAGGTTTCATCCATGAAGGGCGTGATAAGATTCAAAAGGAGGGAAAGCTTATTCCCAGATTCATTGGCCCTTTTGAGATTTTAAGAAGAATTGGTGAGATGGCCTATGCGTTTCCTTTACCCTCTAGATTGTCTTCTATTCATCCTATTTTTCATATTGTTATGCTCTACCGGTATATTACAAATGAGTCCTATGTGATTTCTTATGACTCTGATGAGTTGGGTCAAGATTTTTCCTTTGAAGAGGAACCTATAAATATATTGGATAGGCAGGTCTAGAGACTGAAAACCAAAGATATGCCTTCTGTGAAAGTTCAGTGGCGGCACTATTCTATTGATCAGGCCACTTGGGATTTGGAGTCTGACATGCGGGCTAGATATCCCAGCCTTTTTTGGGCTTCAGGCGGTCCTATTTTCCTTATGTTTGACAACGAACATTCTTTTTAGTGGTGAATGATGTAATGACCTAGTTGGTCATTTTTGGCTTTATCTGTGAATATTACTTTTTTACCCTTTCGTATGTTTCTTGGGCCTACTTTGAACTAATTGGATGGTTGGTATTAAATCATGAGTTTAAAGTTAAAAATATGAATTTTGCTCTTTTTGAAAGCTTAAGTTGTTGAAAACGAGAGTTTTAGTATCATTTTGAGTTTTGGAGGTCTAATTCGGGATCTATCGATTCCATTTCCTCCTAAAAGTCAAAAATGAACTACATGAAGTTATAGAACTTAATTTGGAGTTAAAATTAGGTTTTAGGCCAAATATTGTGATTTTAGTCGTTTCTAGAACTAGAATTTGACTACAGTTGATATTCGGAGTTCGGAAACTTGGATCGAAATTCCAATAGTTCCAATAGTTCCAATAGTTCCGGATGGTTAAACAAATGCTAGAAATGGTCTCTTCATAAATTTTGAAGTTTCGGAGGGTAGTTTTGGTATTTTGACTTTTAAACTAGTTTTATTGGCTTGCATTAGTAAACATCTCATGGAGACCTTGGAATTGAATTTCAATGATTATGTTTTGTCTGGATCGTTCTTTCTGCTTTGTATAGATATAACGTTTCTGAAATTTTGAGTCCAGATGAGTTCTAGGGGTCCGTTTTATTCATATTTTAATCCTCAGACTGATGGTCAGTCAAAGTGCATCATCGAGTACTAAAGAATATGCTTAGGGCCTGTGTTATTGATTTTAGGGACCAATGGGACTAGCACGTACCTTTGGCAGAGTTTCCATATAACAATAGTTACCATTCCAGCATCTAGATGGCACCATTTGAGGCTTTGTATGGCCGAAGATGTAGATCACTCATTGGATGGTCTGATTCAGGTTCAACTAAGGTGTTTGGTATTTACTTACTTCAGGTTACTATGGACTGGTCCGACTGATTCGGAGTAGACTTTTGACATCCCAGAGTTGCTAGAAGAGTTACGTTGATATGTGGGTCAGGCCTCTTGATTTCTTTGTTGGTGATAGTGTTTGGCTAGAGGTTTCATCCATGAAGGGCGTGATAAGATTCAAAAGGAGGGAAAGCTTATTCCCAGATTCATTGGCCCTTTTGAGATTTTAAGAAGAATTGGTGAGATGGCCTATGCGTTTCCTTTACCCTCTAGATTGTCTTCTATTCATCCTATTTTTCATATTGTTATGCTCTACCGGTATATTACAAATGAGTCCTATGTGATTTCTTATGACTCTGATGAGTTGGGTCAAGATTTTTCCTTTGAAGAGGAACCTATAAATATATTGGATAGGCAGGTCTAGAGACTGAAAACCAAAGATATGCCTTCTGTGAAAGTTCAGTGGCGGCACTATTCTATTGATCAGGCCACTTGGGATTTGGAGTCTGACATGCGGGCTAGATATCCCAGCCTTTTTTGGGCTTCAGGCGGTCCTATTTTCCTTATGTTTGACAACGAACATTCTTTTTAGTGGTGAATGATGTAATGACCTAGTTGGTCATTTTTGGCTTTATCTGTGAATATTACTTTTTTACCCTTTCGTATGTTTCTTGGGCCTACTTTGAACTAATTGGATGGTTGGTATTAAATCATGAGTTTAAAGTTAAAAATATGAATTTTGCTCTTTTTGAAAGCTTAAGTTGTTGAAAACGAGAGTTTTAGTATCATTTTGAGTTTTGGAGGTCTAATTCGGGATCTATCGATTCCATTTCCTCCTAAAAGTCAAAAATGAACTACATGAAGTTATAGAACTTAATTTGGAGTTAAAATTAGGTTTTAGGCCAAATATTGTGATTTTAGTCGTTTCTAGAACTAGAATTTGACTACAGTTGATATTCGGAGTTCGGAAACTTGGATCGAAATTCCAATAGTTCCAATAGTTCCAATAGTTCCGGATGGTTAAACAAATGCTAGAAATGGTCTCTTCATAAATTTTGAAGTTTCGGAGGGTAGTTTTGGTATTTTGACTTTTAAACTAGTTTTATTGGCTTGCATTAGTAAACATCTCATGGAGACCTTGGAATTGAATTTCAATGATTATGTTTTGTCTGGATCGTTCTTTCTGCTTTGTATAGATATAACGTTTCTGAAATTTTGAGTCCAGATGAGTTCTAGGGGTCCGTTTTATGTTTTGGCATTCACTATTGCGGGGGTATCTAGTGGAGCCCACATTTGTACTCCGCCTTCGCGGAGTTATGGATGCTTTTGTGCTTTGCGATCGCAGACAAGGTTCTGCCTTCACAGAGTATATTTTTTGCCTGTGTCATTTCTAAAGATGAAAAACTCTCATTTTCACTCTATTTTAAATATTTCAAGCTTTGGGGGACAATGTTTGACGAGTGTTTTCAGAGAAATCTTTTCGGTAAGTGTTTCTAACATAATTTTAATTAATATTCATGGATTTTAATCTTTATTTTGACTTGAATGTCATGATTTTGAATATCCAAAATTGGGGATTTTTGGTCTATGATTTTGAAACTTTAAATGGGGAACTCGATTTTAGTGGGATTTTAATCCTCAAACTTTACTTTTCCTGTAGAATCCAATTTTAAAGTCAATTTTTTTATTCAAAAATTTCAATTTTTAGTGCTAATTTTGATTATTTTTCCCCTAAGCCTAAACCATTCCAATATGGGAATCAAAATACACCTCTTGATGCTTAGTATCTGATTTTGATAGTTTTTTAGCGATCCAGGTATCATTTGGAGGCTCAAATTGGTTGAAAGCTTCTTTAAGTGCAGTTTCAACATCGAGGTGGGTTCGGCTAACCTTTTGGGACTAGATTTGAGTTTTTTATCTAGTCATGTGGTAATTGTAACATTTAGATGGATAATTGTGCCATTGATTTTTTGTGATTGAAATGGTGATGGAAAGTGATCCCGGTGAGCCGAATTGTGGTATGTTCTTGATCATATTGATGAACTGAGTTGAATTATGATGAATTGAGGAGGACTTGAGATAGAACTTGACTAAATGAGTTTAATGAGACTAGTTGGGATGTGTAAGGTTTGGTATTAGTGTTATAGTTTTACTGTTGAGTGGAGATAGGATTGGTATCATTCTTATATTTGTATATTTGGGATTAGTCAGGTCCAGTATCATGGTCATACTTGTGTACTTAGGATGCGTCAGGTCTAGTATCATGGTCATACTTGCATATTTGGGATGGGTTAGGTCAATAATATTGATATTCTTGCATACTTGGGACGGGTTAGGTCCGATATGGTTCATATTCACGATTTTTGATATAATTATGATGATCTAAAATATGATAATAGACTGGGCATCAGCTGTAATACTTGATATTATTCCTTTGGGACATATGATCTGTATGAAATTTATGCTTTAGTATCCTTGTTATAATGTTAATCACATGTCTCCATGCATCATTGAGTTGTGTTGTTGATTTATATCTATCATGTGTGGCTTGTGACATTCTTTGACTCGAGTAGGAGGCAAGGGCATTACGATTCACTTTGGAACAACCCCCTTGACCCCGATAGGAGGAAAGGGTGAGACCTATACTTCTTATATCTTGACAACGAGTAGGTGGAAAAGACTTACATTCTTATTATTACTTGACCATAGGTAGGTGACAAGATTGTGGCATACGGATATTACTTGACCACAAGCAGGTCGCAAGGTTGTAACACCCTTTGTATTTGACTTGATGAGATGTGCATTATACTTCATATGGTGGTTGCATGGTATCATGGTTTTCGAGGATGTTTTAGCTCATTAATATTATTATTATCTTGTGCTAACCTCTTAGATATAGGGACATGGTTTTTTGTTATTGCATAGTTGATTAGTTTCTCTTACCCAGTCAGTTGAACATATTAGATACATTTCAATGTACTCACCCCTACTTTGTTTCCTCCCTACAGATCATGCATAGGGTACAGGATAGGGTAGATGATCCTTTCACCTGAGTATTATCATTATCATCTAGATGACAGTGGTGAGGCTCAGACTTCGAGTCGTGGTAGATCTTTGGATCTTCTTTTATTTCTTTCATCCTAAACTATGTATCTGAAATTGGGACAGTATTTTATTTTCTTTTGAGACAATTATACTTACTCTTCAGTTATGTTTACATGCTCTTATACTCATGACTCCAGGTTTTTAGAGATTTCTTATATCTTATGAGTTTGTTTTAGCTTTATTTATCTTTCTTTAGTTGTGATTGGTTTTGGGTCATGACACAACTAGCTATACACATCATATATGTATGAGTCATGTCAGAACACATGCCTGTCCTAGGACAATAGCCCATATTCATCCCTTACCAAGCCCTTTCTCTGTGTAAAGCAACTGATAGAGTAGCATCGGTGTAACCTAAGCTAAGTCCCAAGAGGCTAGACAATCAGAAGGATGACATCCATTAGAATCATATTGTAGCCCAGCAGCCACAAAGGACATCACCTAAGGCAACTATGTGCCAGCCCACTGAAAATGTGCCCCTCACAACAGGATGTCTGTCCTTAGGACTAAGCTATGTAACTAGTATCTCATTGTAGATATCCCGTAGGATATAACATATACCTCGCTAACAGGGTCACAAACTTGTCTCTGACTAGCCAGTGGCTCAATGTCAACACATCTCGTATTCAAGGTCACAAGGCTCCAGTCACTAACTAGTGGCACAAGTTTATAACAGATAATAGCAATATACAAGATCAAATAAACCACAAGTCAACACAAAATCATGTTTAATTAGTAAATTCTGCCACAAGTACGTAAATCAATTATAGATACTAGATTTAGTGCACAAGGTAGCATGTAATCATGCGTCAGCCTTATGATATACTATATTAGTAACCTCGGGGCACACACACATATATCTGTCACATGCTCGCAATCTCCGTCAGCCCTTTTTAGACCCTCTCAGAGTCATACAGTGTAAGAACCCAAAAAGTATAACAACCATAGCCAACACAACCCTCAATACAACAACTATCGTCCCATGACATCATATAGATACAACATACAAATCACCTCCAGCCATATACATCGTATCCTCCGCAACACATTCTACAAACAGTACATTTCTACACATTCAAATTCAAATACGCAATGCTGCTCAGTTGCCGACATCTCGTGCTCTAAGTTGATCAAGTCAAGCTTTTTCCCTCTGAATCACTTCCCAATGCTGCTCAGTTGCCAAAACATAAGTCACAAGATCATTACAACTGATTTAGTTTTAAAATCTAATGAAATGGGTGAAATTACATCAATTACGACTAAAATAGGGAAAAAGGGGCTCATGCTTGAAATACCTAACCAAACCCCATAAAATGATACCTATGTCACCTCGAGTACATAGTCAGAAATTGAGCCCAAAAAAGATCTCAGATGACAGTAGAGAGGCTCAAAAAAGAAGTTGCATTTATTATCAGAAACATTTCTTATATAATTTCTCAGTAAAATTTTGCAAAAATACAGTCAAACTAATAAGATCCAAACAAACCAGAAGGTTCCTTTCGGAAAATGGAACAACTTAGACAAAAATTTCACTTAATTCAGTTGAGAAATGGCTGAGATATCACATTGTAAAATTTTCACCAATTCTAATGTATGATCAGTGAAAGAAATAGAGATTTTACCTAAACATACGTGCCGACATCAAATATTGACACCTACACGGTGTTCCTAGCGAAAATTTATGCAACATATCTTTTTGAATTTCTCAAATTGAATGAAAAATAAGCTTGGAAATGCGGTGCAAAGTTGGGAGTGAAAATATAGATAATTTGCTAGGAAAGGCCTAACATATATACACACACATACATATGGATGATACCTTAGTGCCATGAGGCAGTGTTAGATTGTGCCACATGGCAGAACGTCTACATGCTCGTCATCATCCCTTCATTAACCTTTCAATTTCCTTTTTCGTTATATTGGGCTCGTTCGGACACCGATTTTCATTAACAAACTGTGTAACCATGTGGATTTCGACGTTTTGGATCCAAACGTGCAGTCAGAATTTCAAATGGAGCTTCCCACAATAAAATGAGGATCCCACTTCTTTATATGCAACTTTTAACAGGAAGCACCCCAGGGAGTCAAATCACATTCGGACGTCCCCGGTATCAAATGAAGGGGCATGTTAGATTAAAAATTGACATTTTCGAGCTAACCGCGCTATCAAAATTCTTATCTAAAGCACGGTTTTAAAGGGCATTAACTAAGCCAACTATTAACTGGTTCTAGTGGCTAAATTTGAAAGTTGTGATATAATTGTGCCAGACATTTCCCTATCCTACTTTGACCTTTTCAGAGCTAATGGAATCATCAGAATTCGGCTCAAAGACCATTTACTAGAACTTTACTTGAAAACTCATTTTTACAAGTATAACTTCCCTGTTAACTCAAAAATCCACATAACTCCCATATAACTCAAACAATAGTAATCCCAATAGTCCCAACGAATCACCAATGGCCCAAGGTCATTATGCACATATTCAAATCAACAAAGTAGCCACCGAATTATGGAAATGACCTGGAGAGTCATTACAACATCCCCCACTAATAAGACTTTCATCCATGAAAGTATGAACATAGGATAACAACCCTTTTCCTTGTTGTCCAATCCATCCGGCGTCATCACAAAACACTTACCAATACAGCAAATACTAAACAGTCCACCCACTCAAATAACTTTCAGCACTTCAAACCGCAACCAAACATCCATATATTTCTTCTCAAACATGGTCCTCAGTAGTTATCACTATTCAGCCCCCATTTTGTAGCAGTTAACAATCAATTCATAGAAGAACCCATAATAGTAGCCACTGGTGTTCATCAGCCACCAAGTTCATGCTGCACAACACAGTAGTAAGCCTAACTACCATTAGCCACTCCAATGGCCACAACATGTCAGGGTACAACCCCCAGAATATCTTTCACGAAAACCTCCCTTAACAATATAGGAGCATCTTCTATTTTCGAAAACACACTGGAGGACATGTATCTTATTTGGAATACACCGGCTCAACATCTGTACTCGGAAAACAGGATGTATCGCAGGACAAGCTAGAGGTGGGGCTAACTCAGGTGCAGCCAACCCAACCTGTCTCAGAACCTTATGGGCTAATATATCAGGGCTAAGCTTACCTTGCCTTTAACCCTGCATGGCTTCTCTCAGGGATGACACCCTTAGAACCACTCTGTCCCAAATCTCAAACTATACAATTTGGCAACCATAATTAGCATAACCCTGGTTGTCAACTTGGAGCTATCCTTAATCTATATCGATCACCCAAGACCCTGGCTAAGTTATCCTATTACAAGTATATACTACCAAATCTGTAGACTCAACCCACCCTGCTGGAGTGCCACATCAATAGCTACATAATAGGAACAAGTCAATTCGCCCACAGGGCAATATCAAAACTGAGACTATCTAATAATATGATGTCACCCAAACTACACCTCCTTTTGAAGGTTAAAGTTGTTGTTGTTAAGATAGATAACCAAACAAAGGTTAGGGTCGAACCCACAGGAAAAATGGTAGACTTAGAGTAATTCCAAGCAATTCAAGTTAATTAACCCACTTATCTCCCCAATGGGGGGGGGGGGGTTATAATGCTATAGAATGAAATCCTAAGCTAAGACAAGTGTGTGAATCAGTAAGATGAGTAACTAGGGTATTGTATTCCCCGTGATTCCCTAAGTTGGTATTATCAGATAATCGAATTCTCTTCGACCGTATAACATGCGTAACGGTAAGTAAATTTTACCATTCATCCCTATAGTGTGACATTACTAACCCTTACCTATTGTTCCAATACAATCTCCCCTTGATATACTTTGGTTGATTAGACGAGAAACATCAATTGAATCCTATTTATTAATCTATTTTCCTATTTATTACTACCTTGATTCTATCAGTAACACTAGGCATGTTCAAACGTTGGCCACCATTAAAAAGCAATCAAATTAAAGGGAATTAATTAATACATGTATGCAAACTTTCCAAGAATTATGAATTATCTGATTTTTCCTTGTTAGTTATTCATGGTTCCCAAAAACCTAGTAGAGGATTTAGCTATTCATACTTAGTGTAGATGCAATAATCATGATATTAAATAGCATAACTAAGCACTTACACGAATAAAATTAAGAATAAGAAATCCAAGCTCTTTAATGATGTCACAGTCCGGACCTTGGTTCTAGGAGTGACATGGTGAATGGGAACTCGAGAGTCCCTAAAAAAGCCTCAAAGTATCCAAATTCACATCATCGGTTCGGAAGCATAATCAAATGATAAACACATAATCCTAATGGATGGGAAAGTATGACTCACACTATGAGGATATCATAGGGACAGAGATTAATATGAATTTACATAACATGTAGCACATAAAGGCTAAGGGGTAGATAAGTATGACTCGCGTAATGGGGCGATTCAGGACTTAGGGTCTTTCACACACATAACGATATTCAATAGGAAACCAAGCCATAACCAAATCCTTAATCATAACACTTAGCATATAAACGTAAAGGAATGTACAAGATGTCCAACAATTCCTCTAAACATGAAATAGGTTAAGGGGACAAGACATATCCCGGGATCACCCTCAAAGGAAATAAAATCAAGTAAGTCACCATAGGTAGAGGAATGGAGGCTTATCCTTGAAAAATAAGACTCACCACGACAAAAAAACTTGAGATCCGAGCTAAACGTAGTGCGATGGTTAATCAAAGTTCTTGGTCCCTACATGGTGAGATCATGTAGGCAAAAGTATGCATTAGTACATTTGAATATACTAAGTATGCGGGCATGCAATGCTTATGCCTTATCAAACCTGCATTTAAATGTTAGATTAAAAAGGCACATAATATATAAAGAGTCATATATCCAAAGAAGAGTAGTATACAACATGACATAAAACCCATAATGCATGAAATGTAAAAATGTTCATGTATAGTGGGGATGTGACCTCAACCGGCAATAGTAAGACCCCAGAGAGCTATTACCTGGAATCTCGATGAAATCCCATCACCAGTAATAAGTTGTGCTACTTGCCAAAGGTAAACCATACTTCACCTTACGGGAACATCACCCATTTCATAGGAAGTAACCCTCCTTATAGGAATATCACCCATTTCGGATAAGATATTCATGTAGCATATCATATCACATAATACTTCACCTTACATGAACAACACCCATTTCGTATGAAGCAACCATCCTTACGAGAACATCACCCATTTCGGATAGGATTCTCATAACCTATGTTAGGCACATTGTTCAAGAAAAGAAAGAACCCTCAATCCATCGGTGCTAAGGCGGCATCCCACAAGAATACATATACGTTTACGTATACATGCTTTCAAAAAGGAAATAGTCATTTCAAATCCGTCCATTTCACATTTAGGCTCAAATGCTAAACCATAATTCATAATCATGATACTCATGCATACAAATAGCTCATTCAAATATACAAGATGGTGCAAGCACCCAAGATTCTCAAAGAGCCATAACCATAGACATATATGTGATCACATTCTTGTCACAACAAATATCTTATCCAAATCATATCATAAAACATAATAAGGCTTAACCCCCTTCATAATTTCCACAAAATCTAACGTTTATGAATGCATATGCCATGAATGAAATCAGATTAGCATGGGTAATAGAGATTCGACATAAAACAAATAATATAATATGAAATTAAAGTAAATCCATAATTAAATCTACATTCGAATCATAATATAGATCACCCATGCATAAAATAAGTTTTAAAGGGGACATCCACCTTCATAACGTCAAAATCTCAATGCAAACAATTATTATGGCTTAAAGTAACCTAAAATCATAAATAAAGTATAGCCCATACATGAATTGAATTTATAAAAGAATAATTCCCAAAACCCATATTTAATGTAAGCAAAATTCCATGAAATCAATTGAAAAGAGTTTGGGTCTTCTTGGTTGGAAGGGACTAAGAATCAATTCCACATACCTTAGCTAATGAAGAGATTAAACAAGAAATTTTGTGAAAAAAGAGTCCTTCCTTGATCCCCAAGCTTGAAACCAACAAGAGTTCTTTAAAGGAGGCTTAAGAGTGAATTGAGAGAACTCAAAATGTGAGGAGTGAATTATGAGTATTACGAATAGGGTTTAAGTCATAAGGGAGCCCTTAGATAGCATAGAAAGTCCTAAAAGACCATTAGGATCAACCAAATTTATGAAAACGCCATTAATGAAATGGATGAAAAATTGGACGTCACCACTACAAGGAGGGTACACGGCCCATGTTGCACTACAGAGTCCTTGTACTTGTATGTGAGCAAACACTTAGACAAAGTTTCACTTGAAGAAGACCCAGAATGGAAATCCCATACCTAGAAAATTTGTTACAAATTCACTTATACGGGATGGGGGAGGGGGGGGGGGGGGTTAAACAAGTTATGTAGAGACACACTGGTCCGTGTACCCAACCATGTCACCTTCCTTTAAAAAAGAATCTCATGAGGAGTTACGAGATGATGATTCTACACTTAGAAAAATTTTCATTCTGGAAGTTATACAGTTGGCTATACGGTCCATGAACCTTCATATTCCCCGTGATGGTGGCCATGTGACCAGACTTGGCTCCAAACGATGGTGTTCCAAGCTCAAGGCCATCACACGGCCCTGCACACTGTCCGTGAGATGTCATACGGCTAGTGTGGGGTCCAAGTGTGAAGTGCCTCAGCCTAAAACTCCACACCAAGGCCACACACCCAAAAAGAAGGAAAAGGGTCACTCAACTGGAGGCTGCACGGGCTGTGTAGTCTCCCCTTGAGGTGTCACTGCTTCCGAATCATGCCAAAAATAAAAATTTCAAGCTCAGATGAGGTCATACAATATCTTTGTCATTACATCATATCGCCCTGTGGAACATTCGTCCCTTAATGTGCAAGAACAAGGCTTGAACGGCTTGACTTAGAACATGAAGTTTCCAAACATAAGATACAGTGCATAATTCTCCATTAGGAAATCATAAAGTCATTAAAACTCATGCCAAAACATACTAAAATTATTCAAAACATCATGAGAAATAATTTTAATGCACATGTGAGCATGTCATATCATGAGACTCAAGAATGAAAAAGTTAAGACCACTTAGAAGGGGAAGAACCTAATACCTTAGTTTTTAGTAGATTGGAAAAGGCGAGGATATCGTTCCATCATATACAATTCTGCCTCCCATGTCGCACTCTCCGCGTGTTGATTTCTCCAGGGAACCTTCACCGAAGCTAAATCCTTGTTACGAAGTTGATTCACTTGTCTATCAAAAATATCCACCGGGACTTCCTCATAAGAAAAGTTCTCCTCCACCTCAACACCCTCCAAAGGAAAAATAGTGCTAGGATCACCAACTGACATCCTTAATGTTGAAACATAGAAGTCCGGTTGAATGGAACTCAAGTTCGCAGGCAACTCCAACCTATAAGCCATGTTCCCAATCCGCTCAACAATCTCATAAGGGACAGCATAGCGGGAACTTAGCTTGCCCTTCATACAAAAATGCATCACACCCTTCATAGGTGAAACCTTTACATACACACAATCACCAACATGAATCACAAGATCCCTCCTCCTAACATTCAAATAGGACTTTTGGCGACTTTGGGCAGCCTTCAACCTTTCCCTAATCAACTTCACCTCCTCCATAGCCTCCAAGACTAAATTCGGGCCAATCATTGCCATTTCCCCAACTTGAACCACCCTACTGGTGACCTACACCTCCTCCCATACAAGGCCTCAAATGGTTTCGTACCAATGCTAGCATGGAAGCTATTATTATAGGCAAACTCAATGAGTGGAAGGTGGTCATCCTAATTATCCTTGAACTCCAACACAAAAGCCCACAACATATCCTCCAAAGGTTGAACTATCCTCTCGGCTTGCCCATTGGTTTGAGGATGAAAGGCAGTGCTCAACTTAACCTTAGTACCAAGTCCACCCTAAAATGATTTCCAAAAGTGAGAAGTGAATTGGGTACCACGATATGATATGATAGACCATGCAACCTCACCAACTCTTGGATGTACAACCTCGCATAATCTTTGGCACAAAAAGTAGTCTTGACTGTTAGAAAGTGCGCCGATTTAATCATCCTATAAACGATAACCCAAATGGAGTAAAATTATCTTCAGGTCTGTGGCAAACCGAATAAAAAGTCCATGTTCACATCTTCCCACTTCCAAGTGGCAATTTCAATGCCTTGAGCTACACCTTTTGGCCTTTGGTGTTTTACCTTCACTTGTTGACAACTTGGGCACTTTGATGCGAACTTGATTATGTCCTTCTTCATACCATGCCACCGATAAACCTCCTTCAAATCCCAATACATCTTAGTAAACCCTAGATGAATAAAATAATCAGTGTTATGCTCTTCACTCATGATCACCTTTCTGAGACCGTCCACATCTGGAACACATAGTAAGTCTTAGTACCGAAGTACACCATGTCTCCCTTGGGAGAACACTTCAATCTTCTTTTTGGGAACCAACCCCTTCAATTCAACCAATGATGGATCTAAATCTTTCTTAGCTATCACATCAACAACCACTGAAGATTCTGTCCTATTTTGAACATGGATACCACCATCACTAGAGTTGGCCAACCTAACACCAAACCAAGCCAACCAGTGAACATACTTTGCCGAATCCCTCTTCTCCTCCCCGACATTTGCCACACTCCTCATAGCTAGCCTTCTAAGAGCATCGACTACAACGTTGGCCTTGCTGGGATGATATGGAACACTGATGTCTTAGTCCTTTAGGAGTTCTAACCATCATCTTTGCCTTAAGTTGAGATCCCTTTGAGTGAAAACATATAGCAAACTCTTGTGATCGGTAAAAACATCAACATGTACCCTGCACAAGTAGTATCTCCAAATCTTCAAGGCAAAAACCATCACTGCTAACTCTAGATCATGCATCGGGTAATTATTATCATGACCTGGGCCTAGGGCCTAGCGTGACACGGCAAATAGGAACTCGAGAATTCCCAAATGAGCCTCGATATCTCAATCCATATCATTGGTTCACGAAGGGTTTACAAATAGAAACACATAGTACTAAGGGGCGGGAGAACAGGACTTAACTATGGGGGCAATACGGGGCTTGGTACTTTCCACATTTCCACACCAAAATATGCATAGAGCCAAATACAAATTTACTAAAATCAATCCAAAAAATACATAGATACCACACATGAAATATGGATTTCAAAAGAATCAATGCCTCTAATCGAGATGGAACGGGGGCCAGGACATGTTCTGGACTCACCCTTAAATGAAAAGGGACATAAAGATAGTACAGGTAGAGGCAGATGGCTTGTCCTTGGAGAATGGGACTCACCACAATTACTTTCCTGGATCAGACTACTCGTCAAATGGTTGATACTCGAAGGGCTCAGCCCCTACATGGTAAAATCATGTAGGCATAGAGTAAGCATTTGTATGTTTGAATGTACTAAGATTGCGGGCATGCAATGCATATGACTTGCCAAACCTGCATCACAATGCTAGATGACAAAGGCACATAATATAGAAAGAATCATATATCCAATAGAAATATATACAAGATGCCATGAAATTTATGATGCATGAAATGCAACAATTCTCATATATAATAGGGATGGACTATAACCGACAAATCAAATCCATGCGAGTTGTTACATGAATCAGCCTGACAAAGACCTCCCATCGGTAGGAGAAGTTTACTTGCCAAAGGCAATCTATATCACACCTTACGACCACGCTTTTTGGTGGATGGTCACCTTCTTAATGACCACGCTTTTAAGAAGGATTTTTCATAATCATATCATATCATTTCATAAACATAATAAACTAATAACCATTCCTTACGACCCAATTTTTTCGGTAATGGCTAACATTCCTATGTTGGCAAATAGTTCAAGGAAAGGGAAATGGCCCTTGGGGATAGCCCTGATGCCCCCAATCCATCGGTGCTATGTCAAAACATCCAACATGAATACTTATACATATATGTGCTTTCAAGAGATACAATATTCATTTCAAAAACATTCAATGCACATTTAGGCTCAAAAGCCAAACCATAAATTATAATTATAATTCTCCTGCAAGGAATAGCTCATCTGCAAAACGGTACAAGCACCCAGAATGCTCAAAGATCCATAATCATAAGGATTGTATGTGATCACATTCTTGTCATAACCAATGCTTTACCAAAATCATATCATAATCATTTTATAAACATGATTGGGCTTAACCTGCTTTATAATTTACATATACCAATGCTCATAAATGCCATGCAATGGATGATGTGAGGGTAGTATGGGTAACATAGATTCAAGTAAAATCAACTTCATAAGATGAAATTGAATAAACCCATGATATAAATCAACATCTAAATCATAATATAAGTCACACATGCATAACTCAACTTAAAAGGGGACATGCATGTTCATAACTTCATAACTCAATGTAAATCATCATAATAGTGTTCAAAGTAATTTAAAATCATAGGTAGAGTACAACTCATACATCAATTGGATTTAATAAAATCAAATAATGAAAACCCTCTATTAAAGTGAACTAAAATTCATGAAATCAATTGAAAAGATTTTTGGGTCTTCTAGGTTGAAAGGGACCAAGAATAAATTCCACATACCTTGATTGAGGATCTAAATTTGGGGACGGACTTAGCTTGAATTTGAGCTTCAATTAACCCTAGCCTTGAATCTTGAGAGGGGAGAGTAGAGTGTATTTGGGAGGTGATCTTATGAGGGGTAGAAGATTTTAGGATAATGAATTAAGAGGGGAGGGATATTGTCACGCCCCGGGAGGGTACCCTTGGCGTGGCCGGCACTCAAAGACTATTGCTTGTCTCCAAGCGAACCACTTAGCCTCATCACATCATTCAATCAGATAATCTTTACTGAACAGCGGAAAATATAATTAGGTAATGGACACATCTCATCTAAAGTCTCAAAAGAGTATATAAAATAATAAGGGCTAGTAGAAAGAACTAGCTCACAATCTCAACATCAATACTCGACCCTCGTCTATGAAGCCTCTATCATTAATCATGTGGTGCCAATGACAAATCCATGGCTACCCAAATCAAAACAAAATCAATAGTCCAATCTAACTCTAAAGCATGATGAAAGAAAAGTAGTGGATCCTCCGGAGAAGGGGAGGCTCACCAAATCAGCTTCGAATCTCAGACCTTCAACGGAGCGCCTGTTGATGATCTCTAGTACCTGCCTCTACATCATAAAACAATGTAGTCCAGAGTGGACGTCAGTACTTGGAATGTACTGGTATGTAAAATAGCTGAATGAAACAGAAACCGGTAGAATAATATGGAAACAACAACAACTTAAAATACAGATCAAATCACATCAGTAGTCAAATGTCTGTCTATGCAAGAATAAAGAGTAGACAAGTGACCTATCATCAACTCAAACCTCATCAATCATCTCAGACTCATTTCAAGGAGCTCACCTCCTCTTATCTCATCACATTTCATTTCATCGCATCTCATCTCATTGGAGCTCACCTCCTCTCATCTCTTCCCAACTCAGAATAGGGTAAGAAGTTTATGGGAGTTTCTCTTAACCGACAACAATCACTTATGAGCCAGTGATTGTACAACAATCATGCTGATGTTGCCACAGCCGTTCCAAACTTGCCAGGTAGGGAACGAATCGAAACCATATCAGCTCACCCAATATGGAGTCAGTCGTCAATAAGTCCTCTATTGTTTCAGGGACTTCTAATCAAGAGGGAACCACAATATATGTGATGGTTCCAAGCCTCATCTACGTATGGCGACGTAGTTAATGAGTTCAAGTGGGACTCACTCTTACTCATTTCGGTGCTCGATACTACTCCCGACTCAATGCTCATAAAACCATCAATCCAATCAAATCCAATCGAACCAATCTCGTAGGGACTTTAACCCCGTCAACGATTAGTTCCATAGGGACTTTAACCCTATCATCAATCAAGCTCATAAGGGCTTTGGCCCTCCAATCAATCGATCTCATCAATGACTCAAGATTAGAACAATCATTAGGAATCAAGTGAATAAACACACCGGTAGAGTTCATTTATAGAGACTCATTAGACAATCAAACTCTATCAACTTATCATCATTCTCCCGTCACAATCACAGTCACAATCAACAATCACAATCTTAACTCAAGGCTCTAGACTCATCATTCTCTCATCACAATCACGATCACAATCAACTATCACAATCTTAACTCGAGGCTCTAGACTCATCATTCTCTCATCACAATCACAATCACAATTCAAGGCTCTAGACTCAATCCTCAAGTTTATTATGCATGCTCTTCAAAATAGTCATATAGGGTTATGCAAATTCTCATGAAAATATTCAATTTAAGAAAACAAATAGTATGATGATCATCAACATAGAAAACATATAATTTCCGATATAATTTTCAAGAAAAGCCATCAAAGAACTCATGCATGTAGACTCTTCAATCATCAACTCATCTGTGACCTCTATATGGCACATGAGAGGAAAATCTCATGTTTTAGTTTAGCCTTACATACCTGTGATGCCGTTAGCAATCGAGTACTTTCGGGGTCTCCGCTCGAATTCTTCCCACAAGCTCTTCTCTCTTCTCCTCAAGCCCTAGCCTTGTTAGTTTCTAAGGGATAGGACTTAGAATGGGGTTTTAGACCCTTTTCTGGTTGAAAATGACTTAATTAGTCATGTACCAGCGTTTAAGAGGGACTAGGGATTGACTAGAATGCCCCTAGAATTAAATTAGGAATTTGCAATTTGGAAAACACACGGTCCGCGACGCGGACCTATCGCGTACTGTGTAATTTTGGAAAAAGTGCTTTTGTACGAGTTCTCTCCATCCCGTCGAAAATTTTGGAAAACACACAAGTGCCACTCCGCGTCAGGTCCGCGACGCGCTTCCATCGCGGACAGCCACTGTTTTGTGACTTGATCCGAAAATTTATCTTTCGATCGGGTCGCTCTAAAATTCGACCGAGACCATTTTCCCACTCCATTTTCCATGCTGATCACAAATACGGTCTCGGATTTTCCATACGAGCATCGGAAGATGCGTTACGCGCATACCCTCACTCCAGGGGTATTTTTGTAATTTTATCGGGCGTTACATCATCTCCCCCTTGGGATCATTCGTCCTCGAATGATGAGTAGAGGTGGGGACTAAAGCACAAATAGACTCGAGACTCATCTTCCACTCAGTCCAATCAATCCATCCTCGACTAGGCAATAGTAAGTCGCATCAAAATAAAACAATCAGTTTAGTGAAGAGCAAGGATTTGTACCTTTAATGTTTCCATCATCCGTTGGCACGAATAGGTGCGGGTATTTGGCCCTCATCTCCTCCTCAGCTTCCCATGTGGCTTCTTCAACGAATTGATTCCTCCACAGGACTTTGACTGAGGCTATCTCTTTGTTCCTCAACCTACGAATCTGACGATCAAGGATCTGAACCGGGACCTCTTCATAAGATAGGCTATCTTTCACTCCAAGGCCATCGATAGGAATCACCACGGCGGGATCTCCCAAGCATTTCTTCAGCATCGACACATGGAATACCGGATGAACTCCCTCTAACTCGGAAGGTAACTCCAACTCGTAAGCAACCTTCCCAATCCTTTTTACGATCTGATATGGCCCAACATATCGTGGGCTTAACTTTCCCTTCTTTCCAAACCTTAGGACACCCTTCATAGGTGATACCTTCAAATACACCCAATCATCTATCTCAAACTCTAAGTCCCTTCTCCTTACGTCGGTGTAGGATTTTTGGCGACTCTGGGCACTCTTTAGCCTCTCTCTAATGATCTTGACTTTTTCCATCGACTGGTGAACAAGTTCAGGTCCAATCAGCCCTGCTTCTCCAACCTCAAACCACCCAATCGGCGATCTACATCTTCTCCCGTACAGGGCCTCATAAGGAGCCATCTGAATGCTCGCATGATAACTATTGTTATATGCGAATTCGATCAAGGGTAGGTGATCATCCCAATTTCCTTTGATGTCAAGTACACAAGCTCTCAACATATCCTCGAGTGTTTGAATCGTACGCTCTGCCTGACCATCCGTCTGCGGGTGAAAAGCTGTACTCAGATTCACCTTAGTACCCAAACCTTTCTGAAACGATCTCCAGAACTAGGAGGTAAATTGAGCCCCTCTGTCCGAGATGATAGACAAAGGAACCCCATGCAACCTCACGATCTCCTGGACGTACAATCTGGCATACTCTTCCGCAGTGTTTGTTGTCTTTACTGCCAAGAAGTGAGCCGACTTTGTCATCCTATCCACGATCACCCATATCGAATCATGTTTCTTTCGAGATTTCGGCAGGCCAGTGATAAAGTCCATGTTGATCATCTCCCATTTCCACTCCGGAATTTCAAAGTTCTGAGCCAACCCACATGGCCTTTGATGCTCAACCTTCACTTGTTGGCAATTTGGGCATTTTGAGACAAACTCTGCAACATCCCTCTTCATCCCATTCCACCAATAGACTTCCCTTAAGTCGTGGTACATTTTGGTGGAGCCAGGGTGAATGGAATATCTCGTGTTATGAGCTTCTGCCATGATTCTGTCCCGTATGCCATCATCATCTGGGACACACAATCGACTCTGATATCTCAACACTCCATCTCCCCCTTTGGAGAAGACCATCACCCTCTGGTTTTGGACATCCTCCTTCAATTGGAGTAGGACAGGGTCTTGGTCTTGCTTTTCCTTCACCTCCACCACTAACGAGGAAGCAGACCCGTCCTGGACATTAATTCCTCTTTCGTTGTTCTCCTCGAGTCGGACTCCTAATCGAGCCAACCGGTGCACGTCCTTGGCTAACTCCTTCTTTCCTTCCTCCACATGGGCTGTGCTACCCATTGATAACCTGCTAAGAGCATCAGCAACAACGTTAGCTTTACCTGGATGATAGTGAATGCTCATGTTGTAATCCTTGAGCAATTCCAACCATCTCCTCTGTCGCAAGTTAAGCTCCTTCTGACTGAAAACATGCTGCAAGCTCTTGTGGTCTGTGAACACATCCACGTGTATCCCATACAAGTAGTGACGCCAGATCTTAAGTGCGAACACTACCGCTGCCAACTCGAGGTCAGGGGTTGGGTAATTCCTTTCATGGACCTTGAGTTGCCTGGAGGCATAGGATATCACCTTCCCCCTTTGCATTAGACACATCCCAGTCCGACCCTTGAGGTATCACAATAAATCACAAAGCCCTCATTTCCCTCGGGTAAAGTTAAGACTGGTGCAGTAGTCAATCTCGTTTTCAATTCCTGGAAACTCTTCTCACATTCCTCGGACCACTGAAACTTGACCTTTTTCTGGGTCAACTTGGTCAATGGTGGGGATAAGGAAGAAAATCCTTCTACAAACTGCGGTAGTAGCCCGCCAACCCCAAAAAACTTCTAATGTCGGTCGGAATGGTCGGTCGTGGCCAGTTCTTAACCGCTTCAATCTTCTGGGCGTCCACCTGAATACCATCACCGGAAACAACGTGGCCCAGGAAGGCTGCTGACTTAAGCCAGAACTCACACTTTGAAAATTTTGCATACAACTCATGGTCCCTAAGAGTTTGGAGGACAACTCTGAGGTGATTGGCATGCTTCTCCTCACTCCTTGAATATATCAGAATATCATCGATGAATACAATCACGAACAAGTCAAGATACGGTTTGGACACCCTGTTCATCAAGTCCATAAAGGCGGCAGGTGCATTCGTCAACCCAAAGGACATGACCAGGAATTCAAAATGGCCATATCTAGTCCTAAAGGCTGTCTTTGGAATGTCGCACTCTCTCACCTTCAGCTGATGGTAGCCAGATCTGAGGTCTATCTTAGAGAAACAAGAGGCGCCCTGAAGTTGGTCAAACAAATCATCTATCCTTGGGAGAGGATATTTGTTCTTCACCATGACCTTGTTCAGTTGCCTATAATCAACACACATTCTGAGAGACCCATCTTTCTTTCGCACGAATAGGACAGGAGCACCCCATGGTGAAACACTTGGCCTAATGAAGCCCTTCTCTAGCAAATCTTTTAGTTTCTCTTTCAATTATTTCAACTCAGCGGGGGCCATCCTGTAGGGTGGAATCAAAATGGGTTGGGTATCAGGAAGAATGTCAATCCCGAAGTTAATCTCCCTATAAGGAGGGACTCCGAGCAGATCATCAGGAAACACTTCCGGATACTCACTAACAATCGAAACTGACTCAAGAGTTGGGGACTCAACCTCGTCTGATTTCACTCGTACTAGGTGATAGATACAACCTTTGGAAATTAACTTCCGGGCTTTAAGATATGAGATAAACCTCCCTCTCGGTGCCACTGAGTCACCCTTCCACTCTAGAACTGGTTCATTTGGAAATTGGAACTTAACAATTCGGGATCTACAATCAACAGAGGCATAACAGGCGTGGAGCCAATCCATGCCAAGGATCACGTCAAAATCAATCATCTCCAGCTCAATCAAATCAACAAGAGTGTCCCTATGATAGATGGACACTACGCAAGTCCTATAAACTCTCTCAGCTCGAATAGACTCACCCACTGGAGTAGAAACATCAAAAGGTTCAAGGAGACTCTCAGGGGTCATATCAAATTTACTGGCCACATAAGGAGATACAAATGACAGTGTGGCACCAGGGTCCATCAAGACATAACAATCAAAAGTAAAGACACGAATCATATGAGTCACAACATCTGGGGAGCTCTCCTGATCTTGGCGACTACCCATGGCGTACAAGCGGTTTGTCGCTCCGCCTGTTCCTGACATAGTGGCCCTCTGGTTCCCTCCTACTGGTGGGGACGATGCAGTGGATTGAGCTCGGCTAGCCCATCGAGGACAGTCTCTCTGATAGTGACCCACTTGGCCACATTTGTAGCACCCATCATTTCCATCACGACATCTTCCCAGGTGCAACTTTCCACAATTTTTACACGGCGGTTGACCCCGCGATCCTTGAGCCACACTAGCTTGTGACTGGGACCCATGGGCTCTAGTATTCTGGGACCCTTGACCATCCCTGATCCTGGGCGTGGGCGCACTAGCAGATGATGGTGTTGGAAATCGATGACCATTGCCTCTCCTTCCCGTCTCATAGCTAGACGTTTTGGCTTTCTTGCGCCTGAATTCCTCCTTGTCATGCTGCCTCTCCTTATCAGCTTGTTGTACAAATGTCATCAATCGCCCAATGTCCATATCACTCACCAGCATTGCCCCTCTGCCATCCTTTTGGGCCCTCTATTCAACCCATCGACATACATTCCCATTCTCCCCCTCATGTCGGCAATCATATCTGGAGCATAGCGAGATAGCTGTGTGAACTTCAGGCCATACTCCTGCACGGTCATGGAGCCCTGTTTTAGATTCAGAAACTCCCTCACCTTAGCCTCTCTTTTCTCCCTTGGGAAGAAGCGTCCCAAGAAGGCCTCCTTAAACAGTGCCCAGGTCACACATGAATCACCATCCACTCGGCCATTCTTCCATTGGTCGAACCACAGCCTGGCCACCCCTTTGAGTTGGTAGGCAGCCAATTCAACTCTATCCACCTCCACCACATGCATCACTTGGAACACCTTCTCGAGCTCCTCAATATAGCTCTCGGGGTCTTCAGTAGCTGCCAACCCCGTGAACTCAGGCGGGTTCATCCTCAGAAATTCCCGGACTCTGGAGGTGTCATGAGTGTCCAGTCTGCCCCCTCCTTGTCTCACAGGAGGTGCCGCAACAGCCTGGGCTAGAGCCCAAATAGCTTGGCGTAACTCGGCATTGGAGACCTCTTCCTGAGGGGGTTGTTCGACAGGAACCGCTGGATCCACGGGCCCCTCGGGTACTTGGGGTTCAGGTGGGTTAACAGCTTGCCTGGTAGGACGTCCCCTTCCTCTGACAGCTCTTCTGGGAGGCATGTTATCGACTCTGCACGTGTAACGCACGAATTAGAGGATAGTTTTCATAGAGTTCAACTCCATCGCACGATTTAGAGTAAGAAAGAAGTGTAACCATTCCTAATGTCCCATAGCCTCCTGCTTATGAAGTGTGGTCGACAACACACCCATAAACAAGACTCTACTATACACGGCCTCATAGACTCCCTAGGACACTTGAACTCTGTGCTCTGATACCAAGTTTGTCACGCCCCGGGAGGGTACCCTTGGCGTGGCCGGCACTCAGAGAACATTGCTAGTCTCCAAGCGAACCACTTAGCCTCATCACATCATTCAATCAGATAATCTTTACTGAACAGCGGAAAATATAATTAGGTAATGGACATATCTCATCTAAAGTCTCAAAAGAGTATATAAAATAATAAGGGCTAGTAGAAAGAACTAGCTCACAATCTCAACATCAATATTCGACCCTCGTCTATGAAGCCTCTATCATTAATCATGTGGTGCCAATGACAAATCCATGGCTACCCAAATAAAAAAAAAATCAATAGTCCAATCTAACTCTAAAGCATGATGAAATAAAAGTAGTGGATCCTCCGGAGTAGGGGAGGCTCACCAAATCAGCTTCGAATCTTAGACCTTCAACGGAGCGCCTGTTGATGATCTCTAGTACCTGCCTCTACATCATAAAATGATGCAGTCCAGAGTGGACGTCAGTACTTGGAATGTACTGGTATGTAAAATAGCTGAATGAAACAGAAACCGGTAGAATAATATGGAAACAACAACAACTTAAAATACATATCAAACCACATCAGTAGTCAAATGTCTGTCTATGCAAGAATAAAGAGTAGACAAGTGACCTATCATCAACTCAAACCTCATCAATCATCTCAGACTCATCTCAAGGAGCTCACCTCCTCTTATCTCATCACATTTCATTTCATCGCATCTCATCTCAGTGGAGCTCACCTCCTCTCATCTCTTCCCAACTCAGAATAGGGTAAGAAGTTTATGGGAGTTTCTCTTAACCGACAACAATCACTTATGAGCCAGTGATTGTACAACAATCACGCTGATGTTGCCACAGCCGTTCCAAACTTGCCAGATAGGGAACGAATCGAAACCATATCAGCTCACCTAATATGGAGTCAGTCGTCAATAATTCCTCTATTGTTTCAGGGACTTCTAATCAAGAGGGAACCACAATATATGTGATGGTTCCAAGCCTCATCTACGTATGGTGACGTAGTTAATGAGTTCAAGTGGCACTCACTCTTACTCATTTCGGTGCTCGATACTACTCCAGACTCAATGCTCATAAAACCATCAATCCAATCCAATCCAATCGAACCAATCTCGTAGGGACTTTAACCCCGTCAACGACCGGTTCCATAGGGACTTTAACCATATCATCAATCAAGCTCATAAGGGCTTTGGCCCTCCAATCAATCGATCTCATCAATGACTCAAGATTAGAACAATCATTAGGAATCAAGTGAATAAACACATCGGTAGAGTTCATTTATAGAGACTCATTAGACAATCAAACTCTATGGACTTTAACCCCGTCAACGACCGGTTCCATAGGGACTTTAACCCTATGATCAATCAAGCTCATAAGGGCTTTGGCCCTCCAATCAATCGATCTCATCAATGACTCAAGATTAGAACAATCATTAGGAATCAAGTGAATAAACACATCGGTAGAGTTCATTTATAGAGACTCATTAGACAATCAAACTCTATCAACTTATCATCATTCTCCCGTCACAATCACAGTCACAATCAACAATCACAATCTTAACTCAAGGCTCTAGACTCATCATTCTCTCATCACAATCACGATCACAATCAACTATCACAATCTTAACTCAAGGCTCTAGACTCATCATTCTCTCATCACAATCACAATCACAATTCAAGGCTCTAGACTCAATCCTCAAGTTCATTATGCATGCTCTTCAAAATAGTCATATAGGGTTATGCAAATTCTCATGAAAATATTCAATTTAAGAAAACAAATAGTATGATGATCATCAACATAGAAAACATATAATTTCCACTATAATTTTCAAGAAAAGCTATCAAAGAACTCATGCATGTAGACTCTTCAATCATCAACTCATCTGTGACCTCTATGGGGCACATGAGAGGAAAATCTCATGTTTTAGTTTAGCCTTACATACCTGTGATGCCGTTAGCAATCGAGTACTTTCGGGGTCTCCGCTCGAATTCTTCCCACAAGCTCTTCTCTCTTCTCCTCAAGCCCTAGCCTTGTTAGTTTCTAAGGGATAGGACTTAGAATGGGGTTTTAGACCCTTTTCTGGTTGAAAACGAATTAATTAGTCGTGTACCAGCGTTTAAGAGGGACTAGGGATTGACTAGAATGCCCCTCGAATTAAATTAGGAATTTGCAGTTCTGAAAACACACGGTCCGCGATGCGGACCTATCGCGTACTGTGTAATTTTGGAAAAAGTGCTTTTGTACGAGTTCTCTCCATCCCGTCGAAAATTTTGGAAAACACACAAGTGCCACTCCACGTCAGGTCCGCGACACGCCTCCGTCGTGGACAGCCACTGTTTTGTGACTTGATCCGAAAATTTATCTTTCGATCGGGTCGCTCTAAAATTCGACCGAGACCATTTTCCCACTCCATTTTCCATGCTGATCACAAATCCGGTCTCGGATTCGCCATACGAGCATCGGAAGATGCGTTACGCGCATACCCTCACTCCAGGGGTATTTTTGTAATTTTACCGGGCGTTACAGATATCAACTGAATTAGGGGTTTAAGATAGGTTGAAGGTCATAATTCATAATTAAAACAAATCAAAATTACATAAATGCCATTAATGAAATAGGCAAAAATTAGAACCGTCAGGTCCATATGGTCGACTTCACGGTCCATGAGTCGGCACACGGACCGTGAACACTGACCGTGAACCGTCACTTAGATAATTTTGTAGTGCCAACGCAAGGAATGTATTTGACGCTAAGGGTTACCACATGGACGGCTTCACAGCCCGTGTGACTCCACACGGATCGTGACATTGACCGTGTGATAATACTTTACAAAAATTCTACACGATAAAGTTACGAGATGGTACTTGTCGCACCTCATTTTTGAGCCGGTCGAAATAGTTTGCAACATCATGTGGTTGTGCTCTACTGGTTTTGAAAATGTGTTTTAGAGTCGCCACCTAATTTTAAGGAAAATATTAGGAAACCAATTTAAGAAAATATAAATGTAGACTCTGTTTTGATTTGCTAAATCAGTAAAATTCTAGATAAGGGTTTTGGTTACTCGAGGGGAAGGTGTTAGGCATCCCTCGGAGCCTATTCGAAGATAGTCCTTAAACTTAGCTTAGGAAAATATTTTATTGATAAATTATTCAATATTTATTTCTTGAATTTAGTGATGAGAAAATTTCGTTAAGAACAAAAATACAAGGTATGTCATATATATGTCTATAATATTAGTTTAAAAAAAATTCAGTAATGACATATTTAGTATACAACAAAATTAACGACTTGTTAAGTAGGTAATAAACAAATAAACTAGAAATGTGAAAAATTTATATATTGAAAAACTAAATGTATGTTAAAATTATAAGGAATAAGTGAGCACATAAAACTTATCGTAAGCAATATACTAAAATGATGAGTATGACAACTCATTATTTTACTTACAAAAAAGAAATAATGGATGAGATACAAATATAATAATATACGCAATTTGAGTATAATTAACTAAGAATAGATTTTTAATAAAATAAATGAATGAACAGAATAACATAACATAAAATAAATATATAAAGAATGCCAAAATTTATGTAAAACTTGTGATAAAATACGCCATCCAAATATATGGGAGTTCGTTATTTTATTTATGTGGGTCAAAATATATGTGATAACGTATATATCGACGTATAATGATTTGTATTTTTTATTTTATAAGAAGGGTTATTAACATTCGTAAAGAGATAGAAATAGAAAAGAGAATGATATAATTCATAAACAAGATGATATATCAAGTACATAGAAAACTTAAGTTATACACTTTTATATGTATATAAAGCATGCATAAAAATAAATTTCCCAAAAATTAAACATGATATCACACCGTGAAATAAATAATCAAACAAATATACTTGAAATGTATGATGATCTTATGAAGATCTATATTTAAAGTCATGTAAGGTAAATAGGCTAATATAAATTAATCATAACTCATATATATTTCAAATATGAAAATTTATCGCTTTATATATATACATAAAATAAAATAACATAATAATATCAATAATAATAAGAGATGAAATGTAAATATAACAATATAGGATAGGGAGTGAATATAATTCGAGTAGAAGTTCAAATATAGTTGTAACACCCGGCAAATTACTAAAATACCCCTAGGGAAGAGGTGTGCGTAAAATGCGTCTTCCGATGCTCAGATTGAAAATCCTAGAGCGGATTCGTGATTAGCAGTGAAAATGGAGTGAGAAGAGGGTCTCGGTCGATTTTTAGAGCGATCGAGTCGAAAGATAATTTTTCGTTCCAAAACGAAAAACAGTGAGGTTGCGTGACTGAACCGCGTCGCGGACCTGTCGCGGAGCCACACTTATTTTTTCTGTGATTTTTCGACGGAGTTGAATTTTTCAAAAATACACTTTCCACGATAGGTCCGCGTCGCGGACTGTATTATTTCAGGTCGGGGGAAAATTCTTTTAAATTACAGAGGGCATTTTAGTCCATTCCTATTTATCCTAAAGGTACCCCTGCGACTAATTAAAGTCGGTTTCAAAGAAAAGGGTTTCAAAAACCCAAATTCTAAAGCGTTCTTCCTAAAGGTCACTAAAGCTAGGGCTTGAAGGAAGTTGAGATTAAGGAGATCAAGAGGAGGTTGTGCAAATTGTGTTAGCAAAACATTCCAGGTATGTAATGCTAACCTAAAGCATGGGAATGTTCTCCCATGTGCTTTTCTGAGTATCGAGTATTGTATCTTGACATGATGAGGTTAATGTGAAGAGTTTGATGCATGTAAAAATCTACTTTATTTTATGTATAAATAATTTTCCTACAGGAATTGTTGATCATCACTATTTTGTTTTACATTATAATTCATTTTATGAGTGCATTTTAAAACCCTATAATTATTGTGTTTTGCAAAGAGCATGCATAATGAAATTAAGGGATATGTCTAGAGCCTTGATAATGATGATGTTATGATGATGTTATGATGATTTTGATGAGAATGATGTTTTATGATGTCTTAGCATTGAGATTTAATTGCTAAATGATGTCTCTTGAGTTCTGATGTTGATGTTGATGTTATGAGGTGAAGTACTATGTCCCTATCGGACTGATGTTGATGTTGAGGTTTTATACTATGTCCCTCTGGAACCGATGTTGATGTTGAGGTATTATATCATGTTCCTATGTGACTGATGATGAGGTATTATTTTCCTATGGGACTGATGAGGTTGATGTTTTATGAGCATGTCGAGTTCTGGGAGGAGTATTGAGCACCGAAATGGGTAGAGAGTGAGTCCCACTCGAACCCATTAACTACGTGGCCCGCATAGGAAGAGAGGATTGAACCGCAATGCAGATGGCTCCTATCTTGTCCCAAATGAGGACTGAGGTTTTTCTTGTGGATCCACTGAGGTTATGTCCTTTACCCCGGGCAGGGTATTGGGTGGATGTGGCAACGACATCGCTTCGTTGTATCATCACCGGCTCATAGGTGATGGTTGTCGGTTAAAGAAACTCCCAATTAGGTTCCATTTGATAGAACTCTGATGTTGATGTTGATGTGATGTTTGAGTCGAGTCCTTGAGTCGATGTGATGTTCCCTTGAGTCGATGTAATGTTTCTTTGATGTGAGTTGATGATGAGGTTCCTTGAGATGAGCTTGTTGTGACGTTGACGTTTGATGAGAGGTTGATAATTCAATTGTCTAATCTAATCTCTTGCCTTAGACTTATGATATCCTGATGGAGTATGATGTCGAGTTGATGTTTCTTTATGTTGTGTACTTACCCTGTTATTCAGCTATTTTACATGCCAGTACATTCCATGTACTGACGCCATTTGGCGCTGCATCATTTCATGATGAAGATACAGGAGTTCGAGGACTTCAACAGGCGCACCGTTGAGGTCAAAGATTTCGAGTTCATATTTTGGTGAGCCTCCTTGCTATCCGGAGGAGACCCTTCTATTTATGTTCCTTTATTGCATTGAGTCCGGTAGCCATGGCATGTCATGGCACCATTCTTAGACAGTTGAGTCAGGTTAGAGGCTTCATAGACATGATGTCGAGGTTGATGTGAATGTTTCCCTTATGAGCTGAGTAGTATTTTGCTTACTTAGTTGATGTTGAGACTGATGTTTGGCCATTTGGTCCTTACCTGAGGTTTTCTAATTATGATGTTTCTGCTATGTTGATGTTGAATGATATGATGAGGTTAAGTGGTTCGCTCGGGGACTAGCAATAGTCCCTGAGTGCCGGCCACGTCTAGGGTACCCTCCCGGGGCGTGACAAACTTGGTGTCAGAGCACAGAGTTCAAGAGTCCTAGGAAGTCTATGAAGCCGTGTCTAGTAGAGTCTTGTTTATGCGTTTTTTGTGCACCACACTTCATAAACAGGATGCTACAAGGCATTTAGGAAATGGTTACGCTTCTTTGATGTTCTGAGTTCGTGCGATAGAGCTTGGCTCTATGAAACCCCCTTTCTAATTTGTGCATTACGCGTTTGCAGATAATGCCTCCAAAATGCACTGTTACCCAAAGAGATGCCTCAGTCCCTAACACTGAGAATCCTTTACTAGAGGCTCCTAATCAGCATGGTACAAGGAGACGAGGACGACCTGCTAGAGCTGTTGAGGCTCCACGAGCACCTCCTGTTCAGTCAGCCTCCACTTCGGAAGCATATTTAGGGGAGCTATTGCTATACTCACCCAGTTAGTGGCCTCTCAGAGTAGCAGTCGTGGTCCCCAGGCCCCTAGCTCCAGCTCCCAAGAGCCTACAGCTGCAATCAGGCTCAGAGATTTCCTGAGGATGAACCCGCCAGTTTATACGGGGTCAAAGGTGGACGAGGACCCACGAAACTTCATCGACGAGGTGCGTAAGATCTTGAGGGCTATGCATGCAAATGAGGTGGAGGGAGTCGAGCTGGTCTCTTATCAGCTTAAGGATGTTGCCAATGTCTGCTATAACCAGTGGGAGGATGGTAGAGGTGAGGATGCTGAGCTTGCTGAGTGGGAGGAGTTCAAGAGCGCTATTCTCGATCACTTCTTTCCCCAAGAGTTGAGAGAGGCAAAGGTCGAGGAGTTCGTGAATCTGAAATAAGAGCGGTTGACAGTCAAAGAGTACAGCTTGAAGTCCATCCAGCTATCCAGATATGCTCCAGAGATGGTCCTTGATATGAGGGCAAGAATGAGGAAGTATGTGTCTGGGTTGGGCAGGCATGTGAAGAGAGAGTGTAAGGCAGCGTTGCTGATTCCAGACATAGATATTGCTAGACTTATGGTCTATGCCCAGCAGACTGAGGAGGACAAGAAGAGGAATAGAGAAGAGCAGCAGAAGAAGAAAGCCAAATCGGCAGGGCATGAGCCTAATCAGCAGAAACAGAATAAAGGTGATAGAATCTTCTTTCAAAAGAATTCTTCTAGCCATGCACATTCGATGGCGAGTGCACCTATTCAGCAAAATAGGTATAATCAGAGATCCTATGGTCATCAGAACTTCAGATCGCAGGGACCTGAGTCCCAAGCCAGTGTTTCTCAAGGTCCGAGGGGAAAGCCACCTTGTGGCAGATGTGGCAAGCTGCATCTTGGCGCATGCCGTGAGGGCACCAATAATTGCTTTACGTATGGACAACCTGGCCATTTCTAGGGTGAGTGCCCTATGAGGAATCAGAGGTGGAGTGATAGAGGTAATAGAGCTCAGTTTTCTACAGCTCCCCCCGAGGGTAGTCATCAGAAGGCAACTACTGCAAATGCAGGAGGCGGGACGAACCGTCTGTGTGCGATGGGTGATCGACAGGATCAAGAGGTTGCTTCAGATGTTGTTACGGGTATGCTCTGAATCATTTCTTATGATTGTTATGCATTACTTGACCCGGGTGCCACCGTATCTTTTGTGACGCCCTATGTGGCCAATAAGTTTGAGATTCTTCTTGAGTGTTTTCTTGAGCCTTACACTGTTTCGACTCCTACTGGTGAGTCAATCCTGGCTAAGAGGATCTATAGAGACTGTATAGTGTCCATCTGTCATAGGGATACTTTGGCCAATTTGGTGGAGTTGGAGATGGTTGACTTTGATGTGATTCTTGGTATAGATTGGCTCCATGCTTGCCATGCATCCATAGACTTTAGGACCTTTGTTGTTAAATTTCAATTTCCTGAAGAACCGGTCCTAGAGTGGAAGGGAGGTTATGTTGCACCCAAGGGTAAATTTATTTCTTACCTGAGGGCGAGGAGGTTAATCTCTATGGGGTGTATCCATCCCCTTGAACGAGTTAAATCTGATGATGTTGAGTCCCCTACTCTCGAGTCAGTCCTGATTGTGAATGAGTTCCTCGAGGTGTTCCATGAGGATTTACCCAGAGTCCCTCCCGATAGGGAGATCGACTTCGGTGTTGATGTACTTCCTGAGACGCAGTCCATTTTGATTCCACCATATAGGATGGCCCCTTCTAAGTTGAAAGAGTTGAAGGAGCAATTGAAGGATCTATTAGAAAAGGGTTTTAGTAGACCCAGTGTTTCTCCTTGGGGTGCTCCCATTCTGTTTGTACGGAAGAAGGATGGGTCTCTGAGAATGTGCATAGATTATAGGCAACTGAACAAGGTCACAATCAAGAATAAATATCCTCTTCCCTGGATAGATGACTTGTTTGACCAACTTCAGGGTGCCTCATGCTTTTCAAAGATAGACCTCAGATCGGGTTACCACCAGTTGAAGGTGAAAGAATGTGATATTCCAAAGACAGCTTTTAGGACAAGATATGACCACTTTGAGTTCTTGGTCATGTCCTTTGGGTTGACGAATGCACCAACAGCTTTCATGGATTTGATGAATAGGGTGTTCAGGCCCTACCTTGATATGTTTGTGATCGTGTTCATTGATGATATCTTTGTATATTCGAGGAATGAGGAAGAGCATGATAAGCATCTGAGAGTTGTCCTTCAAACTCTTAAGGACCACGGGTTATATGCGAAGTTCTCCAAATGTGAATTTTTGCTCAAATCAGTGGCCTTCCTAGGCCATTTAGTTTCAGGTGATGTGATCCAAGTAGATGGTAAGAAGATTGAAGCGGTCGCCAGTTGGCCAAGACCGACCTCCCCAACTGACATCAGTAGTTTCTTGGGGTTGGCAGGCTACTATCGCAAATTTGTTGAGGGATTTTCTTCTCTATCTGCCCCATTGACCAAACTGACCCAGAAAAAGGTCAAGTTTGAGTGGTCTGAGGAATGTGAGAAGAGCTTCCAAGATCTAAAGACTAGGTTGACTACTGCACCTATATTGACCTTGCCTGATGGGATGGAAGGTTTTGTAATATACTGTAATGCGTCAAGAGTAGGATTGGGATGTGTGTTAATGCAAAGAGGTAAAGAGGTGTCTTATGCTTCCAGGCAGCTTAAAGTTCATGAGAAGAACTATCCGACCCATGATCTTGAATTGGCGCCAGTGGTGTTTGCACTTAAAATCGGATGCCACTACTTATATGGAGTGCATGTAGATGTATTTACGGATCACAAGAGCTTACAATATGTCTTCAGTCAGAGAGAGCTCAACCTGCGACAGAGGAGGTGGTTGGAATTGCTCAAGGACTACGACATGAGCATCATGTACCACCTAGGTAAAGCTAATGTTGTTGCTGATGCTCTTAGCAGGTTGTCTATTGGTAGCACTGCCCATGTTGAGGAAGAGAAGAAGGAGTTAGTGAAGGAAGTGCATAGGTTGGCTCGATTGGGAGTCCAACTTGAAGAAAACGACGAAGGAGGAATTAATGTTCAGAATGGGTCTGCATCGTCCCTAGTGACTGAGGTAAAAGAGAAGCAGGACCGAGATCCTGTTATACTCCAATTGAAGGAGGATTTTCAGAAGCAAAAAGTGACGGTCTTCTCCAAAGGGGGAGATGCGGTATTGAGGTACCAGAGTAGGCTATGTGTTCCTGATGTTTATGGTGTTCGAGAGAGGATTCTGGCTAAGGCCCATAACACTAGATACTCCATTCATTCGGGCTCCACCAAGATGTATCACGACCTGAGGGAAGTCTATTGGTGGAGTGGAATGAAGCGGGATATCACGGAGTTTGTTTCAAGATGGCCAAATTTCCAACAAGTAAAAGTTGAGCATCAAAGGCCAATTGGCTTGCCCCAAAACTTTGAGATTCCAGAATGGAAGTGGGAGATGATTAACATTGATTTCATCACTGGCCTACCGAAATCCCGGAGGCAACATGATTCCATATGGGTGATTGTGGACAGAATGACAAAGTCAGCGCATTTCCTGGCAGTCAAGACGACCAACACTTCAGAGGATTATGCCAAGATGTATATCCAAGAGATTGTGAGGTTGCATAGAGTTCCCTTGTCCATTATCTCGGACAGAGGAGCCCAATTTACTTCTCATTTTTGGAAGTCTATCCAGAAAGGATTGGGTACCGAAGTGAATTTGAGCACAACTTTTCATCCACAGACGGATGGTCAGGCAGAGCGCACTATTCAGAGTAGAGGACATGTCGAGAGCATGCGTCCTTGATTTCAAAGGAAACTAGGATAATCATTTACCATTGATTGAATTGGCATAAAACAATAGTTATCATGCGAGCATTCAAATGGCCCCTTATGAGGCCTTGTATGGGAGGAGATGTAGATCACCTATTGGGTGGTTTGAAGTTGGAGAGGCTGAGTTGATTGGTCTTGACCTTGTCCACCAGCCCATTGAAAAGGTGAAGATTATTCGGGAAAGATTGAAGATTGCCCAAAGCCGTCAGAAATCTTACACAGATGTGAGGAGAAGAGACCTAGAGTTTGAGGTGAGCGATTGGGTTTACCTGAAGGTATCACCCATGAAGGGTGTCATTAGGTTTGGGAAAAAGGGGAAATTAAGTCCACGCTATATTGGTCCGTACCAGATTGTGCGAAAGATTGGGAAGGTTGCCTACGAGCTAGAATTACCTTCCGAGTTAGATGGAATCCATCCGGTGTTCCATATATCGATGTTGAAGAAATGTTTGGGAGATCCTGCCTTGGTAGTTCCTGTGGAGAGCACGGGAGTCAAAGACAGTTTGTCCTATGAGAAAATCCCAGTCCAGATCCTTGATCGACAGGTTCGCAGACTGAGGAACAAAGAGATAGGATCTGTCAAAGTTCTGTGGAGGAATCAATTTGTTCAGGAAGCCACATAGGAAGCTGAGGAAATGATGAAAGCAAAATACCCGCACTTATTCGTGCTCGAGGTTGATGAAAGTGTTGAAGGTAATATTCTTACTTTTATATAAATTAATGTTCCTACCATGATGTGATGTTTATAGTATTGATGTCTGAGCATATGTTAATGAGGTCGATGAGAAGTCGAGGTGGCGATGTTACTGAGTGAGTATCGAGGTGAGTCTTGAGTCTATTCGAGCCAAATTACCATTTCTACTCATCATTCGAGGACGAATGATCCCAAGGGGGAGATAATGTAAGACCCGGTAAATTACTAAAATACCCCTAGGGAAGAGGTGTGCGTAAAACACGTCTTTCAATGCTCGGATTGAAAATCCGAGAGCGGATTCGTGATCAGCACTGAAAATGGAGTGGGAAGAGGGTCTCGATCGATTTTTAGAGCGATCGAGTCAAAAGATAATTTTTCATTCCAAAACGAAAAACAGTGAGCCTGCGCGACAGAACCGCGTCGCGCAGCCGCACTTCTGTTTTTCTGTGATTTTTTGACGAAGTTGAATTTTCCAAAAAAACATTGTCCGCGTCGCGAACTGTGTTATTTCAGGTCGGGGGAAAATTCTATTAAATTACAGAGGGCATTTTAGTCCATTACTATTTATCCTAAACGTACCCCTGCGGCTAATTAAAGTCGATTTCTAAGAAAAGGGTTTCAAAACCCCAAATTCTAAAGCGTTCTTCCTAAAGGGCACTAAAGCTAGGGCTTGAAGGAAGTTGAGGTTGAGGAGATCAAGAAGAGGTTGTGCAAATTGTGTTAGAAAACCATTCCAGCTTTGTAATGCTAACCTAAAGCATGGGAATGTTCTCCCATGTGCTCTTCTAAGTATTGAGTATTGTATCTTGACATGATGAGGTTAATGTGAAGAGTTTGATGCATGTAAAAATCTACTTTATTTATGTATAAATAATTTTCCTACAGGAATTGATGATCATCACTATTTTGTTTTACATTATAATTCATTTTATGAGTGCATTTTAAAACCCTATAATTATTGTGTTTTGGAAAGAGCATGCATAATAAAATTAGGGGATATGTCTAGAGCCTTGACGATGATGATGTTGATGAGAATGATGTTTTATGATATCTTAGCATTGAGATTTAATTGTTAAATGATGTCTCTTGAGTTCTGATGTTGATGTTGATGTTATGAGGTGAAGTACTATGTCCCTATCGGACTGATGTTGATGTTGAGGTTTTATACTATGTCCCTCTGGGACCGATGTTGATGTTGAGGTATTATATCATGTCCTTATTTGACTGATGATGAGGTATTATGTCCCTATGAGACTGATGAGGTTGATGTTTTATGAGCATGTCGAGTTCTGGGAGGAGTATTGAGCACTGAAATGGGTAGAGAGTGAGTCTTACTCGAACCCATTAACTACGTGCCCCGCATAGGAAGAGAGGATTAAACCGCAATGCGGATGGCTCCTACGTTGTCCAAAATGAGGACTGAGGTTTTTCTTGTGGATCCACTGAGGTTATGTCCATTACCCAGGCAGAGTATTGGATGGATGTGGCAACGACATTGCTTCGTTGTATCATCACCGGCTCATAGGTGATGGTTGTCGGTTAGAGAAACTCCTAGTTAGGTTCCATTTGATAGAACTCTGATGTTAATGTTGATGTGATGTTTGAGTCGAGTCCTTGAGTCGATGTGATGTTCCCTTGAGTCGATGTGATGTTTCTTTGATGTGAGTTGATGTTGAGGTTCATTGAGATGAGCTTGATGCGACATTGAGGTTTGATGAGAGGTTGATGAGTCAATTGTCTAATCTAATCTCTTGTCTTAGCTAGACTTTTGATATCCTGATGGAGTATGATGTCGAGTTGATATTTCTTTATGTTATGTACTTACCCTGTTATTCAGCTATTTTACATGCCATTACATTCCACGTACTGACGCCATTTGGCGCTGCATCGTTTCATGATGCAGATACAGGAGTTCGAGGACTTCAGCAGGTGCACTGTTGAGGTCAAAGATTTCGAGTTCAGACTTTGGTGATCCTCCTTGCTATCCGGAGGAGACCCTTCTATTTATGTTCCTTTATTGCATTGAGTCCGGTAGCCATGGCATGTCATGGCACCATTCTTAGACAGTGGAGTCAGGTTAGAGGCTTCATAGACATGATGTCGAGGTTGATTTGAATGTTTCCCTTATGAGCTGAGTAATATTTTACTTACTTAGTTGATGTTGAGACTGATGTTTGGCCATTTGGCCCTTACCTGAGGTTTTCTATTTATGATGTTTCCGCTATGTTGATGTTGAATGATATGATGAGGCTAAGTGGTTCGCTCGGGGACTAGCAATAGTCTCTGAGTGTCGGCCATGTCTAGGTTACCCTCCCGGGGCGTGATAATAGTTTCAAGAAAAGAAAGGGAAATAAAGAACGTTAAAATATTATGTAAACTTATTGTCTTATATGCATTTGTTATGAAGTAGACTGTATCTACGAACATTGTTCAAAATATACGCGATTTCATTATTTTATTTATGTTGATAAAATAACACTGACTATACACCGTAAAATGATAAGATGCAAAATTTTATATTTCATTTATAAGTAACTAACATTCAAAATAATAATAATAATATGATATGTAAAATAATATACCGAGTGTAGAGAAAAATGAAAATATATACCTTATATATAACGTATATGTTTACATACCTTGTATATTTTGAACCAATTAAGAAAAAAATCTAAAATTTTGAAACATAATAAAAACATTGAAAAAAAAAATACTTGAGTTATATTTGATTTAAAATGATATGATAATGCCTTATAAAGAAATTAATCAAACAAAACTAAGATAGACCAAATATATATTATGTCTTTTAAAAATCAACTAAAGGAGTTTAAATTGACTCAAATAGTAACATTACATTATATTTTAATAAAATTAATTTTAAAACCTCAAGTAGCCTAATTATGGGATTCATGCTATAATTAATTTTATAAATTATAAGGTCAATAATCTTTACGATAAATAATTCATTCCTAAAGGTGATTATTTAGGCCTTTGATTAGTTGGAAATATTAAAATAACATTTAACATGATTTTTTTCTAAGAACTTTAACTTATTTCAAAAGGAACTTTTAAACAGTGATTATAAAAAATAATTCCAAGTCTATAAACATCTTACTAGATTCGCTAGCAAATAATACTAATCATGAAATAATCTTCAAAATAAAATAAAGTTAGTGAACGTACCAACATTCAAAACAAAATATTAATTGATTTATATGAAAGAAATGTAATCAAACGGCGACGGAAAAGCCAAGAAACCTCGACTCCTAATTTAAGAGACTCCGAGAGTGGTGACAATCCTAATAGCTGTTCACCCAATATTTAGGCCAAAATGAGTCCCAAAGTAGAAATCCAGCTCTCAGCAATGTACATGAAACGTAAAAGGAGGAAATGATTAGAAAAATATCCTAGACTAATAATAATGTAAGAAGCCCAATTAGTAGAATATGTCTATTGTTTGAGAAAAAAAACAAAACAGAAAAATCACTACTAGACGATAAGTGAAGAAGAGTTGCACCTTATGACTGGAAGTAATCAATGTAGAGATAAGCATCAACCGACATTAACAGTATTTTAGAGTAGGTTGCACATCTAAACACCTAATAAGTAAAGAAACTTTACACAAAATTGTAACACCCCAACTTTTTTTTAACTAAGATTGAGTCATCCTTCATATGATAGGATAGATTCCTAAATATTTAAAGTATATTAGATGTGATCTAGAGTTATAAAGGATCTTTTACATCAAGTCAAGTCCAAAGAATTTCTAGCGACTAAGTTTTCATATGAGTTGATGGAAGGGTCAACTTCAAATGACCATATCTCCTAAAGTATAATGTGTTGGGTGACCCGTAATATATCAAATTAAAGATCTTTGAGTTAGCTTTCCAACGCATCTTATTTCGCGTCAAATGGAGTTCGAAGTAGAGAGTTATGACCATTTTACTGAAGGCCTGCAGAGCTGTCCGAAGGTCCGCGACGGCTCCGCGACGCGGACCTATCGCGAACCCTTTCTCGATAAGCTAATCGACGTTCCTTTATTTTATTTTGAGGGTACTTTTATCCTAAAGCCTTTGGGGGTCTATTTAAGGTCCCAAAACGCATAATACGTCAGTTTCATGAGTCAAAACCCTCTCTTTCACTCCTAAACATAAAACGCTCAAGAATCATCAAGAAAGTCATCAAGTTAGGATTAACTTTCAAGATTCTTCATGAAGGTGAGTTATTCTCCATAAGCTTTAAGCTAATTTTTCTATCTATTCATGAAATCCCTAATAGAATCTTAAATCCTAACCTAGGGTTTCAAGAAAGCGAATTCAAGAATTCCAAGAAAGGATTCCTTGATTATTCTTTCTGTGAATTAGGGTTCTTCATCAAGAAACTCTAAAGATTCTGATTCAAGAAGTCAAGAATAAAAAAGAAGTTCTTCAAAAGATGTCTTTCCAAGTTCTTCCACTCTAAAAGAACAACGAATTGAGGATTTTCTCCAAGAAAGCGAGAACTCATCAAATTTTGATTGTAATATCAAATTTCTAGGTATGTAAGTCTAAACTAAAAGCATGAGTTTGTTCTCTCATGTGCCCCATAGAGGTCAAAGATGAGTTGATGGTTGAAGAGTATGTGTGCATGAATATTTGAGAGTTTTTCATTGAAAAATTGATTTGAAATTACATGTTTTCTAAGTTGATGATCATCATACTATTTGTTTTCTTGAAGTTAACATTTTTCATGAGATTTTGCATAACCTTACATGATTATTTGAAAAGCATGCATAATGAACTTAGGGATGAGTCTAGAGCCTTGACGATGATGATGTTGTGATGTTGTGATTGTGTTTCACATTTGATGAGAGTCTTGATGATGATATTGATGAGAATGACATTTTATGATGTCTTAAAATGAGAAGTTTAATTTCTAAAAGAGTATCTTGAGTCCATGATGTTGATGTTGATGTTATGAGGTGAGGTACTATGTCCCTCTAGGACCGATGTTGATGTTGAGGTTTTATAATATGTCCCCATGGGACTGATGTTGATGTTGAGATGATGTACTATGTCCCTCTGGGATCGATGTTGATGTTGAGGTATTATATCATGTCCTTATGTGACTGATGATGATGTATTATGTCCCTATGGGACTGATGATGATGATGTTTTATGAGCATGTCGAGTTCTGGGAGGAGTATTGAGCACCGAAATGGGTAGAGAGTGAGTCCCACTCAAACCCATTAACTACGTGGCCCGCGTAGGAAGAGAGGATTGAACCGCAATGCGGATGGCTCCTATCTTGTCCTAAAAAAGGACTGATGTTTGATGTTTTTTGTGGATCCACTGATGTGATGTCCTTTACCCCGGGCAGGGTATTGGATGGATATGGCAACAGCATCGCTTCGTTGTATCATCACTGGCTCATAAGTGATGGTTGTTGGTTAGAGAAACTCCTAGTTAGGTTCCTTTTGATAGGACTCTGATGTTGATGTTGATGTGATGTTTGAGTCGAGTTCCCTGAGTTGAGTTGATGTCGATGTTCCCTGAGATGAGTTGATGTTGATGTTCCTTGAGTTGAGTTTATGTCGATGTTCCCTGAGATGAGTTGATGTTGATGTTCCTTGAGTTGAGTTGATGTCAATGTTCCTGCGTTGAGTTGATGTTGATGTTCCTTGAGTTGAGTTGAGTTGAGTCGAGTCGAGTTGAGTTGAGTTGAGTCGAGTTGAGTTTCCTTGAGGTGAGTCTGATGTATTGATGATGTATTGATGAGATGTTGATAGGTCATTGTCTACTCTTTATTCTTTCTTTAGATAGACATTTGACATTTTGATGGAGTATGATGTTGAGTTGTTCTTATTCCTATATTATTCTACTTGTTTCTGTTTCACTCAGCTATTTTACATACCAGTACATTCCAAGTATTGATGTCCCCTTCTAGGACTGCATCGTTTTATGATGCAGAGGCAGGTATTAGAGATCATTAACAGGCGCTTTGTTGAGGATCTATTCGCATTCAGCTGATTGGTGAGACCTCCTTATTTTCGGAGGATTTCCATATTTTTATCATCTAGCTTGAGTTGTACTTTATTTTCCTTGAGTTGGGTAACCATGGCCTATCATGGTACCATTGAGATATTTGAGTTAGAGGCTTCATAGATACTGAGTAGAGGATGTGATGTATTGTTTTTTCCAACTATTCTTTGTTGGAAATTAACATTTTGTATAAAGACTTGATTATTTTAATTATATTAAAGTCTTTTCCTAGAGGATGTTTCTTCCGCTGTTGAGTATGATGTGACGATGAGTCCAAGTGGTTCGCTTGGGGACTAGCAATAGTCTCTGAGTGTCGGCCACGCCTAGGGTACCCTCCCGGGGCATGACAAACTTGGTATCGGAGCACAGAGTTCAAGTGTCCTAGGGAGTCTATGAAGCCGTGTCTAGTAGAGTCCTTATTATTGGTGTGAAGCGCGCCACATCCATAATGGGGAGGCTATAGGACATTTAGGATATGTTTCCCTTCTTTCCGATTCTGAATCGTGCGATAAAGCTCTTTCCTAAGAAATCTGCGATGATTCGTGCGTTGCTCTAAGCCGTTTGACTAGGCCTCATCCATGAGGCGATAGAGATAGTAATTTCATGCTCTTACAGATGAGATCCTTTGAGATAAAGTAATCGAAATGGTAGAGAGACTGCACCTGGCTTGAGATAAGCCAACTGAGATGCGAAGTTGATTGACTAGGAAGAGTGCACTATTAATCATATGATCGTGCATTTGAGTTATTTCTAGATGTACCTAGACCCATTTGTTTTTCAAAACTATCTTCCAAGGTGACCCATGAGAGAGAAACTTATGTCTCTAAAGAGTTTGATGTTACCACCTAAGAGTGAGATATGAGGCCTTATAAATCCTGAGTAGAATCGAATCATCCAAGAGTTAGAAGGATGATGATGGAAAGGAAGGGACGAGATGACAAGAGTGATGGCTGATTGAGGCTCGTAGTTAAAGTTACATATTTATTAGGTAAATAATGAGGCAGTGAGTCAATTGAATTAGTTTGATGAAAGAGTCGTGAGTACCCTATGATTTTTATGATATGGTGTAGAGGAAGAGTTATTGTGAAAATGTGAAAGAGCGTGTTCAACTAGAAGGAAGTTATGTTGATGTGTTGTAGTATTCATACTATTGAGGGTGATGTGTAGATGTTGAATAGAGGAAAAGAGTGCTTTCAATATGATAGATCTAAATTAGGCTTATGATTTTTTTAATCGTGAGTTCATGAAACTCATCGAGTTATGAGGTTAGACAGACAAGAAGAAGCGTGAGATATGTATCCATGATTGTGTAAAGATGTGTAAAGCTCTAAGTTATGACTGCTATAAGAATCTAGATGGTATATTTGAGTTATCAATGTGGAGTAGGCTGATGTAAGTAATCTTAATCATCATGAGTAACTAAGTTTATTTGGGGCTTATTAATAGATGATGACGAGTTTCCATGATAGACTAATTCGTATGCAATTAAATTTATGGGAGCACAGAATTTGAGCGCCAACAGGCAAAAGAAGAGGTTAGATTGTGAGAGTTATGAGAAATGGTTATGTACCCCATAAGAATAGCAAATATAGAGATTTACATAGAGACTGGTAGGAGCTAAGAGCGATAGAGTTGAAAAGAGTCTAAGTGGCTAGTTATATGTATGCGACTATAGCATAACGGAAGAGTTTAAGATATTCTTGTGGATAGTGAATCCTTGAACATGTGGAGGTATATACTTATAACCTAGTAGAGGAAATTGATTTATGAATTTAGAGAGAGGACCTTGAGAGCTAAGGAAGAGTTGATGTAAGGCCCGGTAAAATTACCAAAGTACCCCTAGAGGAAAGATGTGCGCATAACACGTCTTTCGATGCTCAGATGGCAAATCCGAGGCCAGATTTGTGACCAGCACAATAAATTGAGAGGGGGAAGGGCTTCGGTCGATTTTTAGAGTGACCGAGTGAAAAGATAATTTTTCGATCCGAACACCGAAACAGTGTCGGTGCGCGACAGAGGCGCGTTGGGCACCTGTAGCGGAGTGACACTTGTGTGCTTTCAAAACTTTTCGACGGGATTGAGAAAACTCGTTCAGAAAATTTTTGCTGAAAATGTACGGTTCACGACCAGTCTGCGTCGCGGACTGAGTCACTTCGAGGCTGGAAATTTCTAAAATTATTGAGGGGCATTCTGGTCCATTTCTAACACCTTATAAATTCCCTGTACGACTAATATAAGTTGTTTTAACATGAAAAAGAGTCTAAAACCTCATTCTGAGTCCTTTTTTAACAATTGAATAAGACTAGGGCTTGAGAGAAGAGGAGAAGGGCTTGAGGTAGACGAATTCAAGAGTGAATAAGAGTTCTTTATTCTGATGATGATGTGATGCCATTTCCTTTTAAGGTTATGGATGAGAAGGAGGAGTTAGAGAAATTTTGAGGAGTCTAATAGATAGGCAAAACCATATTAGTATCTCCCGAGGTAAGAGTTCATGAGATCGAGGATGTTAGTTGTTATGGTAGGCTTAAACGTATGGATGCTATTATGCGAGTGTATTAGAGTGATGAGGACGAGCAGTATTCTCTGAGTATAGATTACTATGGAGTGAGAGTTCTTAATTTTGATGTCATCTTACGTGTGTACTGACCTTCGGCTTATTATGCCATTATTGATGATATGATGTAGAGCATCAAGTTTTAGAGGTACAATCATGCTTATGTTGCATAGAGAAGTAGTAGTTTGGGGGTTCCGTCAAAGGGGGAGATGATGAGTTCCTCCACGTCAAAATAGTGATGTTGATGATAGTAGACTGAGAGTAAGGGTGGATGAGAAGGAGTGAATGTATCCTCATTGTGAGATCAGTTTTAAACTGGTATCATGTAGGGATAGAGGTAGGGAGGAGGAAAGAGATGAGATCGTACGATGCACAATAGGTAGGTAAGAGTATGTTGATGTGACTTTGAGTGAGAGTTCATAGAATGGTGGAGGTAGAAGTGACAAGTAGACTTGAATGGAAGAAGAAGAGGTGATTAGGTGGAGGTTTGAATAAGAGCTATGAGTTTGCATTGATGGGGTAAAGTGCCATGAAAAAAGAGCACAATTGAGGTGGGGACTTGAGCATGAGAGTGTCCTTAGAGTCTTGTTTATACGATGATCCTATTTTCGATTTGAGTTGATGGCTTTCTTCCTGAGTTCAAAAGACTGATTGACGAGGTGTCTAAATAATTCAAATTGATTGGGTTTCGATGTTCCATTCGTGCTTGATGAAGAGAATGTAAGATGTAATTTCCTTACTCTTGATTTAAATTGAGTTTACTATTTCTGAGTTGATGTGTCCATTCCTGAGTCTGAATGGAGATGGTTTGAGACTGATGACGAGTTAGAGTGTGATTGATTGAGTGAGTTTTGAGAAGAGTTCTGATTCTTATTCGTGCCTTGATGTCTACCTTTACTCATCATTCGAGGACGAATGATCCCAAGGGAGAGATAATGTAACACCCCAACTTTTTTTAACTAAGATTGAGTCATCCTTCGTATGATAGGATCAATTCCTAAATATTTAAAGTATATTAGATGTGATCTAGAGTTATAAAGGATCTTTTACATCAAGTCAAGTCCAAAGAATTTCTAGCGACTAAGTTTTCATATGAGTTGATGGAAGGGTCAACTTCAAATGACCATATCTCCTAAAGTATAATGGGTTAGGTGACACATAATATATCAAATTACAGATCTTTGAGTTAGCTTTCCAACGCATCTTATTTCGCATTAAACGGAGATCAGAGTAGAGAGTTATGACCATTTTACTGAAGACCTGCAGAGCTGTCCGAAGGTCTGCGACGGCTCCGCGACGCGGACCTATCGCGAACCCTTTCTGGATAAGCTAACCGACGTTCCTTTACTTTATTTTGAGGGTACTTTTATCCTAAAGCCTTTGGGGGTCTATTTAAGGTCCCAAAACGCATAATACGTCAATTTTATGAGTCAAAACCCTCTCTTTCACTCCTAAACATAAAACGCTCAAGAATCATCAAGAAAGTCATCAAGTTAGGATTAACTTTCAAGATTCTTCATGAAGGTGAGTTATTCTCCATAAGCTTTAAGCTAATTTTTCTATCTATTCATGAAATCCCTAATAGAATCTTAAATCCTAACCTAGGGTTTCAAGAAAGCGAATTCAAGAATTCTAAGAAAGGATTCCTTGATTATTCTTTCCGTGAGTTAGGGTTCTTCATCAAGAAACTATAAAGATTCTGAGTCAAGAAGTCAAGAATCAAAAAGAAGTTCTTCAAAAGATGTCTTTCCAAGTTTTTCCACTCTAAAAGAACAACGAGATTGAGGATTTTCTCCAAGAAAGCGAGAACTCATCAAATTTTTATTGTAATATCAAATTTCCAGGTATGTAAGTCTAAACTAAAAGCATGAGTTTGTTCTCTCATGTGCCCCATAGAGGTCAAAGATGAGTTGATGGTTGAAGAGTATGTGTGCATGAATATTTGAGAGTTTTTCATTGAAAAATTGATTTGAAATTACATGTTTTCTAAGTTGATGATCATCATACTATTTGTTTTCTTGAAGTTAACATTTTTCATGAGATTTTGCATAACCTTACATGATTATTTGAAAAGCATGCATAATGAACTTAGGGATGAGTCTAGAGCCTTGACGATGATGATGTTGTGATGTTGTGATTGTGTTTCACATTTGATGAGAGTCTTGATGATGATGTTGATGAGAATGACGTTTTATGATGTCTTAAAATGGGAAGTTTAATTTCTAAAAGAGTATCTTGAGTCTATGATGTTGATGTTGATGTTATAAGGTGAGGTACTATGTCCCTCTGGGACCGATGTTGATGTTGAGGTTTTATAATGTCCCCATGGGACTGATGTTGATGTTGAGATGATGTAGTATGTCCCTCTGGGACCGATGTTGATGTTGAGGTATTATATCATGTCCTTATGTGACTGATGATGATGTATTATGTCCCTATGGGACTAATGATGATGATGTTTTATGAGCATGTCGAGTTCTGAGAGGAGTATTGAGCACCGAAATGGGTAGAGAGTGAGTCCCACTCAAACTCATTAACTACGTGGCCCGCGTAGGAAGAAAGGATTGAACCGCAATGCGGATGGCTCCTATCTTGTCCCAAAAGAGGACTGATGTTTGATGTTTTTTGTGGATTCACTGATGTGATGTCCTTTACCGCGGGCAGGGTATTGGATGGATGTGGCAACGGCATCGCTTCGTTGTATCATCACTGGCTCATAAGTGATGGTTGTCGGTTAGAGAAACTCCTAGTTAGGTTCCTTTTTATAATACTCTGATGTTGATGTTGATGTGATGTTTGAGTCAAGTTCCCTGAGTTGAGTTGATGTCGATGTTCCCTGAGATGAGTTGATGTTGATGTTCCCTGAGATGAGTTGATGTTGATGTTCCTTGAGTTGAGTTGATGTCAATGTTCCTGAGTTGAGTTGATGTTGATGTTCCTTGAGTTGAGTTGAGTTGAGTTGAGTTGAGTCGAGTCGAGTTGAGTTGAGTTGAGTCGAGTCGAGTTGAGTTGAGTTGAGTCGAGTTGAGTTTCCTTGAGGTGAGTCTGATGTGTTGATGATGTATTGATGAGATGTTGATGGGTCGTTGTCTACTCTTTATTCTTTCTTTAGATAGACATTTGACATTCTGATGGAGTATGATGTTGAGTTGATGTTATTCCTATATTATTCTACTTGTTTCTGTTTCACTCAGCTATTTTACATACCAGTACATTCCAAGTACTGATGTACCCTTCTGGGACTGCATCGTTTTTATGGTGTAGAGGCAGGTATTAGAGATCATTAACAGGCGCTTCGTTGAGGATCTATTCGCATTCAGCTGATTGGTGAGACCTCCTTGTTTTCGGAGGATTACCATATTTTTATCATCTAGCTTGAGTTGTACTTTATTTTCCTTGAGTTGGGTAACCATGGCATGTCATGGTACCATTGAGATGTTTGAGTTAGAGGCTTCATAGACACTGAGTAGAGGATGTGATGTATTGTTTTTTCCAACTATTCTTTGCTGGAAATTAACATTTTGTATAAAGACTTGATTATTTTAATTATATTAAAGTCTTTTCCTTGAGGATGTTTCTTCCGCTGTTGAGTATGATGTGACGATGAGTCCAAGTGGTTCGCTTGGGGACTAGCAATAGTCTCTGAGTGCCGGCCACGCCTAGGGTACCCTCCCGGGGCGTGACATAAATAAATGTTGATCCAGTACTAAAGACAAACTAAAGCTAACATGAGTTCAAAATATAGGCTACTATGCTGACACTGAAGGCGCCGACCAAACAATAACTCACAGATAGAATGTAAATGAAAAACAATTTCTAGAGCCTTTGGACCAAAACTTGCAAATTGAACTGAACAAACTTAATGCAAGCCAAAATCTTTTCAAACATATTTACACCTCACACAAGCAGAAGAATTTGGAAAAGAAATAGCTACCAGCTTAGATAATACCGCTAATTGGGCTAAACTAATATCAAAAATATGCCGAAAATGACAAACACCAACATGGCAGCTAATCTCAACAGCAACAACTCTTTTTAGAACAGAACTTCAGCATTAAAGTGGTAATAGAGCTTAAAGCTAGTTCACAGTTAATAAAATTGAGTTTAAATTAACTTAATGGACCAAAATACTAAAAACTTCCAATGATAATAGGTGTGTAGGAATGGTGAATAGATGGAGGAAAAGAGGTCTAGGATTACCTTTTCAGATTGATTTGAAAGGATGGAGACGTTTTGGAGACCATTTATGACAGAAACTATGGATAAATGTTTAAGTCCAACATCTTTTGAGTCTTCTCCTCCCTCTCAAAGCATGAGGGAGACGTTGGATGTGATGGATCGCTGCTTCTCTATGCAAAATCCGGCGGATTTTAGTGGAAAGAAAGGGAGAAAGTTACAGGGCATGGAGATTTGTTCTTCCGGGAAAGGGAAGAAAGAGCTAAGGTTTTAGGAAGTAGGAGAATAGGGTGTAAGGGTGTGGTTGAAGACTTTTGTCGCCGCTTGCTCATTTGTCCGCCGGTCTAGAGGCAAAATCCAGCGGACTTCTGTAGAAAAGATGAGGCCTTAGCGTGGGGTTTCTGGGAAAGGGAAAAAGGAGAAGTGTAGTGAGGAAGAAGGGTGTGGACGCCGGGTTTGGAGAAGATGGTCTAAATTAATCAGGATCGTCCGATTGTTTTGATCAGACAGTTTTAAATAAATCCGGAGATAGAAAAAACAAAATATATCTGAATTAATATGGTCCATTGCATTAAAATTTAAGGGCTGAGATTAGAAATAGAGAAGCACAATCCATGTGCTTTCCTACGTGGCAGACATGGATCGGCTAATTTGAAGTGACTTGGATTGCCAAATTTTGCTTAATTAATCATTTTTTAAATTATGATCAATTTATTTATTAAATAGTTAGATTTCAATAAAAATATGTTATTTTGCAAGATTAATTGTTTCCACAAAATTTGGTCATTCTTAAAACAAACCTAACATGGGTTGGTAGTAAAATTAATTAATCAGGCTCTCTTTTTGAAAAATGTATGAAGAATACTTATTTCAATTAAAAAAATAAAAAAAAATTATTATTTAATCAAAAATCGATTTAACACTTTATACGATATTCATCTATCATAAGCTTCTCAAAAACGATGAGAGCAAATAGTAACATTCATATACATATTTTTAATTTAATTTTTTATAAGAAATAATATTTGTAAAATAATTGGTCGAACGAAAAAAGAAAAAAGAGAAGTTTATCAATAATAATAAAAAATAACGACAACAACAACAATAAAATAATAATAAAAGTAATAATAGTATTCGTAGTAGTAAAATATTTCATACCTTATAAAAGTATTATCATCCCTTAAAAAGAAACTCCTTTTCCTTTCTCTTTATTATTATTTTTTTCAAGTTCAACTAATTGAACACGGATAGCCAAAACTTAAAATTTAAAATTATTAGAGAGCCAAAATTGAGTGGGAAAAAATGAAAAGTACAAAAATTGATTACTTTGTAGAATTAAGTTATTTGACAAGAATTAAATAAATTTAGTATGGATTAATAATAAAAATAAATTAGTCAAGCTTCTCCATTTGAATATCATCAGAAAGTATTTTCTTGTAACAATGAAGAATCATGATCGATCAATAAAAAATAAAATATTGATTGAGTACTTAAAGTGTTATTTGTATGACATAAAATTTTCAAAGATGCTAAAGTAGTAAATAATATAATACACACACACACACACACACATATATATATATAATCTTTGTAAAAATAATATCCATTAAAATGTTTGTCGAACAAAAATAAGAAAATTTTATCAAAATACTAGCAACGACAATAATAGTAATAGTAATAATAATAACAAATTTTATGATGATAACAATAGTAGTAGTATTAAAAAATATTTCGTTAAAGTTTTTATTATCTTTTTTTTCTTTTTAAAAAAGAACTTACCATTTTTTTCATTTTTTTTTAAAAAAAATTCCCTGTTTTTAATGGAGATTAGACAAATTAAATATGGCAAGCCAAAATTGGGTGTCAACAGCTTGCCCCTTTCTTTGTCCATGGAAGAGAGTAATGAAGGCATGGACAAAGAAATATTGACACAACCCAATTTTGGCCGATTAAACAATCTTATTTATAACAACTTGAAATTTTATGGAGTTATGGCCGAACTCTTGGTTTCTGAGTTGCCTACAAATCTCATATTTCTAGAGAAATCAGGCCATATGTAGTTCGGGAGGGAAAGATCATAATAAATTTTGGCTGAATTTAAAATTTGCCCGGTGTCAGATCATGGCAATATTGGGTTTTCTCAGGTGATGGAGTAAATGAGAACAACCACACTCAAGCTAAGGTAAGTTACGTATACCGAGACATGAGAATCAGGTCGAATGTAGTTCTAATTGATAACTGGGAAAGAGAAATGCTCCACAACAATCTCTACCGGAAACCTATGGTAGAGAGAGAAAAGACATTGCCCCAGTATCGAGTTATGATGATACCGAGCCATGAAAGTTAAACAAAGAGTCGAACCTGCATCTAGTCAAATTGAGTTTTGAAAGTGAATCCTTGATGTAGCTAGGGATGCTTGACATTCCACTAGCTTGCCTAGTTTACTGCTAAGATAGAGTACCACGTTGCGATGTATTTTCCTAAAAAATAAGTAAAGGGTGAAAAGTACCTGTTGTGGTTCGAAATTATAAATGAAAGTAATAATGTAGAGAATAAAGTGTAGATATTCAAACGATCGTTGATGTCTTTGTCTTGTGTCGCAAATGTGATGCAGGTAAAGTAACATGTAGTGTAGGGGACTTTGATTGGCAAGGCTATTACAATATGACGCCTTTTTCTGGAAAAGCATAGCTTATAATGTAACGCCTCCAACTGGCGGGACGATTGTAATGTAACACCTGTATTCGGCGATGCAACACTTGTAACATAAAGCCTCCGACTGGCGAGGCGGTTAAAATATAACACTTGTATCTGCGCTACGAAGTATGTAAATATAAAATTTAACTACAGGTGTATGACAAGGTTGCTAGCATGTATGCCGCTAATTGATGGAGCTTTGATGGTGCTACTATATTGTGGTCCTTGAACGACTGAGTGTCGCTTCTTTTGCTTATATACAGGCTCCGATTGGTGGAATCTTGATGATGCTGGATATGTATAGCCTCCGAATTGTGGAGTTTGAACGGTGTTTGCTATGTACAATCCTCGGTGGGCAGAGATTGGACGATGCTTGCTATATATATATCCTTCAATTGGTGGAGTCTGAATGGCGTCTGCAATGTGTATCCTTCAATTGGTACTTAAAATGTTTGCTATATACATCCTCCAGTTGGCAGAGTTTGGACGGTATTTGCTATATAAAATCTCCGATTAGCGGTGTTTGGACGACGTTTGCTGTGTACACCCTCTAAGCGATGGAGTTTGACGCAATTAGATGTAATTCTCCAATTAGCAGAATTCTTTCAATGTAGTTAGGCGGCGGTCTCCTTTCGACGGAGCTTATTCGATGCAATTAGATGGTGGTCTCCAATTGGTGGAGTTATTCTTCATAAAGGCAAATTATCCTATTTGTCCTATGGGGCCCCTTTGTATTTTGATCCGGATCTCGAGTGTACCTGCAAAGATTTAAAATGGGACCTTATTGAATAAAAAACATGTAGCATATCAAGAAAGTAAATAGGGGAAAATATTTTGGCTTATATTTGGAATAAGTCGAATGGGTGTCTCCGGTCGTGTCCTGAGACTTGATGTTAACTTCTTTGACTTCCTGTCTTCCTGCGCTCAAAGAAAAGTTTTTAGTTTGGGAGGGGGTGTTGACTTATGTCGACCCGCAAATTTTAGCTTCATCTTGAAAACCTTCAATATTTCTCCAAATCTCCCTCAATCTCACGTCCTGGAGACTTGGCAGGTGGAATAGTAAAGAAACAATTTGAAAAAAAATAATAATAAATAAAAAATAAAATTAAAAAATAATAATACGTTCTTTATAAGGGAGTATATCAGATATATAAGTATATGTGTGTGTATATATAGTAATCTTCAATCATTTTTAGGTTATGACACGTTCGGAGGTCCACCGAGCTTCTCCGTATCCAAATATAGTTCTTCTCATGCTCTCATCTTCTGATGATGTTTCTCTGACTCTCTTAGGAGATGTATTGCTTTTCAATGATGTATAATTAAGGAGGGTTTCCTATGGGTACGACCGAACCTTAAAGGTTGCCTACATATCGCCAAATGAGAATCAAGTTTATATGTAGTTAAGGTGTAAGAGAATAAAAATTATGTAATGCAACGACCGAGCCTGACTCAGGCTGCCTATGTATCCAAGTGGAATCAGGTCAAAACGTAGTTCAAGTACAAAGGGATGCAGAAAAAACATGTAATGCAATGACCGGGCCTGACTTAGGCTGCCTTCGTATCAAAGCGGAATCAGGTCAAAACGTAGTTCAGTACAACTAGAAAAGTAAAATATGAAGAGACTGAATCCGACGAGGATTACCTACGTATCCCACCAAGGGAAGTCAGGTCAGCATAGTTCTAAATACATAGAAATAATGCTTTTGGATTTTCTAGGGAGATCAGACCCGATGTGGGTTGCCTACGTACCCCACCCTGGGAAGTCAGGTCGAGATGTAGTTCTGTTACACGAAAATGCAAAATAAACTAGCCTTGGTATCTTCAGATGTAGTACTTCTTGATGGCGTCTGAATTGATTGGCTTGGTTCTCACTGTGTCGTCCATTTCTGCTAAGATCAGTGCTCCTCCAGAGAGTACTCTATGAACCGTATAGGGACCTTGCCAATTCGGTGCAAATTTTTCTTTGGCTTCTCCTTGGTAGGGAAATATCCTCTTCAATACTAACTCTCCTGGTTTGAACTGTCGAGGCCTAACCCTTTTATTGAATGCCTTAACCATTCTGTTTTAGTATAGCTGATCTTGACAGACTGCATCCATCCTTTTCTCATCAATGAGCATCAACTGTTCGATCCGACTGCGAATCCATTCTGCGTCATCCAAACCAACTTCTTGGATAATCCTCAAAGATGGTATCTCTATCTTAGCAAGTATTACTGCTTCCGAACTATAAACCAGCATATAGGAGTTTCTTCTGTGGATGTTCTAATCGTAGTGCGATAACCGAGCAAAGCATACGGTAGTTTCTCATGCCCTAGCTTGTGACTATCTATCATCTTCCTCAAAATCTTCTTGATATTCTTGTTTGCAGCCTCAACAGCTCCATTCATCTATGGCCGATAGGTTGTGGAGTTTCGATGAGCGATCTTGAACCTTTCACAAATATCTTGCATATGATCACTATTAAGATTCTTTGCGTTGTCTGTAATGATCGATTCTGGAATTCCAAATCGACAAACTATATTGCTACGAACACCATCTACCACTACCCTCTTAGTCACCTCCTTGTATATCGAAGCTTCAACCCATTTTGCGAAATAATCGATAGCTATTAGGATGAAATGATGTCCATTTGATGCAGCGGGCTCTATGGGTCCAATCACATCCATGCCCCAAGCGGCAAATGACCAAGGAGAACCCATCATATTAAGCTCGTTTGGTGGGACTCGGATAAAATCTCCATGCACTTGAAATTGGTGACACTTCTACACATATCGAATGCTCTCTCTCTCCATCGTCATCAAAAAATATCCAGCTCTTAAAATCTCCATCACTAGAGTGAACCTGTTCATGTGAGGCCCACATGTTCCTGCATGTATTTCTTCAAAAAGTCTTGTCACTTCCTTGGCATCGACATATCTTAGCAAACCTAAACCTGGAGTCCTCCTATATAGGATTTCCCCGTTAAGAAAGAAATGATTCGCCATTCTTCTCAAAGTCTGTTTTTGCTTGTTTGTGGCATTTTCAGGGTACACTTGTGCTTCTATAAATCTCTTGATGTCGTAGTACCATGGTCTTCCATCCAATTCCTCATCTATATGAAAACAATATTCATGTTGTTCGTGTATCTCCACCCCAATAGGATCGATGTAATTCTTATCTGGATGCTGAATCATTGAGGACAATGTTGCTAAAGCATCGACAAACGCATTTCAAGTTCAAGGGACATGCTTGAATTCAATCTTTGTGAATCTCCTTCTCAACTCCTTTATGTAATGCAAGTAAGGAAGTATCTTAACATCCTTAGTAGCCGATTCTCCTTGAACTTGATGAATCAACAAACTGGAATCCCTTATCACCAAGAGCTCTTTGATGTTCATGTCTATAGCCATCTTGAGTCCCAAAATATAAGCTTCATACTCCGCCATGTTATTTGTACAATCAAATCTGATCTTGGCTGAAATTAGGTAACATTGGTCAGTCTCTGAAATTAAGACTGCTCCTATTCCGACTCCTTTGGAATTTGATGCTCCATCAAAGAACATCCTCCACCCATCAAATGGTTCTGATATGTCTTCTCCCACAAACAACACCTCTTTATCAGGGAAGTAGGTTTTGAGCGGCTCGTAATCTTGATCCGCTGGATTTTCTACAAGGTGGTCAGCCAAGGCTTGTCCTTAGATGGCTTTCTGTGTCACATACACAATATCAAACTCACTCAACAAAATTGCCATTTCGCCAATTTACCTGTAGGCACGATTTCTAAAAGATATACTTGAGTGGATCCATTCTTGAGATCAAGTATGTGGTGTATGTGGATAGGTAGTGCCTACTGTTTTGTGCGATCCAAGTCAAAGCACAACAGGCTCGTTCAAACAAGGTGTATCTTGCCTCGTATGGGGTGAACTTCTTGCTTAAATAGTAAATAGCTTGTTCTTTTCTACCTGTCTCATTGTGTTTCCCCAACACGCATCCAAATGCACCATCCATGACAGATAAGTATAATAGCAAAGGCCTCCCAGACTCAGGTGGGATCAATGTCGGCATGTTGGACAAATATTCCTTGATTTTTTCAAAAGCCTTTTGACATTCCTCCGTCCATTTTGTGGCAGTATCTTTCTTCAGTAACTTGAATATGGATTTGCATATTATTGTGGACTGAGCGATGAACCAGCTGATGTAGTTGAGCCTCCCCAAGAAATTCATCACGTCCTTCTTGTTCCTAGGAGGATATAGTTCTCGGATTGCTTTAACCTTTAATGGATCCAACTCTATGCCCTTTCGACTAACAATGAATCTTAGTAATCTTCCTGGATTCAATTTTAAGTCATACCTTCGCGATCTTTCAAAGATTTTTTTCAAATCACCTAAGTGGTCTAAACTCTTCTTGGACTTGATAATGAAATCATCCATATATACTTCAATTTCCTTATGGATCATATCATGGAAAAGAGTTGGCATCGCCCTCATGTAGGTTGCTCCAGCATTTTTTAAACCGAATGGCATCACCCTATAGCAATACACGCCCCATGGCGTGACAAATGTTGTCTTTTCTGCATCATCTTCATCCATAAAGATCTGGTGATATCCCGCAAAACAATCCACAAATGACTGCAACTCATGCTTTGCACAATTATCAATGAGTATGTGAATATTTAGAAAGGAAAATCATCCTTAGGACTAGCTCGATTGAGATCTCAATAGTCCACACATATTCTAATTTTCCCATCCTTCTTTGGCACTCGCACAATGTTGGCCAACCACGTAGGGTAATTCATGACCCATACAACATTGGCTTTGATTTGTTTAGTTACTTCCTCTTTAATCCTCAGACTCAAATCGGGCTTGAATTTTCTTGTCTTTTGCTTGACGAGTGGACAAGTGGGATCGATTGGAAACTTATGTGTGACAATGTCAGTACTTATTCCTAGAATGTCATCGGAAGACCAAGCATATACGTCAACATATTGCTTAAGAAAATCTATCAATTCTTGCTTCCTTTCGCCTTCTAAATGTATGCTGACCTGTGTTTCCTTTGTGACTTCTTCGTCTCCTAAGTTTACAACCTCTGTCTCTTCCATGTTGGGCTTCACCTGACTTTTAAGCCGCTCGATCCCGTGTGGAATATTTTTGGAAACATGCTTTTATCATATTCTTCGTGATCCAACTTGTTGATTCTATTTTGCTGGATGAATTCGTGACATGTCATAGCCGTTGAACTAGGATTTTTATTAATACGAGTGCTGAAAAATATAAACGGTAAGTAAAAATAAATAAAGAAAGAAAGAAAGAAATAAATAGGTACTTTTAAAATAATGAGATGTTTTAGGAAAATAAGACTTTCATTCAAAAGCATTCTAGCTTCTCAAAAGAGGCAAGCCACAAAAAGGATCAAGCATGATTCAAGCCTTGATTATGATCATGCAAATTTTAAAAACTACTACTATCCACACTACCAGGATTTTTGTTGAAACAGAGATGGGCTGACGGTCTAGTTCAGCAACGCTTCTCTAGGCTCGACATCACGGATGGTCATTTTGATGAAATCTATCTCTTTCTCTTCTCCGATCATGGCTACGAACAAATTTCCTATTCCTTCCATGATGTCATATTCAACTGCTGGACCTAGGGTTGGAGCTTGTTCTGGTACAAATGTCATCTTGCTTGACATCCCGTTGCAGATTTTTCCCGATATTGGATGATATCCAAGTCCGGTGGTACCTTTCTGATGCTTCAGTTTGATTGGTTCAACTATGCCATTACGCTTGAGCCCAAGTCCTGTCCTAGGCTGATATCCATACTTCAACATCTCTGAGGCAACCATCTTTGCTACGCTTGACAATTTTACTTCATCCAACCCGACTTTCTCATCAACTTTCGCAACTTGCATAATTTCCAATATTTAAAAAGTGGCTCCATCTAACTCGCCAGTGACCGGAACAGAATCAATAGAACAGATGAGGTGACTATGCTACCCATGGATGATAACTTCCACGGACCCCACTCAAACTTTACACACTGATGAAGAGTTGAAGGCACGACTCTCGCCATGTGGATCCATGTTCTTCCCAGCAACAGGTTGTAGTTAGTCGACACATCCATCACTTGAAATAAAATATGGAATTCAGCTGGCCCCACCTGCAATATGAGATATGTTTCTCCAATGAAACTTCTTTGTGCCCCATCGAAAGCTCTGACTTTCACACGACTCTCTCTTATCTCTCCCATGTTCACGCCCAAATCCCTTAGTGTTGTGAAAGGGACAATGTTTCATCCAGAACCACCATCAATCAGAACTCGAGTCACAATCTTGCCACAACATTTGACCACAATGTAAAGCGCTTTGTTATGTCCAACCCCATCTGCCGGTAGCTTATCATCATGAAAAGAAATCTTGTTAGCTTTCACAGCTCGTTCGATGGTTGCAACTAGAGTTTCACTTGTAGTCTTCTTTGGAATGCAAACCCCACTTAATACTTCCATCAAAGCGTTCCTATGGTTTTCAGAACTCATAAGAAATGACAAAGTGGATATGTGGGTTGATGTCTTCTTCAACTGTTCTTCAATTGAATAGTCCTTGGGTTGCATCTTCTTCCAGAATTCAACAGCTTCGGCATCGGTGATATTTCTCTTCAAATTATGTTCTTTCCCAATAGCTTTTCGATTAAGATCTCTGGAAGCATAACATCTTACAGGCCTAGTCATTCCTTGATCCATAGTGGTATCAATCTTCTTACTCATAGCTTTCGCTTGGTAATCCCATGGGACTGCTTTGGCATCATACTCAGACTTCTGGATGATCAAAATGGTTACCACAACTCTTGGCAAGTAGGTTTGGACAGTCAAAGGTTCCTTAACTGAACTGTGATAACAGGCTGCACCGGAGATGCAGTAAGAACTCCTTCAGTATTCTAACCAGGCAAGATAGTTTCTTCCAAGTCATATTCCCCTTCCAGGGTGACCATGCTGACTTCTCGATTCTCTTGATTCGGCAAAGGGTTATTGTTCACATTGAGAAGTGCTGGAGTACATTTTATAATACCCCTCTTGATAAGAGACTCTATCTGATTCTTCAATCCGTAACAGTGCTCAATGTCATGCCCTTGGATCCCTGAATGGTAAGTGCATCCCTTGTTCCCATCAAAGTTGCGAGGAATAGGATTAGGGAGTTTCCTTCAACTGGCTGCAACACCCCCTCTGCCCTTAGTCTTTCAAATAACTGGGCATAAGGTTCAGCAATGGACATGTATGTGCGAATATTGTTGGCTTCAAGATTTGGATGCGGTCCTAGCACATACGCTGGCCTACTTTGATGTATTGGTTCTTGGAAAGGGAACTATGGTCTTGGTGGATTTTGGTGTGCCGGTGATCGGGGTGGATTGTAGTGGGGTTGGGTATTATATACTGGGTATGAGATGTACGGAGCATGTGCAGGAATTTGAGGATTGTTGGGTTATAGGTGAGATGAACCTCCATGGTGGTAGGTGACAATCGAGACATCCTCGTTTTTCTTCTTGACGCTACTGATGGATCCCAATTATATGGCCTTACTTGCGGCTTGCAATGTAGCCATGGGCTGAATCTTCCAGATTTTAATGCCTTCCTTTATAACGTATCCCATTTTGACCAATTCGGCAAACTTCTGGCCCATCATCGACATCATCTTGTCAGAGTAGATGCCTTCTTGAGCTCGAATAAAGTATTTGGAGAGCTCACTCTCATCCAGTGGTGGTTGGACCCTAGCAACCTTAGTTCTCTAGCGTATTGCATATTCTTGGAAGTCCTCAGAGGGTTTCTTCTGTATATTGGCCAATGAGAACCTATCTAGAGTGATTTCAGTGTTGAATTTAAAGAGAGTCATGAAATCCTCCGCCATTTCTTGCCAATCATGCCATTAGCGAGGATCTTGACGAGTATACCAAGTCAAGGCTTCTCCAGACAGAATTTGAATGAATAACTTCATCCTTAGCTTCTAATTTCTCCCCACACCCACTAAGTTATCACAATATGCTCTTAGGTTCCTATGAGGGTCACCATTCTCATCAAACAGTTCAAACTTCGGCGGCTTGTTCCCTACTGGCATATCGATGTCGGGGTAAATGCACAAGTCATCATAATCCAGGCTCTCTGCTCCCCTAGTTACTTGCAAGCTTTTTAACACCTTCCTTAGACCATGAAGTTGGGCATTTATTGACTCATCTACTTTCAAGCGAGTATCTTTCTCCATTTTTGCATATTGATCAGCCTAGTATGGGACTTTCCTTAACCATGGCCAGGGTCGTGAAAGTAGGGGCGTCAATAGCATATACAGGTGGCACATATGGCTCATAAGGAGCGGGAATGTGTGCTCCAAATATCTGCTGCATCGCGGGATAGGGGGTATCGTGTGATCTTGTGGAGGATGGTCAGGAGCGGTCCTGACCTTTGATGAAGCAGCTAGGCGGTGCTTGGCCATTAATTGGAGCATGTTGGGTATGCCTAGGTAGTTTTGGTGAGTCAGTGGAAAGCAGGTCAGTTTTTGGAAAGTAGATAGGTGTTTTGAAGGTTGGGAGAGTAGTTGCTGAAAGCTTGGCCAAGTCTTGTACTTGACTCAATTCCTTCCTTAGGGCTTCCAATTCTTGCGCCATAAGAGACATTCTCTCGTCATTTTGAGCGGTATACTCAGGTAGTATTTTTGAGAGTTCGAAGCCGTCTCAGATTCACATATACGATCAAACTCTATGGATGCATACTCAGAGTAGTCATCTCTTGACTCCGAGGAAGGTCTATCTCCCATGTCTTCATCTTCTTCTGGATCTTCTTCGGGCTCTTCTTCTGAATCTTCCTCAGGGTCTTCTTCTGGGTCTTCCTCTAGATCCTCCCCTAGATCTTCTCCTGGGTCCTCCTCTTCTTCTATCCTTTGGATCTAATGATCCATGGATCCTAGAACTATTTGATTATATATGGGTCTCGTGAGTTCCATACGAGGAAGCACCTCTTCTTTGATCCAAGTGGCTCACCGATCATCCACAAAGCCCTTGAATCCCTCTGTACTGGGTTGGACTACATGGCTCACAGTGGTGCGCCATGCATAGTATTCTGGTGTGCACCATTTCTCATTTCCCATATTAGTCGTGATCATGTAATCCCATTCTAGCGGCAAATTCCTTATCCATATAGCAGAGACTGAAACAAAAAGAGATCATCCTCGTGTAGTACCATGCATGACCATAGTGGCACGTCTTTGATAACTTCGAACTATCGCATGACCCAGAGAGGTGCATACGGTTGAACACCTCTTAACCCAACCAACTCAATGAAATATAAGTGTTGAGTTCTGATGAATGCTAACCCAGATACCAAATGGAACTTCCACTGAATGGAGTCCCTAGTCAAATTTGTCAAAAATTTGCGCCCCTCTTCCTCTCCGACTGGCGCGTCCCAATATCGGAGATAGTCTTTGTGACTCTGGATCATATTGTGAGCATCTACTGTATTGTCCATTTGTGGGGGTCGACGGTAGAAATGCTCAATCGCCTAAACTTGTAGCAATAAGTTGCATCCCCCGAAGAAGTCATGCCCTCTCTTGCATGCAGATAGTGATCGAAACACCTTAGCGAGTACCATGTGCACCAAGGAGCAGCCCTGCGGCGTAGCAAATAGGTCCACAACTATGGGAGGATGTTGATGTCGATGAAATGGAGTCTCATTGGGAAAACTACCGCACCCAAAAAGGTCAATACAAAGATCTTCGGCCGCGTGCTTATCCATTGCCTGCGAGTGCAAGAAAATTTCTCATGATATTCATTATAACTCTCAAGTCGGCCAAGTATCCTGAAGAGATAATCTAGTTTAACCTTCCCACCTTCTACGTTCCTCTGTGATGGAAAGGTGTGCAACCCCAAGAGTCAAAACAAACCCTCGCACTTATGGTTGACGGGCATGTTGGTGACCTCCCGCTGATGGGTAGCTCCATGAATGTGCTGAACTCCTCTAGCGTAAGAATGATTTCAAAATCCAAAAACTTGAAAGTCACCGTGCTAGGGTCCCAAAATTCCATCAACAGGGTGAGGAGCATTTTATTTGCCTGAACCTTCATCAGCGATTGCAACCCTCCTAGATATCTCCTGATTTCGGCTCCATTCGCTCTGTGGATGTTCTGCTACTAGTTCTGTAGGATATGCGGTGTGGAGGTGACCATCTTAATGTTTGGGAGGTTCCGGTCGATGTTCATCTAAACAAGAAAAGGTATGATAAATATGTCTATTCCAAATCCATCATGTGTTTTAGTACAGATCATTCATATCGACCTTAACAAAAATATGTTGTCTGGTGTATAATATTTGACAAAAGGGAGGCTTTCTAATTGTGAAGACGATAACTTGAACCATCCCGCCTAAGGTGTATGCAACATGGCCTATTTTCTTGATTAAGAGTTTTCCCTAAGTGCTTAAGAGTGGACTGAAGGTTTGAGAGAAGGCACACTAAACTTATTGCGCCAACGCTGAAGCTAAGGAATCAAAATGAAGGTTTGGGGGAGTGCGAGACGCGACCCACGTGAAACAATGTGTGTAAGTGTACGTCTGAGGACTCGATAGAAATTGTGGATGACAATGCAGGATAGTAGTAACAAATAGTGTTTTCAAACAAATAAGGAACACAAGATTGGATTTAGACTTGCGACCTTTCAGTCAAAGCGATATATAAGACAAATAGTTAACTAACAAATAATTACAAAATATCATTCCTAAGCTTGATTCATCAGGCTAAAACCTAAAATGTCCCAGCAGAATCGCCACTCTGTCGCACCTCATTTTCGAGCCGGTCGAAATAGTTTGCAACATCATGTGGTCGTGCTCTTCTCGTTTTGAAAATATGTTTTAGAGTCGCCACCTAATTTTAAGGAAAATATAAGGAAACCAATTTAAGAAAATATAAAATTTGACTCTGTTTTGATTTGCGAAACCAGTATAATTCTAGGTAAGGGTTTTGGTTACTCGAGGGGAAGGTGTTAGGCATCCCTCAGAGCCTATTCGAAAATAGTCCTTAAACTTAGCTTAGGAAAATACTTTATTGCTAAATTATTCATTGTTATTTCTTGAATTTAGTGATGAGAAAATTTCGTTAAGAACAAAAATACAAGGTATGTCATATATATATGTCTATAATATTAGTAGAAAATATCTCAATAATCACATATTTAGTATATAACAAAATTAATGACTAGGTAAGTATGTAATAAACAAATAAACTAGAAATGTATATAATTTATATATTGAAAATCTAGATGTATGTTTAAAATTATAAGGAATAAGTGAGCACATAAAACTTATCATAAGAAATATATTAAAATGTTGAGTATGACAACTCATTATTTTACTTTAAAAAAATAAAATAATGGATGAGATGCTAAATATAATAATATACGCAATTTGAGTAAAATTAACTAAGAATAAATTTTTAATAAAATAAACAAATGAATAGAATAACATGAATAGAATAACATAACATAAAGTAAAATAATATAAAGAATGCCAAAATTTATGTAAAACTTGTGATAAAATACACCATCCAAATATATGAGAGTTCGTTATTTTATTTATGCGGGTCAAAATATATGTGATAACATATATGTCGGCGTATAATAATTTATATTTTTTATTTTATAAGAAGGGCTAATAACATTCGTAAAGAGAAAGAAATAGAAAAGAGAATAATATAATTCATATAACAAGATGATATATCAAGTACATAGAAAACTTAAGTTATACACTTTTATGTGTATATAAAGCATGCATAAAAATAAATTTCCAAAAAATTAAATATGTTATCACACCGTGAAATAAATAATCAAATAAATATACTTGAAATATATGAAGATCTTATGAAGATCTATGTTGAAAGTCATGTAGGGTAAATAGGCTTATGTAAATTAATCATAACTCATATATATTTCAAATATGAAAATTTATCGCTTTATTTATATACATATAAAAAAAATAACATAATAATATTAATAATGATAAGAGATGAAATGTTAATATAACAATATAGAATAGGGAGTGAATATAATTTGAGTAAAAGTTCAAATATAGTTTCAAGAAAAGAAAGGGAAATAAAGAACGTTAAAATATTATGTAAACTTATTGCCTTATATGCATTTGTTATGAAGTAAACTATATCTACAAACGTTGTTCAAAATATACACGGTTTCATTATTTTATTTATGGTGATAAAATAACAATGAGGATACGTTGTAAATTGATAAGATGCAAAATTTTATGTTTCATTTATAAGTAACTAACATTCAAAAAAATAAATAAAATAATATGACGTGTAACATAATATACCGAGTGTAGAGAAAAATGAAACTATATACCTTATATATGACGTATACGTTTACATACCATGTATATTTTGAACCTGTTAAGAAAAAATCTAAAATTTTGAAACATAATAAAAAAAAATAAAAAAAGTACTTGAGTCATATTTGATTTAAAATGATATGATAATGCCTTATAAAGAAATTAATCAAATAAAACTAAGATAGACCAAATATATATTATGCCTTTTAAAAATCAACTAAAGGAGTTTAAATTGACTCAAATGGTAACATTATATTGTATTTTGAGAAAATTAATTTTAAAACCTCAAGTAGCCGAATTATGGGATTCATGCTATAATTAATTTTATAAATTATAAGGTCAATGTTCATTACGATAAATAATTCCTTCCTAAAGGTGATTATTTAGGCCTTTGATTAGTTGGAAATATTAAAATAATATTTAACATGATTTGTTTTCTAAGAACATTAATTTATTTCAAAAAGAACTTTTAAACAGTGATTATAAAAAATAATTCCAAGTCTATAAACATCATACTAGATTCGTTAGCAAATAATACTAATCATGAAATAATCTTCAAAATAAAATAAAGTTAGCGAACGTACCAACATTCCAAACAAAATATTAATTGATTTATATGAAAGAACTGTAATCAAACGGCGATGGAAAAGCCAAGAAACCTCGACTCCTAATTTACGAGACTCCGAGAGTGGTGACGATTTTAATAGCTGTTGACCCAATATTTAGGCCAAAATGAGTCCCAAAGTAGAAACTCCAGCTCTCAGTATTGTACATGAAACGTAAAAAGGAGGAAATGATTAGAAAAATATCCAAGACTAATAATAATGTAAGAAGCCCAATTAGTAGAATACGTCTATTGTTTGAGAGAAAAAACAAAACTGAAAAATCACTACTAGACGACGAGTGAAGAAAAGTTGCACCTTAAGACTGGAAGTAATCAATATAGAGATAAGCATCAACCGACCTTAACAGTATTTTAGAGTAGATTGCACATCTAAACACCTAATAAGTAAAGAAATTTTACACTAAAAACATGTTGATCCACCGCTAAAGACAAACTAAAGCTAACATGAGTTCAAAATATAGGCTACTATGCTGACATTGAAGGCGCCTACCAAACAATAACTCATAGATAAAATGTAATCGAAAATAATTTTCTAGAGCCTTTGGACTAAAACTTGGAAATTGAACTGAACAAACTTAATGCTAGCCAAAATCTTTTCAAACATATTTACACCTCACACAAGCAGAAGAATTGGGAAAAGAAATAGCTACTAGCTGAGATATACCGCTAATTGAGCTACACTAATCTCGAAAATATGCGAAAAATGACAAACAGCAACTTGAGCAACTAATCTCAACAACAACAACTCTTTTTAGAACAGAACTTGAACCTTAAAGCGGCAATAGAGCTTAAAGCTAGTTCGCAGTTAATAAAATCGAGTTCAAAATAAACTTAATGGACTAAAATACTATGCAAGTCATTGAAAACTCAATTCTAGAAAATGAATTACGTAAGCCAAAAATTTCTACCAGAGAGAAGAATTTCATACTTATCGATACAAGATAAACCTTCAACACATATAAGAGCATATATTCTGCTATATTGGGAATATAAACCGAGTAGGTTTCTATTAACATTAAAAGAAACGATAGTATTGCTATCTCATGCATATTAAGAGGGTAAAAGCAAAGAAAATGTAAGGTTTAGCTAGGCCAAAAATCTATTCCATGACTGGTTGTTGAAACGGGAAGCAAAATAGAGGCGATGAATAGAAAACAAAGGCATGGAATTCCTTAGAACTACTAGTAACAAATATGTACATACACAATATGGGTTAAAAGCTGGTCTTTTACAAACATAATTCCTGAACGAATAAACTAACCAAAATGATCTCATAAGGTGTGTAGGATAGGTGTGTAGGAATGGTGAAAATATGGAAGAAAAGAGGTCTAGGGTTACTTTTTCACATTGATTTTAAAGGATGGAGACGTTTTGGAGCTCATTTATGGCAGAAACTATGGATAGAGTTTGAAGTCCAACACCTTTTGGGTCTTCTCCTCCCTCTCAAAGCATGAGGGAGACGTTGGAGCTGATGGATCATTGCTTCTGTCACGCCTCGGGATGGTACCCTGGACGTGGCCGGCACTCAGAGACTATTGCTAACCCCTAAGCGAACCACTTATTCTCAGGACAGTTAATTTAACATCAACATAGTGGAAGTATGGTAGTGAATCACCTCAATAAAAAGGCCAAAGGCAACATCCGTCTCAACAGCAAACTAAGTAAAGTTGCTACTTAGTTACTAAAGAAAACATCAACATCAACCTCGACATCATGTCTACAAAGCCTCTAACCTGACTCAACTGTCTAAGATGGTACCATGACAGGCCATGGTTACCGGACTTAATGAATAAAGGAAGCATCAAATAATAGGGTCTCCTCTAGATAGCAAGGAGGCTCACCAATGTCGGAACTCGCAATCTCTAACCTCAACGGTGCACCTGCTGAAGTCATCTAACTCCTGTATCTGCATCATGAAACGATGCAGCGCCGAATAGCGTCAGTATGTGGAATGTACTGGTATGTAAAATAGCTGAATTACAATGTAAGTGCAACAGCATGAAGAAAACATCGACTCAACATCATACTCCATGCGAATGTCAAGAGTCAATCTAAGGGAAGAGATTAGAATAGACAAATGACCTATCAACCTCTCATCTCAACTCAAGGAACCTCAACATCAACTCAACTCAAGGGACTCAACCTCTCATCTCAACTCAAGGAACCTCAACATCAACTCAACTCAAGGGACATCAACATCAACATCAGAGTTCTATCAAATGAAACCTAACTAGGAGTTTCTCTAACCGACAACCATCACCTATGAGCCAGTGATGATACAACGAGGCGATGTTGTTGCCACATCCATCCAATACCCTGCCCGGGGTAAAGGACATCAACCTCCATGGATCCACAAGAGAAAAAACCTCAGTCCTCATTTGGGAAAAGAAAAGAGCCATATGCGTTGCGGTTCAATCCCCTTTTCCTACGTGGGCCACGTAGTTAATGCATTCAAGTGGGACTCACTCTTACCCATTTCAATGCTCAATACTCCTCCCATAACTCGACATGCTCATAAACCCTCAACCTCGTCAGTCCCATAGGGACATATTACCTCATCATCTGTCCCATAGTGACATAACATAATACCTCAACATCAACATCAGTCCCGTAGGGACATAGCATAATACCTCAACATCAACATCACCTCACCTAATTAGCATCAACATCAACATCATGGACTCAAGATACTCTTTTAGAGATTAAACTATCAAATTTAAGACATCATAAAACATCATTCCCATCAACATCATCATCAAGACTCTCATCAAATGTGAAATACAATCACAACATCACAACATCATCATCGTCCAGGCTCTAGGCACATCTCCTAAGTTCATTATGCATGCTTTTCAAATAAAATAATTATAGGGTTTTAAAGTACACTCATGAAAATGATTTCTGACAGGTGATAGGTTTGTGATGATCATCAATTCATGTAAGAAAATATTTATACATAAAATAACATCAATTATACATGCATCAAACTCTTCACATTAACCTCATCATGACAAGACACAATTCTCTTAACTCAGAAGGGCACATGGGAGAAAATTCTCATGCTTTAGGTTAGCCTTACATACCTGGAATGATTTGCAAACATAATTCTTGCACAACCTTCTCTTGATCTCCTCAACCTCAACTCCCCTCAAGCCCTGACTTAGTGACTTCTAGGAAAAATACATCTTGAATGGGATTTTTGAAATCCTTTTCTTAGAAATCAACCTTTATTGGTCGTAGGGGAACGTTTAGGATTGATAGGAATGGACTAAAATGCCCTTCGAAATTTAAAAGAATTTTTTCCCAACCTGAAATAACACAGTCCCCGACGCGGACCTATTGCGGACTGTGTATTTTTGGAAAACTCAACTTCGTCGAAAAATCACAAAAAAACATAAGTGTGGCTCCACGACAGGTCCATGACGCAGTTCTATCGCGCAGTCACACTATTTTTTGTAGCAAAAAAAAAATTATCTTTCGACTCGGTCGTTCTAAAAATCGATCGAGACCCTTCTCCCAATCAATTTTCAGTGCTGATCACGAATCCGCTCTCAGATTTTTAATCCGAACAACGAAAGACACGTTTTACGCACACCTCTTCCTTAGGGTTATTTTGGTAGTTTACCGGGTATTACATCTTCTCTACGCAAAGTCCGGCGGATTTTGGTGAAAAGAAAGAGAGAAAGTTACAGGGCATGGAGGTCTTTTCTTCCAGGAAAGGAAGAAAGAGCTATGGTTTTAGGAAATAGGAGAATAGGATGTAGGGGCGTGCGTGAAGGCTTTGTCGACGCTTGCTTATCTGTCCGCCGGTCTAGAGGCAAAATCCGGCGGGCTTTTAGAGAAAATATGAGCCCTTAGCGTGGGGTTTCTGGGAAAGGGAAAAAGGAGAAGCGTAGCTGAGGAAGAAGGGTGTGGATGCCTGGTTTGGTGAAGATGGTCTAAATTTATCAGGACCGTCTGATTATTTTGATCAGACGGTCGTAAATAAGTCAGGAGATAAAAAACAAAATATATCCGAATTAATATGGTCCATTGGATTAAAATCTAAGGGCTGAGATTAGAAATAGAGAAGCACAATCCATGTGCTTTCCTACGTGGCACACACGGATTGGCTAATTTGAAGTGACTTAGATTGCCAAGTTTTGCTTAATTAATCATTTTTTTAAATTATGACCAATTTATTTATTCAATAGTCCGATTTCAATAAAAGAAAATATTATTTTGCAAGATTAATTATTTTCACAAAATTTGGTCATTCATAAAGCAAAATTAAGATGGGTTGGTAGTAAAATTAATTAATCAGGCTCCCTTTTTGAAAAATGTATGAAGAATACTTATTTCAATTAAAAAAATTATTGCTTAATCGAAAAACAATTTAACACTTTAAACGATATTCATCTGTTATAAGCTTCTCAAAAATGATGAGAGCAAATAGTAACATTCGTATAAATGTTTTTTAATTTAATTTTTTATAAGAAATAATATTCGTAAAATAATTGGTCGAACCAAAAAAGAAAAAAGAGAAGTTTATCAATAATGATAAAAAATAATGACAACAACAATAATAAAATAATAATAATAGTAATAATAGTATTCGTGGTAGTAAAATATTTCATACCTTATAAAAGTTTAATCATCCCTTAAAAAGAAAATCCTTTTCCTTTCTCTTTATTATTATTTTTTTTTCAAGTTCAACTAATTGAACACGGAGAGCCAAAATTAAAAATTTAAAATTATTAGAGAGCCAAAATCGAGAGGGGAAAAATGAAAAGTACAAAAATCGATAACTTTGTAGGATATTTGACAAGAATTAAATAAAATTAGTATGGTGTAACGCCCAGTAAATTACCAAAATGCCCCTAGGGAAGAGGTGTGTGCAAAACACGTCTTTCGATGCTCGGATTGAAAATCCAAGAGCGAATTCGTGATCAGAATGGAAAATTGAGTGGGAGGAGGGTCTCGGTCGATTTTTAGAGCCGAGTCGAAAGATAATTTTTTGTTCCAAAATGAAAAACAGTGAGAGTTCACGACGGAACCGCGTCGCGGACCTATCGCGGAGGTACACTTATATTTTTCTGTGATTTTTCGCTGGAGTTGATGTTTTCCGAAATTACACTGTCAGGGACAGGTTCGCGTCGCGGACTGTGGTATTCCAAGTCGGGGAAAAAATTTCTTTAATACTTGGAGGGACATTCTAGTCCATTCCTGTATTGTCTAAACCTTTTCTACGACGAATAAAAGTCATTTTTCTAAGAGAAGGGTTTCAAAAATCCTTTTCAAGAGCATTCTTCCTAGAAAAGTCAATAAGTCAGGGCTTGAGGGGAGTTGAGGTTGAGGAAATCAAGGGACGTTTGTGCAAGAAACTGTGTTAGCAATCATCCCAGGTATGTAAGGCTAACCTAAAGCATGAGAATGTTCTCCCATATGCCCTTTTGAGTAAATTGAATTGTGTCTTGAAAACATAATGAGGTTAAGGTGAAGAGTTTTGAGCATGTATATTGAATTTTTCTTTATGCATATACTTTACATAAATTGATTTTCATCATAAACTGTATTTGTTGCATAATTCATTTTCATGAGTGTTTGCTTTCCTCAAAACCCTATAACTATTTTATTAAAAAAGTGTAAGAATGAACTAGGAGATGAGCCTAGAGCCGTAATGAGTATGATGTTATAATGTTGTGATGGTGTTTCACATTTGATGAGAATGATGTTTTATGATGTCTTGAAATTAGAAGTTTAATTTCTAAAAGAGTACCTTGAGTCCATGATGTTGATATTGACGTTGATGAAGTGAGGTGATGTTGATGTTAAGGTACTATGTCCCTACGGGACTGATGTTGATGTTGAGGTATTATATTATGTCCCTATGGGACTGATGCTGATGTTGAGGTATTATATTATATCCCTATGGGACTGATGATGAGGTATTATGTACCTATGGGACTGATGAGGTTAATGTTTTATGAGCATGTCGAGTTCTAGGAGGAGTATTGAGCATCGAAATGGGTGAGAGTGAGTCCCACTCGAACTCATTAACTACGTGACCCGTGTAGGAAGAGGGGATTAAACTACAATGTGGATGGCTCCTTTCTTGTCCCAATAGAGGACTGAGGTTTTTCTTGTGGATCCACTAATGTTGATGTTCTTTACCCTGGGAAGGGTATTGGATGGATGTGGAAACAACATCGCTTTGTTATATCATCACTGGTTCATAGGTAATGGTTGTCGGTTAGAGAAACTCTCAGTTAGATTCCATTGTGATAGAACTCTGATGTTGATTTTAATGTGATGTTTTAAGTCGAGTTCCCTAAGTTGAGTTAATGTTGATGTTCCCTGAATTGAGTTGAAGTAAGACCTCACTGGGAGCTTCTCTAATCGACAACCATCACCTATGAGCCGATAATGATACAATGAAGTGATATCGTTGCCATATCCATCCAGTACGCTGCCCAGGGTAAAGGACATCAACCTCAGTGGATCCACTAATAAAACCTCAGTCCTTTATTGGGACAAGAAAGGAGCCATCCGTATTGTGGTTCAATCATCTCTTCCTACGCGGGCCACGTAGTTAATGGGTTCAAGTGAGACTCACTCTCACCCATTTCGGTGCTCAATACTCCTCCCAGAACTCGATATTCTCATAAAAACGTCAACCTCATCAGTCCTATGGGGACATAATACATCATCATCAGTCCAATAGGGACATATTACCTCAACATCAACATCAGTCCCGTAAGGACATAATACCTCAACATCAACATCATGGACTCAAAATACTCTTTTAGAATTTAATTTTAGGTTTTAAGACATCATGAAACATCATTCTCATCAACATCATCATCAAGACTCTCATCAAATGTGAAACACAATGACAACATTACCACCATCATCCTCATTAAGGCTCTAGACTCATCCCCTATTTCATTCTTACACTTTTTAATAAAATAATTATAGTGATTTGTGAAAAACACTCATGAAAATGAATTATGCAATAAATCAAGTTTATGATGATCATCAATTCGTGTAAAATATATGCATTAAATAAAACTCAATATAATGTTCATAGTCTTCATATCAACCTCATTATATTGAACGAACGACTCAATTTACTCAAAAGGGCACATGGGAGAACAATCCCATACTTTAAGTTAGCCTTACATACCTGGGATGATTATTAACAACAAACTCTTGAGCAAACTCCTCTTGAATTCCTCTTTAGAACCCTTTTCTCAGAGAAAACGACCTATATTCGTCCTATGGGAAGTTTAGAAAGTATGGGAATGGACTAGAATGCTCCTCAAAATTTTAAAGAAAATTTCTCGACTTGAATAACACAGTCCGCGATGGGGACCTGTCACGGACAGTGCATTTTTGAAAAACTCAACTCTGTCAAAAAATCCCAGAAAAACATAAGTGTGGCTCTGCTATAGGTCCGCGATGCAGCCCTGTCAGGAAGACACACTGTTTTTCATTTTGGAACGAAAAAATATCTTTTGACTCAATCGCTCTAAAAATCGACCGAGACCCTTCCCCCACTCGATTTTCCGTGCTAATCATGTATCCGCTCTCGGATTTTTAATCCGTGCATTAGAAGATGCATTTTGCGCACACCTCTCCTCTAGGGGTATTTTGGTAATTTTACCGGGCGTTATAGCGGGAGAATAGGACTCACGCTATGGGGCAATATGGGGCTAGAGACTTTCCACATTTCCTTACCAAAGTATGCATATAACCAAACACGAATTTTCCATAAATCAATCCAACAAATACATAATCCAGATACCACATATAACATAAGGATTTCAAAAGACTCTACATATTGTCAAACGAAAGCCTAAAATCAACATGGAACGGGGGATATGACATGTTTCGGGCTCACCCTCAAATGAAAAGGGACACGAAGAAATTATAGGTAGAGGAAGATGGCTTGTTCTTTGAGAATGGGACTCGCTACAATTAATCTTCTGGATCGGACTACTCGCCAAACGGTTGATACTCAAAGTGCTCGGCCCCCATAGGGTAAAATCATGTAGGCATAGAGTATTTATTAGTATGTTTGAATGTATAAGTATGCAGGCATGCAATGCATATGACTTAGCAAACCTGCATTTCAATATTAGATGAAAAGGGAATAGAGTATAGAAAGAATCATATATCCAATAGAAGTATATAAGATGCCATGAAATTTATGATGCATGAAATGTAACAATGCTCATATATAGTGTGGATAGACTATAACCGACAAATCAAGTCCATGCGAGAAATTACATGAAGTAGTCCGATAAAGACCTCTCATCGATAGGAGAAGATTACTTGCCAAAGGTAATCCATATCACACCTAATGACTACACTTTTCGGTGGATGGTCACCTTCCTTACAACCACGCTTTTTAGAAGGATTTTCTATAATCATATCATATCATATCATAAACATAATAAACGAATAATCATTCCTTACGACCCGGTCTTTTATGTAATGGCTAATGTTTCTATGTTGGCACATAGTTTAGGGAAAGGGAGAGGGCCCTTAGGGATAGCCCTGATACCCCTATTCTATCGGAGCTAAGTCAAACATCCCACATGAATACTTATACATATATGTGCTTTCAAGCAATACCATATTTATTTCAAAACCATTCAATGCACATTTTGGCTCAAAAGCAAAACAATAATCATGATAATAATGCTTATGCAAGGAATAGCTCATCTACCTATACAAAATAGTGCAAGCACCCAAAATACTCAAAAAGCAATAATCATAAGACATGTATGTGATCACATCCTTGTCATAACCAATGCCATACCAAAATAATATCATAATCATTTTATAAACATGGTTGGGCTTAACCCACTTCATATTTTTATATACCAATGCTCATGAATGTCATGCAATGTATGATGTGAGGGTAGCATTGGTAACATAGATTCAAGTAAAATCAACATCATAAGACGAAATGGAATAAACCCATAATATAAATCAACATCTAAATAATAATATAAGTCACTCATGCATAAATCAACTTAAAAAGGGGCATGCATGTTCATAACTTCATAACTCAATGTGAATAATCATTATAGTGTTCAAAAGTAATTTAAAATCATAGGTAGAGTACAACCCATACATCAATTGAATTTAATAAAATCAAATAATAAAAACCCATTTTAAAGTGAACTAAAATTCATGAAATAAATTGAAAAGATTGTTGGGTCTTCTTTGTTGAAAGGGACCAAGGATCAATCCCACATACCTTGATTGAGGAGCTGAATTTGGGGAAGGACTTAGCTTGAATTTGAGCTTCAATTAACCCTAGCCTTGAATCTTGAGAGGGGAGAGTAGAGAGTATTTGGGTGGTGGTCTTACGAGGGGTAGAAGATTTTAGGAGAATGAATTAAGAGGGGAGGGATATCAGCTGAATTAGAGGTTTAGGATAGGTTAAAGGTCATAATTCATAATTAAAATAAACCGAAATTATATAAACACCATTAATAAAATGGGCAAAAATTTGAATCGTCAGGTCCATACGATCGACTACGCGGTCTCTGAGTCGCCACACGGACTGTGAACAGTGACCGTGAACTACCACTTAGACAATTTTGTTGTGCCAACGCAAGGAATGTTTTCGAGGCTAAGGGGTACCACACTAACGACTACACAACCTATGTGACTCCACACGGGTCGTTACATGGACTGTGTGATAGTACTTTAAAAAGATTCTGCATGACAAATTTACGAGATGGTACTTCTATACTTATCGGGTCACACGGAGGGCCACACAATCTACGACACATTACACAGACCATGTGAGTGGTCGTGTTCTCTCACTTGGTCCAAAATTCCCCCATCTCAAGTTTCGCTGGTCATGAGCTGGACAAAGTGTCCTTTCACGGGAGGCCACACAGTCCGTGCCACTTTACACGGCCTGTGTGGTCCTTCCTTGGAGCGATTTCTGGCAGTTTCGCTCAGGACAGTACTAAGGGAATCGGTAAATCCTCTCAAACAAAAATTTGGGTCCTTACAATTATGCTCATGCACCTTCAATTTCCTTGATACATATGTTATTACCTTACCATGTTGCATAAGTACACAACCCAACTCTATCCTTGAGGCATCACAATATACCATGAATCTCTCCAAGCCATTAGGTGAAGTAACGACAGGAGCCAATATAAGCCGGTCATTCAAGATTTGAAAACTCTTCTCGCATTCATCTAACTACACAAACATAACCTTCTTTTGGGTCAATTTAGTGTACGGAGATGTAATAGATGAGAACCCTTCAATGAAACTCCTATAGTAGCCGGCCAACCCCAGAAAACTTTGAATATCTGAAGGAGTCAATGGTCTAGGAAATTTCTTCACGGCCTTGGTCTTCTTTGGATAAACCTTAATACCATCACCAGACGCCAAATGATCAAGAAAGGCTACTTCACCCAACAAAAACTCACATTTGCTAAACTTGGCATACAACTTCTTCTCCCTCAAGGTTTGCAAAACCAATCTCAAATGGTCCCTGTATTCCTGCTCACTTCGAGTATAAATGAGAATATCATCAATGAAGACAACAACAAAACTGTCAAGGAATAGCTTGAACACCTAATTCATAATATCCATGAATAGGGCAGGAGCATTAGTCAATCCGAACAATGTTACCACAAACTCAAAATGCCTATACCTTGTTCAAAAAGACATCTTGGGAATGTCACACTCTCTAACCTTCAGCTGATGATACCTAGAAAGGAGGTTGATCTTTGAGAAATGGGTAGCCCCTTGAAGTTGGTCAAACAAGTCATCTATCCTAGGCAACGGATACTTAGTTTTAATGGTCACCTTATTGAATAGCGTATAATCGATACACATTTGAAGAGTTCCATCTTTCTTCCTTGCAAATAACACTAGAGCACCCCATGGTGATATGATTTGCCTAATGAAGCCCTTCTCCAACAAGTCTTTGAATTGATCCTTCAACTCTTTAAACTCAGTCGGTGCCAGACAATATGAGGAACGGAGATAGGTTGAGTATCTGGGAGAATATCTATGCCAAAGTCTACTTCCCTTTCGAGAGGAATTCCCGACAAGTCTTTAGGAAACACATTTGGAAACTCATTCACCATCGGAACCGACTCAATAGTAGGTGATTCGGACTCCACATCCTTTACCCTCGCAATGTGATAAATGCACCCCTTGGAGATCATCTTCTAGGCCTTGAGGTAGGAAATAAACCGCCCCTTAATAGCGGAGCAACTGTCCTTCCATTCAAGAATGGGCTCGCCGGGAGGTTGGAACTTGACCTTCCAGGTTCTACCATCTATAGAAGCATAAGATGCGTGCAAAAGAATCCATCCCAAGAATCACATAAAAATCAAACATCTCAAGTTCCACAAGATCACACAGGAACACTTTATGAAGTACAAAAACTGGACAACCACGATAGACCCTATGTGCAACAATAGATTCACCCATGAGAGTATAAACTGAGAAGGGATCCTTCAAAATTTTGGGACTTAAGAGAAACTTAACAGCCAATAGCGGTGTCACAAAAGACAAATTTGCACTCGGGTCAAGCAAAACATAAGCATCGAAATCAAAGACTTTCAAGTCATAACATCCGGAGCTTCCTCAACCTCCTGACGGTCATGAAGTGCATAGAACTTGTTGTTTCTTGGAAAAAAACCTTAGGGAGATCTTTTTTGGCCTTGACCACCCTGAGCCACTTGACCTTGGCCTCTATGAACATTCATGGGACAATCCACAACCTTGTGGTTCTTATAACTGCACCAAAAGTAAGCACCGATATCCCTCCAACAAGCTCGTGTGTGGGGCTTCCCACACTTGCCACACAGAGGATACCCCTATCAACCACTGACCAGTGCGCTAGATGGAGGCTCTCTAGCATTAGCAACTCGAGCACTAGAACCTTGGCCCTACTAGAAGCGACCAAAACCACCACCCTGAGAATTGGAGAACCCCCCATCAAAACAGGCCCTCTTAGGATCATGTAGTCTCCTCTCCTTGAGTTTCTCCCCTTCGATCTTCTCAGCATACACCTGGAGTCTAAAGATATCCATATCAAGTATGAGCATGGTTGGATGGCATTCTTTCACAAGTAAGTCAGAGATATCAGAAATGAACTTGTGCATCCTTGCACGAGGATCCACCATAATAGTCGGCGCATACATAGAGAGCTTAGTGAACTTGAGGGCATAGTCCCTTACACTCATACACCCTTTCTTGAGGTTGATAAATTTGGTCATCTTGGCCTCTCTAAGTTCGAGTGGAAAGAAACAATCCAGGAAAGCAAGCTTAAATTCCACCCAATTGACTGCATTTCCACAAACCATCTCTATAGACCATTGGGTGTACCACACCTGAGCCACATCTTTCAATTGATAGGCAGCCAATTCATCCATCTGCTAAAAAATGACACCCATAACGTTCAACACCTTGGTGAGCCAATCAATGAACTCCTAGGCATCCTCATCAGCCCCATAAAACTTAGGAGGATTCATTCGGGTGAAATCCTTCACTCAGAAGCTAGAGTGGGATCCCATGGGAGATTAACCTGCCTAGTCTAAGATGTCACCACCTGGGAAAGCATAGCAAAGTCCATATAGAATTCACCATTAGAGATAGGCTCATCCATATGCACTTGAGGTGCTTGATCCTCAGAAGTCTTGGCCTATTTTTGTATGTAAGGTCTTCCTCGAGGCATCTTTTGAAATGGAGGAATGACACCATCAAGATAAGGGAACAAAATATATAAAACATAGCACAAAATAAGGCATAAAGAAGTGAGGCAATTCCTAGAACTTCTTTGTAATCTCCCACTCATAGGCATGGTGCACTTCACACCCATGAATAGGATTCTACTTGACGCGGCATGTTGGACTCCGACAATCATTTACAAACCTAGTGCTCTGATACCATATCTGTCATGACCTGGACCTTGGGTCTAGGAGTGACATGGAGAATAGGAACCCAAGAGTCCCTAAACAAGCCTCAAGGTATCCAAATTCACATCATTCGGAAGCGTATTCAAATGATAAATCCATAATACTAAGGGACGAAAAAGTATGACTCATGCCATGGGGATATAATAGGGAAAGGGATTAACATGAATTCACGTAACACATAACATATAAAGACTAAGGGCCGAGTAAGTATGACTCACGTTATGGGGGCGTCTTTTGGGACTTTATGTCTTTCACACATTATCATGCAACCAACACACAAGACTCATAGACAAAACACATAACGATATTCTATAGGCAACCAAGCCATAACCAAATCCTCGATCATAGCACTTAGCATATAAACGTAAAGGAGTGTACAATGCCTTTAGATATGAAATAGGTTGGGGGCCCAGACATATACTGAGCTCACCCTTAAAGAGAATAAAATCAAGTAAGTCACCAAAGGTAAAGGAATGATGGCTTGTCCTTGATTAATAGGACTCACCACAACAAGCAAAACTTGAGATCCGAGCTAAACATTGTGCGGTGGATGATCAAAGTTCTCGGTCTCTACATGGTGAGATCATGTAGGCAAAAGTATGCATTAGTACGTTTGAATGTACTATGTATGCGGGCATGAAATACATATGCCTTATCAAGCCTGCTTTTCAATGTAAGATGACAGGGGCAGATAATATAGAGAGAGTCATATATCAAAAAAAGAGTAGTATACAATATGCCATGAAGCCCATGTGAAACGTAAAAATGCTCATATATAGTGGGGATGTGACCTCAATAGACAATAGTAAGACCAAGCAAGCTATTACTTGGAATCCCAATGAAATCTCCTCACTAGTAAAGAGGTGGTCTACTTGCCAAAGGTAAACCATACTTCACCTTATGGGAACATCACACATTTCGTATGAAGTAACCCATCTTACGGGAACATCATCCATTTCGGATAGGATTTTCATGTAGCATATCATATCACATAATACTTCACCTTACGGGAACACCACCCATATCATATGAAGCAACCTTCTTTACAGGAACATCACCCATTTCGGATAGAATTCTCATAACCAATGTTAGGTACATAGTTCAAGGAAAGATAGAGAAGCCTCAATCCATCGGTGGAAAGTCGGCATCTCACAAAAATATATATATGTAGACCTATACATGCTTTTAAAGAGGAAAGAGTCATTTCAAATCCGTTTATTTCATATTTAAGCTCAAATGCCAAACCATAATTCATAATCATGATACTCATGCATAAGAATAGCTCATTCAAATATACAAGATGGTGCAAGCACCCAAAATGCTTAATGAGCAATAACCATAGATATATATGTGATCACATTCTTGTCTTAACCAATATCTTATCAAAATGTTATTATAAAACATAATTGGGCTTAACCCACTTCATAATTTCCATAAAATCCAATGTTCATGAATGCATATGCCGTGAAAGATGATGGATTAGCATGGGTAATTGAGATTCAATCTAAAATCAGTAATATAATATGAAATTGAAGTAAATCCATAATTAAATCCACATTTAAATCATAATATAGATAACTCATGCACAAAACTTGTTTTAAAGGGGACATGCACCTTCATAACTTCATAATATCAATGCAAACCACCATATCAAGGCTTAAAGAAACTTCAAATCATAAATAAAGTACAACCCATATATCAATTAAATTTATTAAACAATAATTTACAAAAACCCATATTTAAAGTAAGCAAAATACCATGAAAATCAATTGAAAAGAGTTTGGGTCTTCTTGGTTGGAAGGAACTATGAATCAATACCACATAATTAGCTAATGAAGAGATTCAACAAGAAATTTGGTCAAGAAAGAGTCCTTCCTTGATCCCTAAGCTTGAAACCCACAAGAGTTCTTTGAATGAGGCTTAAGAGTGAATTGAGAGAATTCAAAATACGAGTGAATTGTGAGTATTAGGAATAGGGTTTAAGTCATAAGGGAGCCCTTAGATAGCATAGAAAGTCCTGAAAGACAATTAAGATAAACTAAATTTACAAAAATGCCATTAATGAAACAGATAGAAAAATTTGGTGATTTACAAAAATGCCATTAATGAAACAGATAGAAAAATTTGTCGTCACCACTTCAAAGAGGGGTACAAGGCCCGTGTGGCACTACACGTTGTGTACTTGTCCTTGAGACAACACTAAGACAAAATTTCGCTTGACGAAGGCCCAGAATGGAAATTCCATACTTAGAAATTTTTTGATGAATTCATTTATACGGAGGGTTACACGAGTCGTGTACAGCCACATGGTCCATGTACCTAACCGTGTGACCTTCCTTAGAAAAAAAACCTCACAATGATTTATGAGACGATGATTCTACCCTTAGAAAAATTTTCATTTCAGAAGCTACACGGCAGGCCATATGGCCCATGAACCTTCACATAGCCCGTGAAGGTGGCCGTGTGACCACGCTTGGCTCCAAACGTTGGTATTCCAAGCTCAAGGCCATCACACGGCCCTCCATGTGTTCCATGAGATGTCACACGACCCGTGAGGGTTCCATGTGCGATGTGCCTTAGCCTAAACTCCTCACCAAGGCCACACACCAAAAATTAAGGCCGAGGGTCACTCCACTGGAGGCCACATAGATTGTGTGGCCTCACAGGGACCGTGTAGTCTCCCCTTAGGTGACACTTGGTCCAAAGCATACAAAAAATGGCATTTTAGAGCTTCGGTAATGTTTTACAATATTTGGGTCATTACAAATGAAAATCTCAAGTATGAATTAAGATCATAAAATATTGTTTTTCAAGTTTCTCACAATGTTTCTAGCTGTTGTACACTAATCTCTCTGAGAAAACCAAAAAATCTATTTATAATATTTAAAATACAAAACTGAATCAAAATAGGATAATTAGGTCAGTAGGCCTTACGAGCATCTTTGCGAGCTATGTAAAGTTCTACGGCTCGTAATCGGGGCTTCGTGGATTCCATATGCAAATCTAAAGTTGACATCTATGAGACCTATCTACGGGCCATAAAAATTTTTACGACTCGTAGAGGGTTTTGTCTGATGACTTTTCAGCAATTCCCACCTTTTCGATCCTCGGGTTACGATACCATATCTATGACAATGTTTTACTGCTCATCTACATGATCGTAAACTAAACTTCAGAAAATTCCCCCTTCACTAGATTTTGCTACGAAACATACTTTACGACTTGTGGAAACTTCCACGGCCCGTAAAGGGTGTCGTAGAATAGTAAACACTTTAATTTTTACACACTTAGTCCAAAAATCAAGCCAACCCTGTAATTATGCAAAATAGATATAAAAACACATAAAATCTACTAAGATAACTTTGAGCACACAATATTCCAAGTTTTAAGCATCAAAAGTGATATATTTTGACAACATATCAACACTCTCAACTTAAAATTGTTGCTTTTTCTTAAGCAACGGACTTAATCTACATAAGTAGTACGTACAGTAACAAACAACCCTTAATTTAATGGCAAACATCATCTCAAACTCAAGCTCAGATACCCATACCACTCAAAAATGTATATCAAATATCTACCAAGAAAACCAATGCAGATTAATAGATGCGACAGTGCAACTATGACAAGCAAGGTAATCAACAATAAGCAACAACAAAAACAAGAACAATGTAAAATGAGGGAAATAAGGACTAATTCTTGAACTACTCAATTAGGCAAGTCTAGTCCTATTCCACGACAATGACGCCAAAATCTTGATGTCGCCTAAGATATACCATATTTTTGAAGGTTAAAGTGGTCGTTGTGAAGATATATAAACTAACCAAGGTTAGGGTCGAACCCACAAGGAATATGTTAGACTTAGATTAATTTCAAGCAATTCGAGTTCATTAACCCACTTATCCCTCCAAAAGGAGATTTTATAAAACTACAGAAAGAAGTCCTCAACTGAGACAAGTGTGTGAAATCTGTAAGAAGAGTAACTAGGGTATTGTGTTGTCCATGATTCCCTAACTTTATATTACCAGATAATCAAATTCTTTTCAAGTGTGTAGCATTGAGAACGGTAAGTTAAGTTTAACAAACCCTTTGATCCTGGTGAAAGGTAAATTTCACTACGTGATTTGATTCATCGCTTTAATGTGACATTACTAACCCTTACCTATTGTTCCAGTACAACCTCGCCTTGATCCAGTTTGGTTGATTAAACGAGAAACATCAATCGAATCTTGTTAATTAATCTCTTTTCCTATTCATTACCACCTTGATCCGGTCAATAACACTAGGCGAGTTCTAATGTTGGCCACCATTAAAAACCAATCATGCATGCACACTTTCCATTAATTACGAATTATCCAATTTTACTAGTTCTTCATGGATCCTATAACTCTAGTTGTAGATTTAGCTACTCATACTTAGTTTAGATGCAAGAATCAAGATATTGAATAGCATAATTAAGTACTTAAAAGAATAAAATTAAGAACAAGAAATCCAAGGTCTTCACTCAAATTCACAAGTATGAATTAAAATCATAAAATATTGTTATCCAAGTGTCTTACAATGCTTCTAATTGTTGCACACTATTCTCTCTGAAAAATAACCTAAAAACATATTTGTAATATTTAAAATACAAAATAAAATAAACATAGGAGAACTGGGTCGGCAGGCACAATGGGAATTTTTATCGTATAAAGTTCTGCGGCCCATAATCGAGGCTTTTTGGATTCCATATGCAAATCTGGGGTTGACTTCTACGAGACCTATCTACGGACTGTATAAAGTTATATGGTCCGTGGAGTGTTGCGCCTAATGACTTTTCAGCAACTCTCCACTTTGTGATCCTCAAGGTATGAAACCATATCTAAGACTCGTATAATGTTTTATGGATCGTCTATATTTTCATAGACATAACTACAGAAAATCTCCCCTTCACTGGATTTTGCTACAAAACCTACTCTATGGCCTGTGGAAACTTTCACGGCCCGTAAATGGTGTCGTAGAATAACAAACACTTCAATTTTTGCACACTTAACCCAAAAATCATGCCTACCTTGTAATCCTTCAAAACAAACATAAAAACACATCAAATCTACTAACATCACTTTGAGAACACACAAAATTCAAACATTTAAGCATCAAAAGTGTTGTATTTTGATAACACATCTTAATATCACCCGACCCGCGTATCAGTATCCTGAAAAGCTATCATACCTAACCGCCCAGTAATAAAAGGGACCTTTCGCTACCTTGATATCATACCCAAGATAAAAGATGCTCGAAAACCCATACCCAAGAAAGCGAGAAACCAAACAATGCAGCTAACACTGTAAAACCATAACCCAAATACTAGGCAACCCAGCAAAAATGATTAATATTCCCACTAATAAGGATACCCAAGAATCCGGACAACATAATCCCAGTCGGCTAACAATCATAACAAGTCCCTCGGGTGGAGTGGCTGGCAGCTCAGCTGATAATGCTACAATATCTAATACAACTATAGATAGTTCAACTAAGTGTCAAGCCTCGGAGGGTACCTAAGACGTGGTCAACACCTAGAGACTAATGTTAGTCCCCAAGCGAACCACTTGGTCGCATCATGTCCACTAAATCTAACAAAACTACATATCTGGAAAAGTAAAATCGAGTAAATGGGCTCATCTCATCTAATGCCTCAAATAATATGTATAATAATAGAACGCTAGTAGAAAGAAGTAGCTCACAATCTCAACATCAACGTTCGACTATAATCTATGAAACCTTTACCACTAATCAAGTGGTGCCAATGACAGACCCATGGCAACTGAAATCAAAATATAAGACTAGTGTAGCTTAACTCAAAAGCATGATGAAATAAATAATAGTGAATCCTCTAAAGTAGGGGAGGCTCACTAATAACCTGAATGTCCTGGTTCTTTAACAATGTGCATGTTGACGATCCCTATTCCTTGTATCTATATTACAAAATGATGCAGCACGATGTGGCGTCAGTACATGGAATGTATGGTATGTAAAATAACTGAATGAAACAGAAAATGGTAGAATAATATGAAACAAATCATCGACTCAGAATAATCATCAAATGAAATCAAATCAAATATCAAATGTCTATCTATGTAAGAATCAAGAGTAGACAAGTGTTCCATCAACCAATCAACCTCATCAATCAAGTCAAGTCAACTCAACACAATGGAACTCATCTCATCACTTCTCTTCTCGTCTCGACTCAGAGTACTCAAGGTAGGAACTTTCTAGGAGTTTCTCTTATCTGACAACAATCATTTATAAGCCAGTGAATGTACAACATTCAAGCTGATGTTGCAACAGCCATTCCAAAGTTTCTAAGTAGGGGACGAAATGAATCCCAAAGGGAAACTTAATCAACTAAAACTTAATTAACTAAGTCTTCTATTGTTTTCAGGGAATTGTAATCGAGAGGGAACCACAATATAGTTTGATGGTTCTATGCCTCACCTACGTTTGGCGATGTAGTTTGAAGAGTGTGAGTCAGACTAACTCTGACTCTTTCCTTGCTCGATACTTCTCCCATGACTCAATGCTCATAAGACAATCAAACCAATCAAAACATAAGGACTTTTAACCCTATCATCGATCAATCTCATAAGGGCTTTAACTTTTTCATCAATCAATCTAATAGGGGATTTAACCCTCCTATCAAGGAATATTTCAATCAATGACTCAAGATTTAGAACAATCGTAAGGGGAATCTGAAATAGACAAATCAGTGGAGTTCATTTATGGGGACTCACAGGACTATGAAGTTCTATCAACTCATCATCATTCTCTCATCACAATCACAATCACAATCGACATCATCTGATCAAGGCTCTAGACTCAATTCTTAAGTTCATTCAAGCATGCTTTCAAAATAGTCATGTAGACTCAAGGAAACAAGTTTATGATGATGATCAACTTCTCATAAAAATATTCAATTCAAGGAAACAAGTTTATGATGATGATCAACATAGAAAAACATAAGGAATTAATAAGATTATCAATAAGAATCATCCTAAATTATAGATGTAGACTCAATCAACTTTCAACTCATCTATGACCATCTATGGGGCTCATAAAAGGACGATCTGATGCTTCTAGTTTGGTCTTACATACCTGGGATGGAGCTATCAAAAATCATCTTCAAGAATTCCTCTTGAATTCCTCAATCTCACGCTCTTCTCTTCCTTCCACAAGCCCTAGTGTTGTCTAATTGTTATAAAAGACTTAGAATAGGTTGTTAGACCATTTTAACGCCAAAACGACCTGATCAGATCGTGTATAGAGTTTAGAAGGGGTTGGAAATTAACCAAAATTCCCCTCTCAAAAATTATAAAATTTTCAACCTCTAAATAGCCCTGTCCACGACGCGAACCGGTCGCGCACAATATATTTTCTCCAAAATGCTTCTGAACGAATTTTTCCAATCTCGTCAAAAGTTTTTGAAAAAACATGAGTGTGACTCGGCTACAGAGGCGTGACGTGCCTCCGTCAAGCACCGTTATTGGTTTTCATTTTCGGGTCGAAAAATTATCTTTTGATCTAGTCGCTCTAAAAAATGACCTAGACCATTTGCCCACTCAATTTTTTGTGCTGATCACAAATCCAGCCTCTGATTTTCTATATGAGCATTGGAAGATGTGTTACGCGCATACCTCTCCTCTAGGGTATTTTGACAATTTTACTAGGTGTTACATCTTCTCGCGCTGGGGATCATTCATCCTCAAATAATGAGTAGAGGTGGGTATCAAGGCACGAATGGACTTAAGACTCATCTCAACATTCAACTCAATGAATAAAACACTTAACCTCTCAGAAATCTTAATCAATTCTACTCGGACTCAAGAATAGACAATCAACTCAAGAATAGATCAATCGATTTAGTCAAGGCTTAGAAATTTACCTTCGATGTTCTCATTATTTTCTGAATAGGTGTGGATATTTGGCCTTCATCTCTTTCTCAACTTCCCATGCGGCTTCCTCAATGAGTTGATTTCTCCGCAGGAACTTCATTGAGGCTATCTCTTTGTTTCTCAACTTAGGAATTTGTCGATCAAGGATTTGGACCGGAACCTTTTCGTAGGATAAGCTATCCTTCACTCTAATACTATCCACAGGGATAATCAAGGTAGGATCTCCTAAGAACTTTTTCAACATTGACACATAGAATACTAGATGAATTCCATCTAACTCGAAAGGCAACTCTAACTCATAAGCAACCTTCCCAATCCTCTTCACAATCTGATATGGTCCCTCATAAGGTGGATTCAACTTTCCCTTCTTCCCAAATCTCATGAAATCCTTCATAGGTGATATTTTCAAATACACCCAATCATTCACCTCAAACTCTAAGTCTCTTCACCTCACGTCGGTATATGATTTCTGGCGAATTTGGGCAGTCTTTAATCTCTCTCTAATGACATTAACCTTCTCCATCGACTGGTGGGAAAGATCAGGCCCAATGAATTTTGCTTCTTTGACCTCAAACCACCCAATTAGTGATCTACATCTCCTTCCATAAAAGGCTTCACAAAAAGCCATTTGAATGCTTGCATGATAATTGTTGTTATATGCAAATTTGATCAATGGTAGGTGATCATCCCAATTTCCTTTGAAATTGATAACATATGCTCTCAACATTTCCTCTAACGTCTGAATTTTGTGCTCTGCTTCACCGTCTGACTGTGGATGAAAGGTTGTACTCCGGTTCACTTTAGTACCCAATCCTTTCTGGAACGATCTTAAAAATTGGGAGGTGAATTAAGCTCCTCTGTCTGAGATGGTTGACAAGGAAACTCCATGCAACCTCACAATCTCCTAGATGTACAACTTGGCGTACTCCTCTACAGTGTTAATTGTCTTAACTACTAAGAAGTGAGCCAATTTAGTCATGTTGTCTACAATCACCCATATCGAATCATGTTGTTTTTGAGACCTTGGTAGACCAATAATAAAGTCTATATTAATCATCTCCCACTTCCATTGAAGAATCTCAAAGTTCTAAGAAAATTTACATGGCCTTTTATGCTCAACTTTCACTTGCTGGCAATTCAGGCACCTTGAAACTAATTCAGCAATATCCCTCTTCATTCCACTCCACCAATAGACTTCTCTCAAGATGTGATACATATTGGTATAGCCAGGTTAAATGAAATATCTAGTGTTATGGGCTTCATCTATGATTCTGTCTCAAATACCATCAACATTTGGAACACACAACCTACTATGGTATCTTAACACTCCATCTCCCTCTTTGGAGAAAATCATCACATTCTGTTTGTGGACAACATCCTTTAGTTGGGGTATGATAGGATCTTGGTCTTACTATTCCTTCGCCCCTGAAACTAAGGATAAAGTAGACCCATTTTGAACATTAACTCCTCCCTTATTATTCTCCTCAAGTTGAACTCCCAATCGAGGCAATCGATGCACTTCTTTTGCCAACTTCTTCTTTCCTTCCTCAACATGGGCGGTGCTACCCATTGACAACTTGCTAAGAGCGTTAGCAACAATGTTAGCTTTACCTAGAAGGTAGAGAATGCTCATGTTATAATCCTTGAGCGACTCCAACCATCTCCTCTATCGCAGGTTGATATCTTTCTAACAAAAGGCATACTGCAAGCTCTTGTGGTTAGTGAACACATCCACATGTACTCCATATAAGTAATGACACCAGATTTTAAGTGCAAATACCCCTACTTCCTACTCGAGATCATGGGTTGGATAGTCCCTCTCATGAATCAGAATTAGCCTGGAAGCATAGGCTATCACTTTCCCCTACTGCATCATCACACATCCTAATCCAACCCTCGAAGCATCACAATAAATTACAAAGTCCTCTGTCCCGTCGGGTAAGGTTAGAACCTGTGCAGTAGTTAGTCTCTTCTTCAACACTTGGAAAACCTTCTCCCATTCATCAGACCACTGAAAGTTGATTTTCTTCTGAGTTAATTTAGTCAATGGTGTGGATAAAGAAGAAAATCCATCAACACATCTGTGATGGTAGTATGCTAACCCCAAGAAACCTTTTATCTCAGTCGGTGAGGTCAATCTGGGCCAATTCTTAACCACTTCAATCTTTTGATCATCTACTAGAATACCATCACCAAAAACCATGTGGCTCAGGAAAGCCACTGACTTAAGCCAAAATAAACATTTTGAGAATTTTGCATACAACCTATGCTCCTTAATTGTTGGGAAGACCGCTCTGAGGTGATTAACATGATCCTCCTCATTTTTCAAATACACCAAAATGTCGTCGATGAACATAATGACAAACATATCAAGATATTGTCTAAATACTCTGTTCATCAAGTCCATAAAGGTTTTAGGTGCATTCGTCAACCCAAAGGACATGACCAAGAACTTAAAATGGCCATAGCTGGTCCTAAAGGTTGTCATTGGAATACCACATTCCCTATAATGAACCCCGTCTCTAGAAAATCTTTTAATTGCTCTTTCAACTCTTTCAACTTAGTGGGGTCCATCCTATAATGTGGAATCGAAATAAGTTGGGTATCGGGAATGATGTCAATCCCAAAGTCAATCTCCCTATCAGGAGGGACTCCGAGCAGATCCTCAGGAAACACTTCATGAAACTCATTCACAATCGGGATTGACTCAAGAGTAAAAGATTCAACATCATTAGATTTAACTCGTACAAGGTGATAGATACAACCTTTGGAAGTCATCTTTCTAGCCCTATGGTATGAGATAAACTTTCCCCTAGGTGCAACAGAATCACTCTTCTACTCTAGAACTGGTTCATTCGAAAATTGGAATTTAAGGATTCGGGATCTACAATCAACAGAGGCATAACAAGTGTGAAGCCAATCCATGCCAAGGATCAAATCAAAATCAACCATCTCAAACTCAATCAAATAAACAAGAGTATCCCTATGATGGATGGACGCTACACAAGCTTTATAGATTCTCTCAGCTCGAATGGACTCACCCACTAGAGTAGAAATATCAAAGGGTTCAAGAAAACTCTAAGGGGTTCTATCAAATCTACTGGCCATATAAGGGGTTACAAATGACAATGTCGCATCGAGATGCATCAAAATATAACAATCAAAATTAAAGACTTGAATCATACCTGTCACAACATCTGGGGAGTTCTCCTGATCTTAGCGACTACATATGGCATACAAATGGTTTGTTGCTCCTCTTGCGCCTAACGTAGCATCCCTCTGGTTTCCTCTAGCTGACAGGGCTGGTGTAGAAGATTGAGCCCGGTCAGCCCACTTTGGACAGTCCTTCTGGTAGTGACACGCTTGGACACATCGACATCTCTCCAAGTGCATTTTGCCACACTTACGACATGGTGGTTTACCCTGTGAACCTTGAGCCATACTAGCTTGTCACTGAGATCTATGGGTTCCAACATTTTGAGACCTCTAATCGTTTCTGCCTTTAGGCACAAGTTCACTAGCAGATGATGGTGCTGGGAATCAGTTACCATTACTTTTTCTTCCAACCTCATGGTTGTATGTCTTTCCTCTCTTATGTCTGAACTCTTCCTTATCCTGTTGTCTCTCTTTATCAGCTTGTTGCATGAACGTCATCAATCTCCTAATATGTATATCACTCACAAGCATTGCTCCCCTCCCATCTCTCTTGGGTCCTCTATTCAACCCATCAATATACATCCCCATTCTTCCCCTCATGTCAGCAACCATACAGAGCATAGAGAGATAGTTGCGCGAACTTCAACCCATACTCCTGCACAATCATAGAGCCCTGTTTCAGATTTGAGAACTTTCTGACCTTGGCCTCTCTTCGTTCTCTATGGAAGAAGAGCCCTAAGAAGGCTTCCTCGAACCCTGCCGAAGTCAACAATGGGGCATCCTCTCCTCTACCTTTCTTCCTCTGTTCAAACCATAGTCTGTCCACACCCTAGAGTTTGTAAGTATCCAGTTCAGCTCTGTCCACATCAGCCACATGCATCACTTAGAACACCTTCTAAAGTTCCTCCTCATAGTTCTCAAGATCTTCAATGCATGCAGACCTTGTAAATTAAGGCGGATTCATCCTCAAGAATTCTCGGATTCTAGACGTGTCATGGGAATCCTGTCTACCCACTCCTTGTCTCGCATCAGGTGCTATGATAGCCTAGGCTAGAGCTTGAATTGCCAAGCATAGCTTAGCATTGGAGACTTCATCTTTAGGGGTTTGCTCAATTGGGAAGGCTTTGTCCGCAGGCTTCTCGTGTCCTTGAGGCACAGGTGGGTTAACATTTTGCCTGGTAGGACGTCCTCTACCCTTGGAGGCTTTTCTAAGAAGAATGATCACACCTCTACAATGTGTAGAGCACGAATTATAGAAGCACCTTTCATAGAGTATAACTCTATCGCATGATTGAGAACCTGAAAGAATTGAAATAATTCCCAAATGTCCTATAGCCTCCAAATTATAGATGTGGAGCTCTTCACACCAATAATAAGGACTCTACTAGACACGACTTCCTAGACTCACTAAGGAATTTGATCTTTGTGCTCTGATACCAAGTTTGTCATGCCCTGAGTGGGTACCCAAGACGTGGCCGGAACCTAGAGACTATTGCTAGTCCCCAAGTGAAACACTTGGCCTTATCGTGTCCATTCAATTCGACAACTCTACATACCAAGGGAAGAAAAAGCGAATAAATGGGCTCATCTCATCAAATACCTCAAATAATATATATAATAATATAATGCTAATAGAAAGAACTAGCTCACCATCTCAACATCAACGTTCGACTATCATCCATGAAGCCTCTATCACTAATCAAGTGGTGCCAATGACAGCCTCATGGCTACCATAATAAATATATTAGACTAGCCTGGCCTAACTCAAACGCATGATGAATTACATAATAGTGAATACTACGGAGTAGGGGAGGCTCACCAATAAGCTTAACGACCTGGATCTTCAACGATGTGCTTGTTGATGCTTCCTATTCCTTGTATCAGCATCATAAAATAATATAGCTCGAGTGACATCAGTACGTGGAATAGACAGTATGTAAAAATAACTGAATGAAACATAAAGCAGTATTATAATATAAAACAAATCATCTACTCATAACAATCATCAAATTAAATCAAATCAAACGTAAAATGTCTATCTATGCAAGAATCAAGAGTAGACAAGTGACCCATCACCAATGAACCTCATCAATCAAGTCAACTCAATTCAACAAAATGGAACTCATCTTATCACATCTCATCTCATTTGACTCAGAGTACTCAAGGTAGGAATTTTCTAGGAGTTTCTCTTATCCGTAAACAATCACTTATGACCCAGTAAATGTACAACAGTCAAGTTGATGTTGCCACAGTCGTTCCAAACTTTCTAGGTAGGGAATGAATCGAAGCCTGGAGGGAAAGTCAAGCAACTAAGTCCTCTATTTCTTTCAGGGACTTCTAATCAATAGGAAACCACAATATAGAATGATGATTCTATGCCTCACTTACATTTAAAGACGTAGTTTGTCGATTGCGAGTTGGACTAACTCTTACTCTTTCGGTGTACGATACTTGTCCCATGACTCAATGCTCCTTAGACAATCAATCCAATCAAACCGATCAAATCATAGGGACTTTTAACCCTATCATCAATTAATCTCACAGGAGCTTTATCCCTTTCATCAATCAATCTCATTGGGGATTTAACCTTCCCATATAAGAACATTTCAATCAACGCCTTAAGATTTAGAACAATCGCAAGGGAACTATCAAAAAAACAAATCAGTGGAGTTCATTTATGGAGACTCACAAGACTATCAAGTTCTATCAACTCATCATCATTCTCTGATCACAATCACAATCACAATCACAATCGACATTATCCGATCAAGGCTCTAGACTCAATTCTTAAGTTCATTTGTGAATGCTTACAAATTAGTCATGTGTTGTTATGCAATTTCTCATACAAATATTCAATTTAAGGAAACTATTTTATGATGATGATCAACATAGGAAAAACATATGAACTTAAGAAGATTTTCAATAATAATCATCCTGAACTATGCATGTAGACTCAATCGAATTTCAACTCATCTATGACCATCTGTAGGGCACATGAGAGGACGATCTCATACTTCTAGTTTGGCCTTATATACCTAGGATGGAGCTATCAACAATCACCTTCATGAATTCCTCTTGAATTCCTCAATCTCAAGCTCTTCTCCTCCTTCCTCAAGCCTTGGTCTTCTCCAATTGTTAGAAAAAGACTTAGAATGGGGTTTTAGACCCTTTTAACGTCAAAACGACCTGATTAGATCGTGTATAGAGTTTAGAAGGGGTTTGGAATTGACCCGAATTTCCCTCACAAAAATTAGAAATTTTTCAGCCTCGGAATAGCCCAGTCTGCGACGTGGACTGGTCTCGCACATTGTATTTTCTCCAAAACATTTCTGAACGATTTTTCCTAATCCTGTCGAAATTTTTTGAAAAAACATAAGTGTGACTCCACAACGGAGGCGCGATGCGACTCTGTCATGCACCGTTATTGTTTTTCATTTTTGAGTCAAAAAATTATCTTTTAATTTGGTCGCTCTAAAAATCGACCGAGACCATTTTCCCACTCAATGTTTTGTGCAAATCACAAATTCGGCCTTGGATTTCCCATACAAGCATTAGAAGATGTGTTACGTGCGTACCTCTCTCCTAGGGGTATTTTGATAATCTTACCAGGACTTATACTGAACCTCCAGGCATAACATTTAGCTCACAATCTAGTCACCCAAGAATTCATGGAATCGCATATCAGCAGGATCATCACGACAGGATCATAACAATAGAGGCACAAGGTGTAGCTAAGGGTGTAACTGATAGCCGGCCTCTCAAGTATGGTGCACAACAGTATAAAACTACCCACTCCAATAATCGAGTATCAATATGACTATTTGTATAGATCATAGGGCTTCGGCTTACATTCAGCCACCAACACGATATAGTCATAACAGACATGGTAATTACTTAGAATCCTACTAGACATAATATATTCATCAACATCCAAAAACTCAACGGGTCAAACCAGTAGGTAAATCATCGAATACGGGTATCTAGAGGGCACTAATGCTTAACCTTACCTTATTCACAACTTAACTCACCTTCATGATCTCTATGGAGAGTGCTCACAACCTATATAACCTTTAACTGTCACCTGACACATGGATATACATATCACAGAGTTCTAGCCTCAAAAAGATTTCTCATAGTATAATACATAGCCACCACTAACTAAGAATCGATCATGGAATCTGCTTCTGAGGCCTTTCCACATTCTCAATGCCTGCAAGCTTCCTTATCCGACCATACTCGAGGGCATCTAGCCTCTACTCAACGGGCTCTGAGGGTTGCTCCCTATCTGGGACTAACGAGGCAACACATCCCCTACCCGGAGTCTGGCCTCTATGCGTTATCTATATGGAGGAACGAATGGAGCCAAATTCTCATAATCCCAGAATCATTGACAAGACACACAATAGAATCAACAACATAGGAAAGTTCCTAAACATCCCGTAGCCTATTGGATATAAGCCACGGATGTCTCTGCACCTATCCACAGAACTCTACTAAATGGTAGCTCTGTACAATTGAGACTAGTAAACCTTAAGCTCTGATACCACCTTGTCATGATCTGGTCCCGATCATGATGACGTCTATTAGATCCCACCTATAAGGCAGCCAATCACCCGACCCATAGGGCACCCATCCTAGCATTTAGTCAAGTCCAACTCAACACAATAATAACATAATAGCAAAAACCTACCCAATAATATACAAATTTAGAGTGCCTCTACCAATATATAAAACTACTATACAAGGCCAAATGTTTGGAAACAATAGACGACCATCAAAAGAAAGGAGACTACAAGGTAACCAGAATTGTCTATGCTCACCAAAAGTCTCCTAAGTGCTCCCGAAACACCCCAACATAGAAGCCATGGCCAATGCCTTGACCTGCACCATGGGATGATGTAGAAAGTAGGGGTGAGTAACAGAAAAGACACCTAATAGGCATCATCGGCTGACCGAGTGAAATATGGAATATAAAGAAGCTCAAATATTAAGAGGACTTCAACAATGTAGAAATCTGAACTCAGATCAAAGCTTAAGCATATTTGAAAACCCTTAAACCACAACTGAATCAATCAAAGTGATGAATAATAGAAAACTGATATAACACCCAAGTGATAAATAATGATAACGGCTGATAAAAGCTGTGTAGGCCCATATCACAACCGCCCTAACTGAGGCAGACCTTAGTATCTATTCCTATATGCCAATTGAGCCCCCATAAGCCTAGAAGGTTCACCCATGCACAATAATAATGTTGATAAATAATCACAAAGTCCCTCAGACCCATAAAGGAATCCCATAGAACCATCATACAATCCAGTAGGACCATCACAGAGCCCAGCTCTCCACATCATCAGAATAAGGGTCAGTTATACGTGGGTGTAAGGCCCTAGTATCTAAGCCTTAATGCCCTCTGAGCCCCCATAAGCCCAGAGGGTATACCCACGTACAATCATGGTATGAATAGGTGAGTGGATCCATAGTTAATCAATAATGGGCCCCACTCTAACAATCACATATCAACCGAGTCCTCTACCTATGCCAGATGTGGAAACCAATTCAAAATATATATGCATAATGGTGAGATGTATCCCTCGCGAGATAATGAGTCCCTCTCATATAGTTAAATTTGTCTCTTCTCAGAATGTAAATCACGAGGCCTCGCCCCCAAAATGGAATCAACAGGGTCCTTAACAAAAAATATCGATCAACAAGGTCTAACACCCAAATTATTGTCAACGGGGCCTTAAGCCCAAAAGTAATAGAAAATGCTCGGAACCTTTAAAATCAGCACTCCAATCTCATACACTCGTATGTGACCACCAAAGAATGGGACCATGATGCACGTCACTCAAGATCTTAAACACTCGTACGTGGCCACCAGAGACATGACCTACAAGCTGCGTCATCTAGGTCTCAGAGTGTAGAACTAATCAATTCTCTCTAGCGGATCTGGATTTCATGACCCGGGGTAGGGGCCTTGATGTGACACGGCGAATGGGGACCCTAGAGCCCCCAAACAAGCCTCAAAATTTCAGAATCTACGAATCTTGGTCCAAGAGCTTTTAAAGACAAGTAATTTGAATAACGGGGATTCAAGTCCCAAAAGGAGCATTTCATATAAGTTAAGTAAAATAAAAAGGTTTTACAAAACACCCAACATTTGCCTCTAGTGAAGAAACGGGGGCCAGGACAAGTTCTGGGCTCACCCTCTACAAAATAATATATACATAAGGAATACAAGAACAAAAGCATGCCCTCGGAAGACGGGGCTCACTGCAAATATCTCCAAGAAGGACTATTCGTCCGACGGCTGGTACTCAAACTGCTCGGTCCCTACATGGTAAAATCATGTAGGCATAGAGTATGCATTAGTACATTTGAATGTACTAAGTATCCGTGCATGCAATGTATATGACTTACCGAACCTGCATATCAATGTTAGATGTCAAGGGCACATAATGTACAAGGATCATATAAGCAAAGGAACTTAATATACAAGATGTCATGGAATGCATGATGTGTGCAATGCGATAATACTCCTATAATATATATAATGGGGATAGACTATAACCACAACCCAAATCCATGCGAGCTATTACACGAACTGGACCGATTGGGACCTCCCACAGGTAGGGACAAAATTACTTGCCAAGGGCAATCTACATCACACCTTACGGAACTCACTATTTTGGGGATGGTCAACTTTCTTATGGGGCTCCCCATTTCCGAAGGATTTACAAGAATCATATCAAGATATAATAAATGAATAGCCATTCCTTATGACTCGGTCATTTCGGTAATAGCTAATGTTCCTATGTTGGCACATAGTTCAAGGAAAGAGAGAGGGCCCCCAATCCATCGGTGCTAAGTCTTACACATCCAACAAGAATATGTATATATATATCCATATGCTTTCAAGAGAGTCAAATGTCCATTTCAATGTTAAATGCACAAGTAGGCTCAAATGCCAATTCACAAGGTCAAGCAAGATCACATGATTCATGCAAGGAATAGCTCATCTACATGTACAAGATAGTGCAAGAACCCAAGATGCTCAAAGAGCCAAGATACAAGGTGGTGTAAACACCCAAGATGCTCCAAGAGCCATAATTATAGACATACCGGTGATCGCCTTCTTGTCATATCCCATGTCTTACCAAAAATCATAGCATAATTCCCCTTTAGGACAAAGTTGGGCTTAATCCCACATTTCCAAGATTTCCATGTACTAATGTCATGAATGTGATGCAATGCATAATGTAGGGATGGCATGGGTAATGTAAAGTATATCCAAAATATAGCAATATAATGTAAAACTAGGAAATCCATAGTAAAATTAGTAGAAAATGTTAGTAATTATCGCACATGCATAATGACATCTTTGAAGGGACATGCAAGTTCATAGTTTCATAATCCAAGTAGCTCATCATATTCAAGCTTAACATAACGCACAATTCAGAATATTAGATAGCACATACATGGTTCAAGTTACCAAGATCAAGCGGTAAAATTTCTCAATTTAAGTAGACAAGTTTCTAAAATTGTTTGAAAGGAACTTGGGTCTTCTTGGTTGAAAGGAGCCAAGAATCAAGACCCACATACCTGTTTGAAGAGAACACTTGAGAGGAAATGGACTTCAAATTGAGATTCTTAGCTTGAATGATCCTAGAGAGATGTTGGAGAGCTTGAAGGAGTGAATTCTTAGAGAGAGGAGTGAAAATGAGAGAAATGCTAAAATTTGGTGAAGTTAAGCTTGTATAGGGAGCTTAGGAGGGGTGGAAAATGACCAAATTTTCTTTGGGAATAACAAATATTTTAAAAATGCCATTAATGAAATGGACCTGAAATTGGTCCGTCTGGGGCATACGGTACAGTACACGATTTATATAGTGTCACACGAACCGTTTACTATGCCGTGACCCTAGACTTAGAATTCTCGAAGGCAAGATTTTCGAGACCAAGTGTCACCTGATACGCGGTCCGTCTATGGTTACACGGTCCGTGACCCTATCTGTGTACAGGTAATCCTTCACGCTGCACATTTAAACGGAAGGCCACATGGACCGTCCAATCTTAAATGGGTTGTGACTTGGTCCGTGTGAGGGCGACTACGTAGCATACCATACGAAAGGCCACATGGACCGTGTAGCTTTACACAGACCATGTGGAGGCCCGTCTACCCTGTATTTCCTAGGCGTCAACTCCACGGGAAGGCCACACGGACCGTGTGACCCCACACGGGCCGTGTAGGCCCTTCCGTGAGGTAGTGTCTGGCAGATTCTAGGCAAGTTGTGGACCTTAAAGAGACGTCAATGATCCCAGGCCTTTCACTGGATCCCATCAAACATACCATCTCTCCTAATAGAACCATTCCCATTAGACCAGATAGTCCACCACCTCACTTAGATAAAGACAGCTAACCTAACATTATATGGGAATAACCAGTGCACAATAACTATCATTAGTACCTCGGAGGGTATAAGTATCACAAATCACAGTAGAGTTGAGCCCAACAAAGGCCAAGTATACTACAACCTCATCAATCATAAGTGTGCAGAGTAAGTATAAACAATTTTGGCCTATCATAAGTATCCCTGACAACCAAACCCAACAAAGTCATATCTATACAAGAATCAGGCCACAGTATGACATATAATCAATACACACTCTCTTGGTCATCAAATCTTAGTAGAAATAGTCTATACAGATCATACTGGTATGAATCAAGTAAGAACACATGCCTATCTCAGGAAACTAGCCCATATTCGTTCCTTACCAGGTCCTTTTTTGTGTAAAGAAACTCATAAAGTAATGGCGGTATAACCTAAGCTAAGTCCCAAGAGGCTAGACAATCATAAGGATGACACCCACAGGAATCATTTCATAGCACGTCAGCCATAAAGGAAATAGCTTAAGGAAACCATATGTCAGCCTATAGAATGTACCCCTCTAAATAGGATGTAGTTCCCAGGACTAACCTATATAACTAATGTCTCATTCCAGAAAGCCAAAAAATCTCATAGGATATAACATGTAATCACGTGTCACCCTTATCATCTAGTATATATCAATAGCCTCAGGCCACACACACATACAAGCGAAGATCAAGCTTAGTGTACATACCTGTCATATGCTTGCCTTCCCAGCCAACCCCTTTCAAGCCCTCTCGTAGTCATACAGTGTAAAAACTCAGACAGTATAGCAGCTATAACCAATACAACCCTCTATACAACTATCGTCCCATGATATCATATATATATACATGCAAATCATATCCAACTATGTACATCGTATACTCCGCAACTCAATCCATAAATAGTATAATTCTACATATTTCAATTCAAATACACATGCATTTTAACCCAGTCTGAGGTTTAGAAAAAGTTTAGCCTACATGGTAATCGACAACTCTTGCTCCGGGTCAATCTAATTGAGCTATTCCGTCCGAATTGTTCCAATGCTACTCAGCTATCAAAACAGAAGTTACAAGATTATTACAACTGATTTGGTTGTAAAATCTAAAGAAACTAGTGAAATTACATCAATTACAACTAAAATAGATAAAAAAAAAAGAGGCCCACGCCTGAAATACCCAACCAACCCACGAAAAATATCAACCTACATTACCCTGAGTACATCATCACAAAATTGAGCCTAACACATGTCACAAGACAGAGAAACGGCTCAAAGACATAGTTGCATTTCTTATTGAAAACATTTTTACATAACTTCTCAGTCAAATTCTACAGAAAAATAAAAGCAAAATTAATAAGATCCAAACAAACCACAATGTTCCTCTCGAAAAATAGAATAACTTAGACATAAATTTAACTTGATTCCATTGAGAAATGACTGAGATATCACAATGTAAAATTTTCACTAATTCTAATATATAATCAGCCAAAGAAACAGGGATTCAACCTCAAAATACATGCCAAAATCGAATTCTAACACCACCATGGCGTTCCTCCTGACAATCCATGCAACGTATCTTTTTGAATCACTCAAATTGGATGAAAAATGAGCGCAGAAATACTGTGTGAAGTTGGTAATGAAAATATAGATTATTTCCTAGGAAAGGCCTTATACACACACACATATGGCTGACACCTTGCTGCCATGTGGTAGTTTTAGATTGCACCACATGGCAGCAAGTCCACATGTCACATCATCATCCCTACATTAACCTTTCAATTTCATTTTCGTTGTTTCATGCTCGTTTGGACTCCAAATTTTGCAAACGGCCTGTGTAATCATATGGATTTTGACATTTCGGAGCTAACGGTGTAGTCGGAATTTCCAAAAGAGCTTTCCATAATAATGTGGGAGTCTGACTTCTTTATACGCAACTTTCAATGGAAAGCCCCCGAGGGGTCAAATCACTTCAAGACATCCCTGGTATGAAATAAAGGGACGTCCTAGAAATAAATCGACGTTTGAGAGCTAATTGTGCTACCATAATTCTCATTTGGGGCTTGATTCCACAAGGCATTGACTGAGTCAATAATTAATCGGTTCCAACGGCTAAATTTTTAATCCATGATATAATTGCACATGACATGTCCCTACCCTAATTCAACCATCCTAGAGCTAATGAAATCGTCAGATTTCCAGTCTGAGACCATTTACAAGGACTTTGCCTGAAAACTTATTTTATAGGTATAACTTCCCTGGTTAAACTCAGAAATCGACATAACTCCCGAAAAACCCGATGAATAGCCATCCCAATAATCCCAACGAATCACCAATGGCCCGAGGTCATTATGCACATGCTCAAACCAACAAAGTAGCCACAGAATTAAAAAACGACCTGAAGGGTCATTACAACTATCTCAATATATCATACACATCTCAATAAGCTACCATCTCAATATCAATATCAAATGATTTGAAAGATCACATGTATTACGAGTTCACAATTAATTCACAAGTCAAGGTTCCACCATATAAACAATTACTGAATTCGAAATCTCATGATCAAAGCCCATGATTATATAATTCTACCATAAAGCACTCGATTCCACACACTTCGTAGCGTACAAGGTTCAATCATACTTAACAAAAGGTTAGAAGTCCACTTGCCTAAGAAATAGTCTTGAATCAAGTCAAATATAGCATCATAATCACATAAAGAATCCATTGATACTAAAATCAATCAATTTAGGTGAAATGGAAAAAATGGTCAAAAACCTCATGCCAGAAAAAGTAACTAGAAACTAAAATTTAATATATGGAAACATTCCCCAAGTAATAAGGACATCAACGGTGAAAATTTGTTTCGAAAACAGAGTTAAAATGAGGTAGAATCATGAATTTAGCGTTAGAAATTAAAGTCCAAAAAATCCACAAATTCTTCAATTAAAATTTCAAAATTCTAAGTAAAAAACATAATTTAATCATTGGGAATTAAAGGAATAGGTAAGAAAATAGTTACCCAAGAGATTTTCCTTGAAAACCTTGAAGATCCCTCTAAAACGAAGATTGAAAGTTTGAAAATGGTGAAAAATGTCAAAACTTGTCACTTAAAAGCGACACACTGTTAAGGCAAAATTTGTACTCCACAAACGCAAGAAAGGATCCTTGAAAGCAGAGTAAATGTGCCAGTAAGCCTTCGCGAACACTGAGGACTAATTCACGAATGCGGAGTGTAAGACGCTAGGTCTCCATGAAAAATCACCAAAAGGACCCTTAAAATTTGTTTGGAACCCCATGATCACAAACCAAACATGTCACCCTTCCAGAAACGAAGTTTCAAACTCATAGAACCATAAAAATTCAATTCTAAGGTCTCCTCAACTTGAAACCCAAGAATGATAGTTTGAACTAGTTTAAGACTAAAATGCCCAAACTAACCTCAAAAAATCTAAAAAAGAAATACAACAATACCATTTCTAGCATTATTTTTACCAACAAAAACCACTGGAACTGTTGAAATTTCAATTCGAGCTTCCGAACTCCAAATGTCGACCAAAGTCAAACTATGATCCAAAATCAACTGAAAATGCAACTCTGGGTATAAAATCTCCATTTTAACTTCAAATTAAGTTCTACAAGTTCTCCTAGACTAGCTTCGGCATTTTAGAGCTGATGGAATTGCATTTGATACTCAAAACTTAAGATGACCACGAAACTCAAAATTCCCAACTTTAAGCCTTTTTAAAACTCTTTTCTTTGCAAAACTCTAACTTTTTACAAGGTTTTCAAAATTCGACATCTAGACATAACAAAAAATGACCCAAGGCAGCTTTCAAAAAGGGAAAATGGTAAATTTGTCAAAAAATCCAAAAATAACCTTCGAGATCATTACGATTATACTGTTACCCAACTTGGTGTTTAATATTACTCCCAAAACATGTGCTTATATCTATCAAACGAGTCATTTACTCAAAACCATTCTTCAACACTCATAGGACTTTAATTTAATGTCATCAAACTCATCTCAAACATCATTATTATCATTTTTCATCAATAAATATATTTTAAATATTCTTTACATCATCATCAAAATATTTACTCAAAATGTTATTTAAACTCAATGTTCGATTTCATAAAAAATTCATTAAAACACTTGTCGTCTCATCAAAGTATTTTCCTCAAAATACAATCCTTTGAACTCAATTAAATACATATATAATATTAGTCTTAATTACTTTTTTAGCAATGCAAAAAACCATCATCTTGACTCATAACATGCAAGACCTTAATTTGAAACAATACTTTGTTTAATGCATGAAAACCATCTATCTCAAGATCAAATAATTTATAGAAAAATCATGAGCATCAACTTCATTAGGCTTCACAGGAAATCATCCATGAACGACAATTCCTATAATATAAGAGATTAACACAATAATAATCTCAATGCATAAATATATCTAACTCAATAGAAGAGGAATTATGTAATACTCCCTAGTGCATCCTACCTACACTGAGTAGATGCCTAGAGCAAACAGAATAAATGACTGAGCAAAACCGCTAAGGGAAACCATGAAGGCTATTTATGGTTCATAGAGTGATCTACGACCCATAGGTGAAGCCTTGTAGGTACCTCTATGACTTAGTGAAATTCTTTCAACTTTGAGGCCCATGTATTAGACACTATACAGACCGTATATTGTTCCACGACCCATAGAATGGGTTTCAGAGATTGATGACACAAAAATAGACTTTTGTAGATATTGGATGATGAGTTATCTGACGGCCCGTCATCCTATGTACGGCCCATAAAGGAGGTTTCATAGATTTGAGATCTAGAAAACTAAGAATTCTCAACCTTGAAAACAGGAGTTACGAGACGGCCCATAACCCACTTTACGAGCTATGGGAAGTGGTTCGCAGACTCTACGTATGAATTCTAGTAACCCAAACTTTGGACACCCTGACCTACAAGAGGCCACCTATGGCTCATAAATGAAACCACGGCCTTTGGACAGGGTTTCATGGTTACTATTGGCAATTTTAAGTGGGGCATTCCTGACTTGTCCTATCCTTTTTAATTAAAACTTATGATGTTTTGGATTCAATTAGGGTCACTTATAAGTACCCTAGGTTTATTATTCCTCATTATACATTTAGAAACATAGAGAGCATCGGAGAAGGGAGAAAAGTGAGGGTTTTGAGTCCATGCTTGAGTATCGTCAAAGATTTGACCATTCATAATTCTAGGTATGTAAGGCTTCCTTAAGCATAAGATTAAGTCAGCGCACATGTCCTTCCATCTACTTGAGCCGAGTTGTGAATAATAATTGAGTATTTGAAGTGTTGTCAAAATACAATACTTTTAATTTTTAAAACTTGGAATTTTGTGTGTTCTTAAAGCAATGTTAGGGGATTTGATGTGTTTTTTTATTTGTTTTTTAGGGTTACAGAATTTGGCATGATTTTGAAAAAAAGTGTTGAGTTTATGAGGAACTACGAGGCACCCTATAAGTTGTGGATACTTCCATGAGCCGTAGAGGGATTTAATGGTTGAGATCTAGTAAAGATCCTATTTTCTAAAGTTGCATTCACGAATTGCCAGATGAGCTATAGAAGATTGTACGAGTCGTAAAGGTCTCGTGCCTTGAGGATCAGATTTTTCCAAGTTTGGAAAGCTATTAGAAAAAACCGTATATGGGTCATAAGTCTAAATACAACCCATAGAAAGGCCATGTAGAAGTGATATCGGATTTTGAAGATCACATAGTATGAAGCCCAGGTAGGGCTATCAGGTTTTAGGTCTTTTTGACATAGAAACGACGAGAGAAGTGAGGAACAACTTTGTGACTTCATACTTTATGATTTTTATATCAAAAATATTACATTGTGATTTCTAGATAAGAATTTAGGACACTTTGTTCTTAACTTTATCATTGTAAGTACTTAATTATTGACATTGGTGCCAATAGTCTTGATTGGACCCTTGGGCATTGATCTGGAAACTCAACATCTAATTAGTGATGAAGCAAGTCTCCTTCTCATAGTAAGGCTCCTCGTACGTAGGTGCTCGTGAAGGTTGATGAGCTATTGCATTCACACATTCTTAGTTTCGCTTCATCAACAACTCCACATTAGTACTAATCTGAGAAAGTTATTGCATTATATCCTCGTTTGTCTTTGCTTGTGATGAATTAGTACTGATTGAGAACGAGCTTTTAGTTGTTGACGTGTCTCTCATCCTCCATGCACGGTTTGTCCTAACCACTCTCTCCAACCTTTCAGCTATCTTCGAAAATGGATGATCTAAAAACACACCTCCCATGATAGTGTGAGCAAAATCTTGGCTATTTTCATCTGCAGCTCGATAGAACATTTCCGCCAAAGAATCATCCATGATCATGTGGTTAGGGACACTCCTCAGCCACTATATGAACCTCTCCTACATAGTGCTGATCGAATTACTAGGAAATTGCTTGAAGTTGTTGATCTGGTCCCTTAACTTCATCTTCTTTGACCTCGGAAAAAACTTTTCCAAAAAGGCCTTCTGCATTTTTGCCCAGCTGGTGATTGAAGTTTGTAGGAGCTCGGATAAACATAGGTCTCTTTTCCTATCAGATACAATAGGAAGATATAGATCCCAACGACATCCATTACAGATTCTGACTTCCCATCATGCTCGATGACTATAACGTTGTGTAGATAGTTATGCAAATCTTCTGATAGTAAGCCCACGAATAACCCTCAATTTTGTAGCATTTAAAGCAACCCATTTGAAATGGCAAACTTTGTGAAATTCGGTAGTGGAGGTAACACAATATCCACAGTGACATCAATTGCCATAGAATTAAGCCTGTATTGATTACATATGTTAGTTATCGCTTGAAGATCCTATAGTGGTGGATTGGCATACTGAAGTGGAGGTGGGTTGTTATTATTATTGTCCTGGTTTAGTGCTTCATTTAATGCCTCATTTGCAGTATTGTTCGCATTGTTCTGGGCCATTCTTCTGAATGTCTTCTATATCTCAAGGTCAAAGGAGTCAAGGGTAAGCCTCGAAAACGAGTATTGTGCATACACTACATCTGCACGGTGAAACAAAACAAAAATAATAAAAAGTTTTAAATAAGGGAAATAAGGATTAATTCCTGAATTATTCAAACTAAACCAGACTAAAGCCATATTCCCTAACAACGGTGCCAAAATCTTGATTTTACCCAAGCTACACCTCCTTTTTGAAGGTTTAAGCGGTCGTTGTCAAGATATATAGTCTTACAAAGGTTACAGTCAAACCCACAAGGAATATGGTCAGACTCAGAGTAATTGCAAGTAAGTCGAGTGAATTAACCTACTTATCTCCCAAATGGGGTGGGGGCATTTGTAATTGCAAGAAAATAATCCTAAGCTAGAACGAGTGTTGTGAACTTAGTGAGAGAAGTAACTAGGTTATTGAGTTCCCCATGAATTCCTAACCTGGTATGACCAGATAATCGTAATCTTTTCTAATGTGTAGCATGCAGAACAATAAGTTAACTTTACCAAACCCTTTGAGTCAAGCAAGAGGTAAATTTCACTACGTGATTTGATCCATCCTCGTAGTGTGACATTACTACCACTATACCTAGTATTCTCGTATGACCTCCCCATTGATCTAGTTTGGTTGATTAGACGAGAGGGATCACATCGAATATCGTTAATTATTCTCTTTTTCGGTTCATTACTACCTTGATTCAATCAGTAAGAATTAGGCGGGTTCTAATGTTGGCCACCGTTAAAGAGCAATCAAAATGAAGAGAACTAATTAATACATACATGCACACTTTCCGAAAATAATGGATTATCCAATTTTACCTTGTTAGTTCTTTATGGTTCCCACAATCCTAGTTGTGGTTTTAGCTATGCATAATTATTGTAGGTTGGAACTTTAATAGCAATGGTCCTTTCAAAGACAACAATCGAGGAGGCTACTATGAAAAGAACATTGGCCAAGACAGAGATGTTGTTTGGGGATGCAGAGATGGTAACAAAAATGGTACATATGTGCCACCACACAATCGAGACTCTAGTGTTGGTATCTCTTGAATTAAAGAGATGCTCGACTGATTATTGAATAAGGCTGGCACTCAGGATAAGACCTTAAAGGGGATGAAAGCTGACATCTCCAGCATTAATTAGAAACCAAATCTCATTTTGTTGCTCTCAAGCAAGTATAGCAACAGTTTTGTTAGATATCGACTCAACTGAACTGGCGCTAGAAAGGTACATTGCCCAGCAACACAATTTAGAATCCCAAGAATGAAGGGCAGTGTATAGGATTGATGAAACATGGCGACAAGTAGACCATTAATCCCGGGTGCCAGTGGATGATGATCATGTTCATAAGGGGATGGTTGACAACAAGGATACAGAGACCTTAGATGCTCGTGCCAAAAAATGGGGTGAGTGATGCAGTAATGACACCACAGAAGTTGAAACCCATTCCTAGACCTTCCCTTCCTTTCTCTTAGAGACTCAAAAAGAAGGAGGAGGAAGGTAGATTCTAGCACTTCATCTCTATGCTGAAGCAAGTCTCCATCAACATTCCTCTCATTGAGGCATTGAAGAAGATGCCCGGGTATGCAAAGTTCATTAAAGACTTAGTCACAAAGAAGTGGACTGTGAACCAAGAGCTCTCTCAGGAGCTTTAACATTGCAGTGTGATAGCAACAAGGTCCTTAGTGCAGAAGGTGAAGATCCCATAGCATTCACTATACCCTGCATCATTGGAGATGTTGAATTTGCAAAGGCATTATGTGACCAAGGTGTCAGCATAAATCTAATACCTCTTGTGTGTTCAAGAAGTTAGGCTTTGGAGCCCCTACTCAAACCAACATGCAGTTGTTGATGGCTAGTAGAACGGTGAAAAAGCTTGTAGGGATATTATATTACATCCTTGTAAAAGTAGAAAAATTTGTATTCCCAACAATCTTTGTTATCCTTTATAACAAGATTGATTTTGAATTCCCAATCATATTTAGAAGGGCTTTCCTAGCTATTGGACGAGCACTAGTGGACATGGAGTTAGGTCAACTCAAGTTCAGATTGGGTAATGATGAGGTCTTCTTCAATGTATGCCAGCATACAAAGAAGAATGATGATCTAAAGATAGTCTCAGTCATTGAGAGTATTAATGAGGTGAAACCAGAAGTACCACTTAAAAAACACTAGGTGTCGAAACTCTGGAGGTAGTGTTGATGAATTTTGAGAGTGATGACATCCCAGACTATGAGGATATAGTAAAATTCCTGGGGTATCTAGTTTCACTAGACATCAGACTAAATTGGATTTAGACTTGAAATATTGACAGTCACCACCTAATTGACCATCCATCGAGGAGCTACCAATGTTTGAATTAAAGGCTATTTTAGCCCATCTATGGTATATGTTTTGGGATAGTAACAACACTTTGCCTACCATTGTTGCTGCAAATCTTAATGAGGAACATGTAAATGTGTTGATCATAGTGCTCAAGTGGTTCAAAAGGACTATTGGATAGATAATTTTTAATTATCATTGGCATTCCACCAAGGGTGTGCACTCATCATATTCAATTGGTCAATGACTACAAGTCAAGTATTGAAAACCAAAGGCATCTCAACCTACCTATGTAAATGGTCATGCCCAAAGAAATCATTAAGTGGTTAGATGTAGGTGTAATGTATCTAATCGCTGCCAGTGATTGGGTGAGCCCAGTCCAGTGAATTCCAAAGAAGAGAGGTATCATTGTGGTCTCAGATGCTCGTAATGAGTCGATCCCTATGCAACAATTCGTAAGGTAGAGGGTGTACATGGACTATAGAAAGCTTAATGCATCAACTTAAAAGGACCATGTCCCTATGCGATTCATGGACCAGATGTTAGATCGCTTGGAAGGAAAAGGTTGGTATTGTTTTCTTAATGGTTACCCAATAAACAATCCGATCTCTATTTCTCCAGAAGACTAAGAAAAAATGAGTTTCACATGTCTCTATAGCACCTTTGCATTTAAAAGTATATCATTTGGGTTATGCAATGCACCAACGACACTCCAGAGATTCATGATGTCCATCTCTTCGTATATGGTGGAAGACACTATCAAGGTATTCATGGATGACTTTAGTGTTATTGGTGTCTCATTCGAAGATTTCTTAAAGTATTTGCATGTGGTAATTTATAGATATGTAGAATATCATATGGTTCAAAATTGGGAAAAGTGTCACTTCATGGTGAAAGAAGGTATTGTGCTGGAACACAGAATCTCCATCAAAGGAATTGAGGTGGATAGATCCAAAGTGAAGGTGATTGAGAAGCTTCCTCTACCCATCTTTGTCAAGCGTTTGAGATGTCTTCTACACCATGCAGGATTTTACAAGCATTTTATAAAGGTATTCTCAAAGATTGCACACCCTTTTTGCAAACTACTTGAAAAGGATTCTAAGTTCATGTTTGATGATGCATGCCTGAAAGCGTTAGAATAATTGAAGCAGAAAATGACTTCAGCTCCTATTGTAGTTACTCCAGATTGGTAAAAGTCCTTCAAGATCATGTGTGATGCAAGCAGGGTTGTGCTTGGTATAGTATTTGGACCGTTTAAAGAGAAGATTTTTCATCTCATCTATTATACCAACAAATCCCTAAATGCAGCACAAAAAAATACACTATCATGGAGTAGGAGGTACTTGCAGTGGTCTTTGTGTTCGAGAAATTTAGGTCTTATCTTTTGGAAACCAATATCATTGTACATACTGACCATTCAGCATTATGTTACTTAATGGAGAAGAAGGATGTGAAACCAAGACTAATTTTATACGTACTTCTCCTTCAAGAGGTTGACTTTGATGTTATTGACAGAAAGGGGATTGAAATTAGGTTGCACACCACCTATCCCGATTAGAGGACAAGGCCATGGCAAAGTTTGATGATGCTGTGGAAATTGATGATGCATTCCCTGATGAGAAAGTGATGGCAGCATGTCATGACTAAACACCATGGTTTGCAGATTATGCAAACTATTTTGTTAGTGATATAATGCCACCACACTTGACTACTCATCAGCATATTAAGTTTATGTCTGATGTGAGGATGTTCTTTTGGGATGATCCATATTTGTTTCATGTATGTGCATATGAGATTATTCATTGTTGTGTTCCTGAGGGTGAAATGATGAGTATCCTAGAGGCATTCCCCTCATCTTTAGTGGGTGGGCATCATAGTGGAATTTAGACAGCACACATGATCTTGCGGTGTGGCTACTATTACGATTGTACAAAATTTTGTGATAGCTCATATTTAAAAGGTGGTGTTTCCGATAAGCATGAGCTCCCTCTAAGCCCCATTATGGTGATTAAATTATTCCATGTTTGGGGGATAGATTTCATGGGCCCATTTGTTAGCTCTCATGGGAACAAGTATATTCTAGTGGATGTGGACTATGTATCAAATAGGTGGTGGAAATGGCACTTCCCAACAATGAAGGGAACCATGTCACATCATTTCTAAAACGAAACATCTTATTAAGTTTGGTACCCATGTGAGCAATCATCAGCGATGGAGGTTCCCACGTTTGCAATAGGTTTTTCAAAGCTCTACTTGAAAAATATGGAGTAAAGCATCTGGTGGAAACACCCTACCATCCATAGAATACTGCGCAAGTTGAGGTGTCCAATAAAAAGATGAAACAGATTTGTCTAAGACAGTGAATATGAACCGGACTGACTGGTTGCAAAAGCTTGATGATGCATTGCGAGCATATTGGACTACATTTAAGACTCCCATAGGTATGTTTCCTTACCAACTTCTGTTTTGTAAAGCATGTCACTTACCGATAGAGCATGAGCATAAGGCAATGTGGATGCTCAAAAGGTTGAATCTAGATGGGAATGATGTAGAAAAATCAAGATTGAGCCAACTTAACGAGCTTGATGAGTTTAGTTTGAAAGAATATGAGAGCTCAGCCTTGTATAAGCAAAGAACAAAGTGGCAGCATGATGGTCGTATTGAAAACCACCAGTTTGCACCAAGGGATTTTATTTTGCTATACAACTCCAGACTGAAGTTGTTGCCTAGGAAACACAAGTCCAGATGGTTGGGGCCTTTCAAAGTATCACATGTTTTTTACCATGGGGCTACTAAGTTGGAAAAGAGAAATGGCACATAGTTCAAAGTAAATGGCCAAAGAGTCAAGATAATCTTGGCAATATTGAAGAGGTGAAAATAGTTGAAGCATGGATACTTGGTGAAGTCTGAGTTCCCAAGTTGTCTAAGTCGTGCTGCGATAATAAATTAGGTGCTTCTTGGGAGGCATCCCAAGGTAGGAACTAGTGCTTAGGCGCCCATATATGTTCCTTTTGACTCCTGATGCTTTGATATTGCTATATTTTGTGCATTGAGGACATTGAAAACTTTTTTTAATAGGGTGTGGGTAGTTATAGACCTCAGTGAATTCTGAGTAACTATGCTTATAACTATCCTAAATGTTGAGTCCAACGGGTTTTCTTGCCTGTGTTCTTTCCCTAAGGACATTTATTTTCTGTTAAACCGCCATGTTTAGGATATGTAAGTAGTACTAAAGTCTATGGCATATATTAGTTTGTGAAAAATAATACCCATCAAATCGTTTCTTAGGTAGCCTTGATAACAACCATGTAATATCGATGACTGACAATGTTTATTCTGATAAGTTGGTTTAAGTTTGATGAAAAGCATGATCTGGGAGTTTGTATTGATAGTGTAATCAGTGTCATGTATGTGTGAGAAATCTTTGCTTAATTCTTATACTATGTTTTATTCAGAACTTTCCTTGTTATTCGTGACATAGAATGTAGGTTAGTTGGTTAGGGAACGAATTTAAGCCATTGTTCATATTAGCACACTTAGCCTAAATGACCAACCAAGTTCTTGTTGTATCCCTTGATCCCAATGTTTGAGCTTTGCATATACCTTTTTCTTTGTAAAAACCTAAGTAACTTAGCCTTGTTGAATCTGAAATCCTAAATTTTGCCTTGGTCCATCCTTGAATATTGTGCACCTTGACTGAGGTGAAAAGCTTAAGTTGAGGGTGGCATCCAAAGGTGGCCCTAGTTCATAGATGGGATATTGTGCACCTCGATTTAGCCGAAAAGCCTAAGTTGAGGGTGGCTAGTATAAGGAAAATCACATTAGATGGGGTGGAAGCTTGTGATAAAGGAAAAAAGGGGAAAATGTGCTATAGGTGCAAGAAAAATTAATAGATGCCTAAATAGTGAGCTAAAAAGAAAAAGAATGTAAAAATAAAAGGCAATGAGCTAAATCTGAGAGTAAGGCAGCCAAATAATTTTGAAATAGGAGAAGGGGAGGATGACTTGAAAAATAATAGTGTTAGTAGGGCAAAATTGTAGAATGACGCAGTGTCAAGGAGGGCCACTAGTCACTATATTCCTAAAACATCATATCAAAGCCCCCTAAGCCTACATTACAAGCCAAGAAAGTCCTATAGTGATCCTAGTCCATGTAGTCAAAGGTCATATTTTTTAGTAAAGGGGCAAGCATATGGTATTGAGCACAGTGTTCAGATATCTATTATGAATTTTGTTCAGCCCCAAGCAGTGAATATGAAAATACGATCATGAGTGGGGTATGGGACTTCTTTACGTGAGGGCACTAACATTACACTATTAATTCTAGGCTATTTCAGGGATTGTTGCTTATTGGTTTCCTTGCTTGTCAGGGTTGCATTATCACATTTATTGATCTACACCGATTTGTTTGAAGACTATCTGATATGCATTGATGAGTAGTGTGGGTACTTGTGCTTGATTTGGAGATGATGTATGCCATTAGATTGATGTTTATGTGTTACTATACTTCTTCTGCAGATTGAGTCTGTCGCTTTAGGACAAGCAACAATTTTAAGTTGAGGGTGTTGATGTGCTATAAAAAATGCAGCACTTTTGATGTTTAAAACATGGGAATTTTGAGTGTTCCCAAAGCGATGTTTGTGGGTTTGATGTGTTTTTATGTTTGTTTTTCAAGATTACAAGAATTTGGTATGATTTCTGGCAAAAACATTGTAGATGTTGAGTTTTTGAGGAATTACGAGGCACTCTATGGGTCGTGGAGACTTCCACGAGTCGTAGAGGGGTCTTATGAGATCTGGTGAAGGGCCTATTTTCTGAAGTTGCTTCCACGATCTATTAGACGAGCCATAGAAGATTGTACAAGTCGTGGATTGGCCTCGTGCCTTGAGGATCAGATTTTGCCAAGTTTCTGGAAAGCTGTCAGACGAAACCCTTTATAGGCCATTTGTCTGAATACAATCCATAGAGAGGTCGCATAGAAGTGATATCAGATTTTGAAGAATGCATAGTACGAAGCCTAGGTACAAGCTATGGAACTTTGTACGACTTGTAACCCAGTCCGTAAAGCTTGCCGAATCCAGTTTTCCTATTTCATTTTGAACTTGTATTTTACTTATTCTTAATCTTGTTTTCCTATTACATTTAGTACTTGTATTTTACTTATTATTTAGGTCTTTTAGACTGAGAAACGCACGACAGAACTGACGAACAATTTTATGACTTTATACTTTGTGATTTGTACATAAAAAACATTTATAGTGATGAATTTGGGATTTCTTGTTCTTAACTTTATCATTGTAAGTGCTTAATTATGTAATTCTATATCATGATTCTTTCATCTACAATGATTTTGCATAGCAAAATCTACAACGAGGGTTGTAGGAACCATGAAGAACTAACAAGGTAAAATCAGATAATCCAAAATTCTTGGAAAGTGCTCATGCATGTATTAATTGGTTCTCTTCGTTTTGATTACTTTTTAATGGTGGCCGACGTTAGAAGCTACGTAATTCTTACTGACTGGATCAAGGTAGTAATGAATAGGAAAAGTGATTAATTGAAGATGTGATCCCTCTTATCTAATCAACAAAACTGGATCCAGGGGAGGTTGTACTAGAACAATAGGTAAGGGCTAGTAATGTCATACTGTGGGGATAGATCAAATCACATAGTGAAATTTACCTCTCACCTGGATCAAAAGGTTCAGTAAACTTAACATATTGTTCTTCATGCCACACACTAGAAAATATTATAATTATCTAGTAATACCAAGTTAGGAATTCATGGGGAACACAATACCCTAGTTACTTCTCTCATTGGTTTCACAACACTTATTCTAGCTTAGGTTTATTTTCTTGCAATTACAAACCCCCCTTTTCGGGAGATAAGTAGGTTAATTTACTTGACTTGCTTGCAAATACTCCAAGTTTGACCATATTCCATGTGAGTTTGACCTTAACCTTGGTTAGGTTATATATCTTGATAACGACCACTTAAACCTTAAAAAAGGAGATGTAGCTTGGGCAACATCAGTATTAACCAATCGTATGATCTTAAATCCTCGAGTTATCTCATCTATTTTGAGTTTCTATGAGTAATTATAAGTAAAATAATGTGTGTCTTTCTGATCATATGAACTTTAGGTATAAACCTTGCATTCAATTTTATGAATCTTGACTTGTATCATCCCTTAAAATTTGTGTTTCGTCTGAGTTAAGTAAATTGAGTATGATAGAGCATGAGGAGTATGTTGCCTATGTTTTTGCATGCTTAATGAACATCTTATTTGTTTATTGTGATGAGCATGATGGAGTAGACTCTGATTGACCATTTGAGTTGAGTCAGAGTCTTGAGTTCATGCATGAAGGATGATCTGGATTGATTGAGTAACTGAGTTGAGTTGATCGAAGAAAAATCCAATAAAATAAGTCTTGAGTTGATTGGCATGAGCATGTTTTAGCTTGGGAAGAGTATGAAGCATCAATATGAGGGCGAGTTAATAATTACTCTAGCCTATAAACTATGTTGCTAGCATAGGATAGTCATACAATTAACTATGGCAACTCTTTTCCTAAAAAGATAAACATTTACGTCATATCAAGAGAGAGTTTGATTGTCCTTTACCTAGGTTAGTTTAGGATGGGCGTGGCAACAACATCACTTTCATTTTATATCACCAAAATAAAGGTGGTGGGATCAGATTTCGGTTAGAAAAACTCCAAAACAACACTTGATTGAGTATATCGTGTTTTAAAATGAGTTATTGTCATGCCCCGGGAGGGTAACCTTGGCATGGCCAGCATTTAGAGACTATTTCTAGCCACCTAGCAAACCACTCAGCTTCATCACATTCGTTAAATCACAATCTAATAGCAGAAGACATCAAAGACAAAGATTACTTTATGAAAACAATGACAAAATGATAATACAAGGTCAAAGGCAAAAAAAACTACCCATCAGCTAAGTAAGACCAGTGTGAAAGAAAATAGTCAACAATAACACCCAAAAATCATGACTCAATAGTCTAGTCTATGAAGCCTCTATCAATCTACAAAGTGGTGCCAATGACAAACCCATGTCTACATCAAAATAGGATAAAATAAGTCTAAATCAAAGCTAGAATAGAGATATGATGTCCTCCGAAAGTAGGGGAGTACTCACTAATAAGTTGAATGCAAATAGATCCTCAATGGGGCGCCTATTGATGATCGTTAGTGTGGGTCTCTGCATCATGAAAAGATGCAGGACCAAATGGACATCAGTATATGGAACGTACGAGTATATAAAATGGAAGAATTAAACATGTAAAGAAAGAATAACATCAACTCAAATAGCTCAACTCAAAAAGTAGGAAACTCAATCAGCTAGTCAAGAGCCTAAAGTGAGAGTACAATTTAGACAATGACCACCCATCTACCATCTATGTCCAATCTACTCAGAGTATTATCTAGGCCGATTTGGGAGTTTCTCTAGCCGACAACTATCACCTATGAGCCGATGATGATACAACGAAGAGATGTCATTGCCACATCCATCCCATACCAACTAGGGTAAGGGACATCCCATTAGTGGATCCAAAATCAGTAACATCAAGTCCTCTTTGTGGGACAATAGGAACATCTTATGTTACGATTCAATCCGCATCTACGCCAGCTATGTAGTTATTGAGTTTGAGCTGGACTTACTTTTACTCAATTCACTATTCAATACTCCTCCCAAGACTCAATATGCTCATACGACATCAACCCTATGGTTAACTCATTCATCCAGTCGCATTGGACATTTGTCAACTCAATTCATCACATAAACTATCAACTCTTTGGTTACATTCTTTTAAGGTTCATATTGACTCATTTAGACTCTATAAAGCATCATTGTAACTCATAACATTCAGGAAAATAAAAGTTGAGTTAAAGCATTTAGGGATTTCATAGACTCTTTAGGCTCAAATTATACTCATGCATGCTCATTTAAGTGAACTATGTAAAAAATAATAAGGACTCATGCTAGGGTTCATGTAGAAAACCAAAATAATCTATTTCAAGTATTTAATTCATAAAAACAATAATTCATACAAGATCATATAAGAATACATTAGGATTATAGATAAACCTTCAATGAACATTCTTAGGAGACTCAATTCACTCACAACACCATCACTTCGGGTTATAGGGCATATGGAAGAACATAATCCATATTTGGTTAGCCTTACATACCTAGAAATTGAAGAATAGTTAATCCTCTATCGCTCCTCATATTTGCACTTGAAACCCTCGCTTTTTTCCCTTCTCTAGTGCTCTCAAGAATTTTAAGTGTGTATTAAGGGGTAACACTCTTAGGGTTATGTTATAGGACTTAAATTAAGTCTAAAACATCATGGGAGTTAATTAAAAAGGGGTTAGGAAAAGACAAGAATGCCCCTCTTAAAATTGTCAACAGGAACCACAAGACCCCGTCCATGGGCCATGGATCTTTTTAGGGGCTGTAGATGACCTCTCGTAGGTAAGATGTCCAAAATTTTGAGCTAATGGAAATTGAACATTGAATTTACGAGACCTCTTTTATGGGCCATGCTTTACGGGCCGTCTGACAAGTTCTAACTCAAAATCCTGATAAGTTGATGTTTGAACCAACAAGCTACGAAACCTAATCTACGGGCCATGGATTAATATAGGGGTTGTGTATTGTCTCGTGCAGGGGCCTCAGACGTAGAAAAACTTCACCTAGCTGGTAAGGTGACCTACGCAACCCCATCTACGGGCTATAGATGTTCCTCTGGTTTCTTCCAGTGATTTTTCTTAGCTAGTTTTCTTAGTTTCCTCATGGAATTTACGATTAATTGGGTAAAATGACTTACAAGGTGTTAAATTATCTCCCCCTTGGGATCATTCATCCTTGAATTAAAAGAAGACTAGGGAATCTCGTCAAGGCACAAACCTTACCATAGACTCTAAAAATCAACCAACTCGGAATTTACTCATGCAGTCAATAAATCAAGCAGTTATGCAAATAAGATAAGTAAGCAGTCGTCAAAAAAAACTCAATCATCACTCAGAGTCTATGACTCTATCATTATCAAAACTTAGAATAGAAGGGAAATCAAGGAATAGGAAAATATCATTACCATCAACTCTCTCATCTTTAGTAGGCAAGAATAAATGCAGGTATGTTGCCTTCATATCCTCCTATGCTTCCCAAGTGGACTCTTCAAAAAATTGATTTCTCCACAACACCTTGACAGATGCAATCTCTTTGATTCTCAACTTGTGAACCAGATGATCAAGGATTTGTATGGGGATCTCCTCATAACTTAAACTATCTTTTACTCAATACTCTCCACAAGCACAACTAACTGTGGATCTCCCAAACACTTCTTCAGCAAGAAAATATGGAAGACTAGGTGGATGGCCGCTAATTCTGGTGGTAGCTCTAACTCATAAGCCACATTGCCCACTCTTTTCACAATCTGGTAAGGACCAATGTCCCTCGGACTCAACTTCTTTTTCTTTTTAAATTGCATCACAATCATCAACCTCAAACTCTAAGTTTCTTCTTCTAATATTGATATATTATTTCTGCCAACTCTATGCAGTTTTCCATCTTTCTCATATGATCTTCACCTTCTCCATGGCTTGGTGAACCATGTCTAGTCAGATCAATTCTGCTTCACCTATCTCAAACCAACCAATCGGTGATCTACATCTTCTCCCATAAAGAGCCTCATACAGAGACATATGGATACATGAGTGGAAGCTATTATTGTAGGAAAATTCTATCAACGGAATGTGTGAATCCCAATTACCTTTGAAATCATACACAGGCCCTCAACATATCTTCCAAGGTTTAATTCGTGTGCTCTGTCGGTCCATCAGTTTGATGGTGAAAAGTAGTGCTAAGATTCACCTTCGAACACAAGCCTTTCTAGAAAGATCTCCAAAACTGAGCAGTGAATTGGGCTCATCTGTCTGCAATGATAGACAGGGGGACTCTATGTAGTCTAACAATATCCTTTATGTATAGTCAGGCATAATTCTCTGCATCAGCAGTCGCTTTTACTATCAAGAAGTGCACAGATTTTGTCATCCGATCAACTATCACCCAAATCAAGTCGTGCTATCTGTGTGATATTGGTAACACTGTGATGAAATCCATATTGATTGTCTCCCACTTCCATTATGGAATTTCAAAATTCTGGGCTACTCCACATGGCCTTTGGTGCTCAACTTTTACTTGTTGGAAGTTTGGGCAACTAGAAACAAAGTCAGCAATGTCTATCTTCATCCCACTCCACCAATAAACCTCTCTCAAGTAGCGGTACATTTTTGTAGAACCTAGATGGAAGGAATATCTAGAGTTATAGGCTTCTGACATAATCTTTTCTCAAATATTATTAACATTTGGAACACATAATCTACCTTGGTATCTCAATACCCCTCTCCCCTTTGACGAATGTCATTATTTTCTACTTATGTACACCTTCTTTTAATTGAAGTACGATGGGATCTTGGTCTTGCTTCTCCTTTACCTCTACTATAATGGATTATGTAGACCTCTCCTGTACTAGTATTCCACCTTCACTAGATTTATCTAGTTGAAGTCCTAACTGCGCATGTCTGTGCACCTCTTTAGCTAACTTTTTCTTCTATTCTTCCACATAAGCAATGTTTCCAATAGACAACCTGGTAAGAGCATCAAGAACCACATTAGCTTTACCTGGATGGTAGAGGATTCTCATTCCATAGTCCTTGAGAAGCTCAGGCCATCTCCTCTACCTCAGGTGAAGCTCTTTCTGGATGAATAAATATTGCAGACACTTATGCTCTATGAATACATCAACATATGCTTTATATAAGTAGTGGCGCCAAATATTGAGTGCAAACACCACCTTAGCCAATTCTAAGTGGTGGGTTGGATAGTTCCGATCATAATTCTTAAGTTTTCTAGAAGCATAGGCTATGACCTTACCTTTGTGAATCAGAAAGCATACCAATCCCACTCTAGAAGCATCACAATAGATCACAAAATAATCCGTCCCCTCAGGCAGAGTCAACGTTGCTGCAGTCGTTAATCTGGTTTTGAACTCTTGAAAACTCTTCTCATACTCGTTGGACCACTAAAACTTAGCTTTCTTTTGATTTAGATTAGTCAATCGCTAGGATATAGAAGAGAATCCCTCAAAAAATTTGTGGTAGTAACCAGCCAAAACAAGAAAACTCCTTATGTCAGTTAGAGAGGTGGGTCTAGGACAATTCTTAACTACCTTAATCTTCAGCATATCCACTCGAATACCTTCACCTGAGACAACATAGCCCAAAAATGACACTGATTTAAGCTAGAACTCATATTTTGAAAATTTGGCATGAAACTCCTTATCCTTAAGAGTCTGAAGAACAATTCGGAGGTGATCGGCATACTCTTGTTCATCTCTAGAGTACACCAAGATATCATCGATAAACACAATTATGAACATGTTAAGGTACTATCTTAATACTCTATTCATCAAGTCCATGAAAGTGACAAGAGCATTGGTCAATCCAAAATATATTACCAAAAAATCAAAGTGACCATATCGGGTTCAAAAAGCAATCTTAGGGATGTCACATTCTCTCGCTTTCAACAGGTGATACCATGATTTGAGGTCTATCTTAGAGAAAATAGTGGCACCTTGAAGTTGGTCAAACAGGCCATTGATCCTCGGAAGGGGATATTTATTCATGGTCATCACCTTATTCAATTGGCGGTAGTCGATACACATCCGAAGTGAACCATCTTTCTTTCTCAAATAGGACTGGAGCACCCCATGGTGAAACACTCGCTCTACTAAACTCCTTCTATAGAAAATCTCTCAATTGTTTCTTCAACTCTTTCAGCTCAGTAGGGGCCATTCTATACGGCAAAATAAAGATAGGTTAGGTGTCAAGATGAATATCAATTATGAAGTCGATCTCCCTATCAGGAGGGACTCCAGGCAGATCCTCAAGAAAGACCCCAAGATACTCATTCTCAACTAGGATGAACTCAAGGGTAGAAGGTTCAACGTTGTTAGACTTAACTCGCACGAGGTGATAGATACACCTCTTAGAGATTAGCTTCTTCGCATTAAGGTAAGAAATAAACTGTCACGACATGGACATAGGGCCTAGAAGTGACACGAAGAATAGGAATCCGAGATTCCCAAAACAAGCCTCAAAGCAATCAAAACTGAATCATCAATTCAGAAGCACATTCAAGAAATAAACACATAGTTCTAAGGGACGGGGAAAGTATGTCTCACGGTATGGTGATATCATAGGGGAAAGGGAACTTTCACATCAAACATACATAAATACATACATAATTTCCATAATTAATCCATGATAGCCATATTCAATAGATAACCAAAATCATAAGCTTTGGATACAACACATAACCTATAGGGCCTACGAGAGTCTACAAGATATCTAACAATGTCTCTAGTCATAGAATGGGGCGGGGGCCAAGACATGTCCCGGGCTCACCCTTAAGTAAGAAAGTAAGCATAAAATAGCATAGGTAGACGGAAAATGTCTTGTCCTTGGAAGATAGGACTCACCTGAAGTTTAACTTTCTAGATTCAAGCTAATTGTCAAATGATGGATAATCGTAGTGCTCGCTCGGCCCCTACATGGTAAAATCATGTAGGCATAAAGTATGTGTTAGTACGTTTGAATGTACTAAGTATGCGGGCATGCAATGCATATGCCTTATCAAAACTGCATTTAAATGTTAGATGACAAGGGCACATAATATAGAAATAATTATATATCCAAAGGAGAATGGTATACAATATGCCATAAAATTCATGATGCATAGAATGCAATAATGCTCATATATAGTGGGGATGGACTATAATCGACAAATCAAACTCATGTGATCTATTACATGAGTTAGTCCGGTAAAGACCTCCCATTGGTATGAGAATATCGCATGCCAAAGGTAATCTACATCATACCTTACGGGCCCCCCATTTTGGTGGATGGTCACCTTCCTTACGAGACACATCATTTCAGAAGGATTTTCATAGTCATATCAAAAATGAATAACCATTCCTGACGACCCGGTCATTTCGGTAATGGCTACTGTTCCTACGTTGGCACATAGTTCGAGGAAAAGGAGAGGACCCTTGGGGATAGCCCTGATTCCCCCAATCCATCGATGCTAAGTCAAAACATCCCATGAGAATACTAATACATATACATGCCTTCAAGAGATACAATATTCATTTCAAATCCATTCAATGTACCTTTAGGCTCATAAGCCAAACCGTAAATCAAAATGATGATACTCATGCAAGGAATAGCTCATCTACCTATACCAAAATGATTCAAGCATAAAAAATTCTCAAAGAACCATAATCATCAATATGTATGTGATCACATTCTTGTCATAACCACAATTTATCAAAATCATTTCATAAAACATAATTGGGCTTAACCCACTTCATAATTTTCATAAAATCCATTGTTCATGAATTCAAATGCAATGAATGATGTGGGAATAGCATGGGTAATTGAGATTCAATCTAAAATCAACAATATAATATGAAACTGAAGTAAATCCATAAACAAATCCACTTTTAAATCATAATATAGATCACTCATGCATAAATCAAGCTTTAAAGGGAACATGTAACTTCATAACCTCAATGTAAATCATCATAATAGAGTTTAAAATAACTTAAAATCATAGATAAATTATAGCCTATACATCAACTAAATTTAATAGAATCAACCAATGAAAATGTACATTTAAGTAAGCTAAAATTCATGAAAATTAATTGAAAAGAGTTTGGGTCTTCTTGGTTGAAAGAGACAAGAATCAACCCCACATACCATGATTAGGAAGATGAATTTGAGAAGAATTTAGCTTGAAGACAAAACCTGAAGATGAATTTGAGAAGAATTTAGCTTGAAGACGAAACTTCAATTGAACTCTAGCTTGACTCTTGAGAGAATAACTTAGAGAGCATTTTCAGGGATTGATTTTAGAGTGAGAGTGTTTCTAATGAGAATGAATAAAAATGGAATAGTATCAGCTGATTTTGATGTTTAGGATAGGTAAAAATGTCATAAAATACATTTAAAATAAATCATATTTAAGTAAAAGCCATTAATGAAATGGATGAAAATTGGGTTGTCATGGCTTCACTAGCAATGACACGGTCCATGAGGCATTTCATGGGCCATGAACAGTGCCTATGAGATGACACTTAGACAAATTTTTGCAATTTCAATACTTAGAATTTTGAACGCGAAGGAACTTCACACGAACGACCACATGGCCCGTGTGACACTACACGGGTCGTGCCAAAGGCCATTAAATGATACTTAGAAATATTACTGCACGCAAAATTACTAGACAGTGATTTCATACTTAGAAAAATTTCACATCGAAAGTCACATGAGGGGCCACATGGGCTGTGACAAACCACACGGCTCGTGTAGGGTTTTGGTGTAACGTGCCTTAGCCTAAAACTCCCTGTCAAGTCCCCATAATAAAAATTTTTGCCAAGTCACCCTTCACTAGAGGCCACACGGTCTGTGTGATGTCACACGAGCCGTGTAGACCTCCCATAAAGTGACACTTGGTCAAATTTCTCATGGGGCGACATTATAAGGTCTGATAAAGTTGTTCAAAAATCCAGGTCCTTACATAAGCTTACCCTTAGGTACGATAGTATCTCTCCTCTACTCTTAGATAGGCTCATTTGGAAACTGAAACTTAATGGTCCAGGTTCTACAATTGATAGAGGTATACCAGGCATGAAGCCCATCCATGCCAGGAATCACATCAAAGTCGATCATCTCTAACTCAATCAAATCTGCCAAGGTATCCTTTGATAGATGGACATTAAGCCACCTCTATAAACTCTTTTAGCAAGAAAGGACTCACCAACAGAGGTAGAAACACTAAAAGGCTCAAGAAGGCATTCAGGAAGGATCTCAAATCTACTAGCCACATATGGCATCACAAATGAAAGAGTTGAACCTGGATCAAGCAATGCATAATAATCAAAAGTAAGTACTCAAGGATACCCATCACCATATCTAGTACAACCTCTTGGTCTTATCAGTTCCCCCATCACATACAGATGGTTTTTCCAATCACCTGCCCCTCTCTGATTACCCTTTGGTAGGTGATGATGTGGTCGAAGACTGGGCCTTATTGCCTCATAATGGCCACTCTCTCTGAAAATGAACCATCTGGCCACACTTGTAGTTGCCATTCCATCTCTCTTTGCACTTTTCCAAATGCATCCTGACACATTTCCCACAAGGTGGCTTTCTTTTTGAACCAAGGGTCATACTGGTTGAGAACCTATGCTCTGAAATTCTACTGACCTTGGAAATTTTGATCATACCTGTGACTCGGGGTTGGTGCACTCGCTAAGAATGGTGCATAACCCAAGGTATCTTTTGGAAGTAAGACTTCTCTCCCTGATCGGCTTAGGCTGATTTGGTTTGGGCCCTGCTGACTTGGTCTTCTTGCGCAGATGCTCCTCTCTATCTTTCTTCTTATCCTCCTCAAGTTGTTTTGCATATATCATGACCCAAGAAATATTCATATTCGGAAATAGCAATGTCGATTTGCACTCCTTTTTCACACGCTTGACTAAGCTTGATATGAAGTTTCTCATTCTAGATCTCATGTCAGAGACCATATCTGGAGCATACCTGGGTAGTTTTATGAACATAAGGCTATATTCTTCGATAGTCATCCCTTCCTGCTTCAAGTTAACAAACTTCTCAACCTTCTCTTCTCTCAACTCTTGTGAAAAGAAGTGATCAAGAAAGGCACTCTCAAAGTCATCCTCAATGGTAGGCTCAGCATCCTCACCTCAGGTCTCTTCCTATTGATTATACCAAACATTTTCCAAATCCTTGAGTTGATAGGAAGCAAGTTCGACTCCCTCAATCTTCGTCGCATGCATATCTTGCAACACCTTCCACATCTCACCAATACAATTCTAGGAGTCTTCCTAAACCTTAGACAGAGGGAAGACTGGTTAGTGCATCCTCAGAAAATCTTTAAGCCTAGTTGCAGCAGCTGACTGTTGGAGCTAGAACTAGAAGCTTATGAACTCCTATTCCCACTCTGAGCAACTACCAGTTGAGTGAGCATGGTGATAGCTCCTCTGAATTCAGCCTCTGTGGTAGGAGCAGGTGAAATAGGTGCATATAGAACACCAGTGGCTTTGGCTGGCCAACCTCGACTCTTCGTTTCCATCTACACAGGCACTACTGGGGTGGCATTCTTAGTATTCTCAATTGGGGTACCTCTTTGAGTGATGGTACGATTAGGAGACATGATCTGATGTGTGACTAGTTAGAAAGAGGCCTTATAGAGTTTCAACTCTATTGCAGGAACTAAGAATACAAGAAAGTGTAACATTTTCTACTGTCATGTAGCCTCCTACTTATAAAATGTGCACATCCATAAACAAGAGTCTACTAGATATGGCTTCATACACTCCCTCGGACACTTGAACTTTTTGCTCTAATACCAAGTTATCCATGGCCCCAGATGGTACCCTTGGTGTGGCCTGCACTCAGAAACTATTGCTAGCTCCTAAGTGAACCACTCGGCTTCATGACATCCATTAAATCACAATTTAATAGCTGAAGACATCAATGATAAAGATTACTTAAAATAATGACAAAATGATAATACAACGCCAAAGGACAAACAATCTACCCATCAGCTAAGATAGACTAGAGTGAAAGAAACTAGTCAATAATAACAACCAATCACAACTCAACAGTCTAGTCTATCAAGCCTCTATCCATCTACAAGGTGGTGCCAATGACAAACCTATGGCTACCTCAATATAGGGTAAAATAATTCTAAACTCAAAGCTAGAACAAAGACATGATGTCCTTCGAAAGCAGGGGAGGACTCACCAATCAGCTAAATGCATATAAGTCCTCACTGGGATGCTTGTTGCTGACTACTAATACCTGTCTCTACATCATAAAAATATGTACGCCCAAATGGACGTTAGTGCGTGGAATGTATGAGTATGTAAAATAGCAGAATAAACGTTGTAAACAAAGAATAATATCAACTCAAATAGCTCAATTCAAGAAGTAGAAACTCAATTTGTTATTCAAGATTCAAAAGTAAGAATGCAATTTAGATAATGACCACTCATCTACCATCTATGTCCAATCCACTCGAAGTACTATCAAGGCCTATTTGGGAGTTTCTCCAATCGACAACCATCACCTATGAGTTGGGTATGATAAAATGAAGTGATGTCATTTCCATATCCATCCCATACATTTCTAGGGTAAGGAACATCTTATCAGTTGATGCAAAATCAATCATATCAATCCACTTTTTGGGACAACAAGAAACATCTAATGTTACTGTGCAGTCCTCTCCTACGTTGGCTACATAGTAATTAAGTTCTAGTTGGACGTATTCTTACTCAATTAAGCCCTCAACACTCCTCCTAAGACTCAATATTCTCATAAGACATCAACCCTATGGTTAACTCATTCATCCCGTCTCATTGGACATTAGTCAACTCAATTCATCATATCAACTATCAATGCTTTGGTGACATCCTTTTATGGTTCAGCTCTTGACTCATAAAGACTCTATCATGTATCATTGTAACTCATAGCATTCAGGAAAACAAAAGTACAGTTAAAGCATTTAGGGATTCCATAGGCTCTTTAGGCTCAAATTATACTCATACATGCTCATTTAAGTGAAATATGTAAAAATAACAAGGATTCATGCTCAGGTTCATGTAGAGAAGAATCTATTTCAAGTATTTAATTCATTAAAATAACAGTTCATGCAAGATCATATAGGAATACATTAGGATTTTAGAGAAACCTTTCAAGGAACTTTCATGAGAGACTCAATTTACTCACAACTCCATCATCTCGGGTTATGGAGAATATGGAAGAACATAATCCATATTTTGGTTAGCCGTATATACTTGGAAATTGATTAATAACCAATCTTGTGTCGATCCTCACGTTTGAACTTGAAACCCTCTCTTTTATCCCTTCTCCGGTGCTCTCAAGAATTTCTAAGTGTGTATTAAGGGGTAACATATTTAGGGTTATGTTATAGGACTTAAATTAAGTACAAAACGTTGTGGAAGTTAATTAAAAAGGGTTAGGAAAGGAGAAGAATACCCCTCTTAAAACAGTCGATAGGAACCACGAGACCCTATCTATAAGCAGTAGAAGATCCCTCGTAAGTAAGGTGTCCAAATGTTTGACTTACTGAAAATTGAACAATAATTTATGAGACCTCATTTACCGGCTGTATGTTGGTTTACGGGCTGTCTGACAGGTCATAACTCAAGATCCTGAAAAGTTGATTTTTGAACCAACAAGCTATGAAATGTCCTTCGTGGTTTCTTCCAGTGTCAACTATTTTTCTTACTTTCCTTAGAGAATTTACAGTCAACTAGGTGAAATGACTTAGGGTGTGCTATAGTTACTTCACATCGAGTCTATTTTCAAACCATTATTTCAATCTTTACACTTGTCATCTTCACTGAGTTGAGTTATGAGTTGAGGAGTTGAGTTTGAGTTGAGTTGACTGTTGGCTGTTGAATTTGAGCTCTACTCTTTCCTTGAGCCATTTTACATATTAGTATATTCCATGTACTGACATCCATTTGGGTCTGCATCATTATTGATACAGGTGATACAGGACTTCAGTCAGCGCATCATTGAGGTCCAACTTTTTGCATTCAGAGTTGGTGAGCCCTCCCTGCCATTTTCCTCTACTGAGTATTCTATTTTTCTTTTGATCGAAGTAACCATGGTCTATCATGGTGCCTTCTAGATTGTTAGATAGAGTTTTCATAGACATTGAGTAAAGGATTGATGATTGTTATTTTACTTTCAAATTTGATCATTAGAAACTATATTCTTATAAAAGTTCTTTTTATCTATTTAATGTCTTTCCTAGAGTATTTCTTCCACTGTTGAGAATGATGTAATGATGAGGCCAAGTGGTTCTCTTGGGGAATCATCAATGGTTCTTCAAGTGTCGGCCATGCCGAGGGTACTCTTCTGGGGCATGACAAACTAACTCATATAGAATTTAAGAATTAGCGTAAAACTCTACTAGAACTCAATTACGGGGAATTAACATATGAGGCGCGTGGATGAACTCAATCCATAAATGTTTGTACCCATATATACCTAGAAGATTGAAATTATAATTGAAATTTGAAGAAGACTAACTTTCTTGAAGGATACCTTTGATCTTGGAACCTTTATGCAAGTTCTTGAGAAAAGAAATCCTTTTGTATTGCTTTTGGAGTAGAATAACTTGGGAAAACCTTGAGTGAAGTGCTTTTCTTCTATTCTTAAATTTTTTACTTGATAGATTTAAGGTTCTTGATGAAGAAGAGGAACCCTAGGTTAGTTTTGAGATAATTTTCTTGAGATGAAATTGTTTAGATTGATAATTGAGAGGAGAAAACTAGTTAGTTGAATGATATATTACGTTAGAACACCCACAAATGACTTAAAATAGGGTTAAAAAGATTTGAAAAGCACCAAAATAACCTTGGAACGTGTCCAAGAAGTTACTAAAAAATAAGTGTAGAAAACATTCAAGTGAGGCTCTATGGGTTTGTTGAATGTTTAAGATCCGTAAAAAGGTTTCATACATTTACACTACTTGATAAGACTTTACTAAAATAGTCATAACGTTTTACTTCAAAGTCCAAATGAGGAAATCTTGATGGCATTGTATAGAGGATTCAAACACCTTTAATTTAATATATTATAACTCACCTAAATCTTTATATTCTAGGAGATATGGTCATTTGAAATTGACCCTTCTATGAATTCAAACAAAAACTTAGTCGAAAGAAATCTTTTGTACTAGGCTTGATGTAAAGGATCTTTTATCAACCTAGACCACATCTAACTCAAAATTGATCATAACACATATATACAACTTAGAAGTCATTAGATCACCTAGCGTTTATAAAATCATATATGGAAACTCAATCAGTAAGAAAGCTTTTAACTTAACTTCACACTAGAAGATACTTGTGACCTTAACTCAGCTACAAATCTATTTTCACACTAAAGGATTGACTTTGAAACCTATGCTCAACTATGGATCATTCAGTATAACCTTACACGCTTATAAGAATAACAAGATCTTAGACAGAAAAAATTTGGGATGTTACAATATCTCCCCCTTAGGATTATTCATCCTCAAATGATGAGTAAACCAGGAGATTTCTTAAGGCATGTATACAAACGAGAACTCAAATACTCCAACTAAAGGGTGAACAATGACTCAAGGATAGAAAACTCAACTCATAAGAGGACATCACATATGAGATAAGAAAACGGACTACAATCTCATGAGGTTCCATAAAAATTACTCATAACTCTGGTAAAGAGAATTACTGGCCTCATATGATAATAGGACTACCACGTATCTAGAGATACAACTGGTGACTTTCAAGCTTAGCAACACTTCTCAACCACGCTCTTTTTCTCAAACACTATCTTTCGTTGTCTGAAGCTTATAACTGCCATCAAAGCTTAAGTCTACTGCATATTCTTACCATGGTCACAGCTAACTCAAAGTCACCATATGCCACCATAATCTAATCATGCTCCTACAATCTATTCTGTAAGATTCATATTCTATACCTTCATAGGGACTTTCATTTAGAAAATACTACTCCTTTTCACTACTCCAATATATTTACTTGAAACACTCATTCAAGAGTCATGGATAGCCTTCTACATTTACTCACATAACAACATCCACATACTCAAGCCTATCATCCTAACCATTTTAAAGCTTGTTTAAAGTCAACGATACCTAAAAGTTGTCAAGCCTACTTTAACACCTCTACATCCATTATACATGAGACCGTACCCAGAGGAACCCCAATACACTCTTACCTATCTATTTCACACAAAAAAATTCCATCTTGCTCTTCTTCCATATCTATAACCTTAATAAAAAGAGGACATCATAATTACTACAGTAAAGATTATCCACCCTTTCTCATAAGCGAACTTATCTACTATCATCAATATTGCTATCAAGAATAGAAAGAAGGCTTACTAAAAAGGCTTAGAGCAAAAGATCATAAGCACGATTAGGACCTATCATGAGCTTATCGAATTGAACATGATCCTTAGAACTCAACATGCACATGAATCAACATCAGGTGCATGGGTCTAGGCCATAGGCATGGCGCTTATACACAAGAAAAAACTAAAGTATCATCTCAGCTGAGCTATAAGGAATATAAGAGACTGAAAAATATCAATGTCTCATCTGAATCAACACATCACTATAGAAAGCTCAAGACTCACATTAGTTTATTAACTTATCATCTCCCCCTTATCTCAAATGTCAACTCCCTAAGTTTGCTAACCAATTATCTTTACTAAGGTATAAGTATAACTCTCCACATGATTGGGGAATTACCATACACAAGGACATCTTAAACTCTCCTGTTATACTATACTTAAAGATATAAAACCACTATTAGGACTGTTTCTAAGATACTATTCTTAGCTTAGTTTTAGCTCTATGGGTAACTTTCTATACTTACTGCTCATATTGGCATACATAATCGTTTTTTACAAGTTTGTGATCTAACCACATTGTTTAATCTACTAAAACTCAACTTCTAAACTCCCATATATTTGATTGAAGAAGTCTTAGATTACAAGGTAAAACTCATTATCTTTTATACATAATCCTTTTTAACCGAATAACTAAGGATAACAAAGAATGCCTGCAGCAACCTACTCTACATTGACAACTCAAGTATACTATGTAGGTTCCCATCACAAGTCATAAATTAAATCTTTACACAACATTATACTATTGCGAATGCACATCTTACGCCTTTTCTTATCTAATGATTTATCTTTAATCGCTATTTTTATCTAAGGGGCACCAATACTATACTCATAGCATCACACTCCTTGACAGTTAATGTCTTAATCTTGAACATACACTATAGCAAGCCTCTTAGAGCATGTAAGATAAACTAACGAGCAAGAACAATGGGTCTTGTACATTTTCATTTTACAGTGGTGGTTATTGTTGCCACTGGTGAATTTTGCCCTAGATCTACTTTCATTGCACTAGGAATACGGATTTTTATCCACAAACTAAATGCCTTGTCTAGATTGATAAATGCAAGATCTGAAATCCTCTTTCTAGTTTTCTCAATTTTCTTTTACTTATACTTAAGTTTTCAAAAAAAGTTGGTAACTTCCTTTTTCCACTCTCTTTTCTACTCACTTTAGGAGAGTACCACTTCTCCTTAAAATAGGAGAGTGGTTAAGCAATTAAAAAAGTGTGCGCTCTCTCTCTCTCTCCTTTTCAAAAAAAGGAGTTGGATAGTTATTATTAAACTGTACTACCTTCAGTTTTAGATCGAATATTGTCACAACTCACGGGCCAGGTAAGATTTGATCCGGTCAGTACACATGGACGTCCTATGATCCCAAAATTCTTACATCTCCTACTTTGCACATAGTGGACAAGACCTGAGTCAATATTACATCAACTAAATACACAATTCATAGGGAAAATAGTTCGTATGACCTGTGAGCATAAAGTCTTGCCTTCAAGGTCTTATAGGCCTTAATTAGGAATTCAATCACGTATGAAATGAATCCACAATTAACATGAGGATATGAATACTCATAATACCCGAAACTTTAACTACTCTAGTAGTTATTCATCTTATCCCTCATCCTCTTTAAGAGGTGAACTCAAGTTCATATTTAGTTTCAATTTTATTGTCTTCCCTTTCTACTCAAATCTATCTATTTCGAATCAACTGCTTTCCTAGACATGCACCGCATTGTTGAATCATACATGGATAACATGCTAAAGTAGAAACATTGATTGCAATTTCAAGAAACAGTGAAATATCAAAGGGTATTCAAATGAAAAGTTAAACTTTCACTTTTAAGGGTGTCACAAAATGAAGAAGCAGGGATCATTATTTCATTAACCCCTTAGTCGCATAACACAAGTTGTATGAAAAACGTGTTATGATGTTCGCACCTTATGTGGGTGCATTTTTCACACTCTAACATCATACAGAACTTTGTCTAGACACTTTTCGATGCGTAACCTGAGTTTCTCCCTACAACTATCTTTAAAATCATTTTCTTAGAGAGACTCTTGTCTGGTTTCCAAAACAAGTCTTAATATGGCAGTGATAATTATCTCTTCATGTTCCCCAACGTAAAAGGTGATTGCTCGTGTCAGAAAGCGAATCTCGTGACTTTTCCGACACATTTTATTTCTAAAATATTACCACATGCATTTAAATTTAAATTCAATAATCTTATATTTATGAGAATTTTATAACCACAAATTTATTTTACAATACAAATCACATCCTATGCAAGCCTAGAGACTTAACATGCTTCTCAAACAAGTAACTAGATATCGGCTTTGTAAAGGGGTCAATTACTATTTCACGAGTAGGAATGTATTATAAATTCACTTCTCTATTTGCTACTATGTCTCACAAAATTATACTTGATATAAATGTGTTTGGTTTTGTTGTGATACTTAGGATCCTTTGTATATGCGATAGCCGCCTGACTATCACAATATAAAGAAAGTTATGGGACCCTGTAGATTCTTTTCAATGTTCAAATGCTCATAGAATCTCTTTAACCAAATAACTTCTTGCACGGCATATGCACGCGACAAATTTTGATTCCATAGTTAAAAGAGTTTTGCATGATAGTTTCTTACTTTTCTACTAAATGGTACCACCATTGAGCAAAAAACCATAACCAGAATTGGTTTTTCTATCATTCTAATTACCCGCCCAATCAGCATCTGTGTAGCCTCTAAAAAGTAAATCATATACACTATAACACAATGAATAATCTGTAGTTCCCTTTAGATATCAAAATATTTTTTTCACTGCCTTCCAATGATCTCTTTCGAGATTCGACAGATACCTGCTTTCCAAACTTACGGCATAACAAATATCTAGACGAGTACACATCATAGCATACATTTGACTTCCCAAAGCACTAGAAAAAGAAACTCGAGACATTTTTTCCTTCACTTTTTAAGTTCTTGGACATATTTGAAGGCTTAAAGATTCACCTCTAGATATTGGAGTATCCATGGATTTGCAACTATTCATTCGAAAATGTTTCAATATTTTCTTTATGTATGTTTCTTGAGATAAACTAAAAAATTTCTTAGAGCGATTTCTTTGGATCTTCAAACCCGATATATAGTCTACTTCACTCATATTTTTCATATTAAATAATTTCAAAAACCATGACTAGATAGTTTCCAGAAATCCAAATTATTTCCATCTAATAATTTATCATCCTGTAAAGAGAAAAAGTTACAAACATTTTATTGGATCTTTTCAAATAAATGCAATTGTCTTCATCGATCAATGTGAAATCTAATGAAATCACCTCTTTATGGAATCTGAAGTACCATTGCCTTGAAGATTGTTTTAGGCGATAAATTGATCTTTTTAATTTAAAAACTTTCTTTTCTTGGCCTTTAACAATGAAACTTGCTGGTTGTTCCATGTAGATTTCTTTTTTTAATTCTCCATTGAGAAAAGAAATCTTCACATCTATTTGGTGTAATTCTAAATCTAAATGTGCAACAACAGCCAAAAGTAGTCATACAGAGGTAAACTTTAAAACTGGTGAAAAGGTTTCCCATAATCTATTCCAGCTTCTTGTGTAAAATCTTAAGTCATCAGTCGAGCTTTATGTCTTTCTGTTGACCCATCCCATTTATGTATAAACCTTGATAATCCATTTATTCAAAATAGACTTACGTCCTTGTGGAAGGTAAACTAAATCCCAAACTTTGTTGATTTTCATGGACTTCAATTCTTCTTTCGTTGGTTTTAACCATTTATCCTTTTCAGGACTCGACAAAGCCTCAGTCACATAGTTAGCTTCAACAAACTCCATAGGAGATATCAAGATAACATAATATTCTATTTCATAAGATTGTTTAGGTACTCCTTTTCTTGTACTCTTACGTAGTTAAAGTTTAGATTTCTCTATGGAAATTTAGGTTCAAAACTCCCACATGAACCAAGAATCATCTCTTGATCAATTGTCTTATGAAATATTTATGATGTTTGTACAGAGGCTCACCTTCAATTATATCATTCATTTTTGAAAAAATATTTTCCAAAAATTCGACATCTCGTTATTCAATTTCAGTCACACCTCTATCTTCCAATTCATCAATCTTCACATATCCTTTGGAGCATTCTGAGTATCTTATGAAGATACATTTCTTTTCTTTTGGACTTAATTTATAAACTCACCCAAATGATCCTTAATATACGCAGCACAACTCCAAGATCGTAGATCATCTAAGTTTATTTTATGACTAGTCCAAAGTTCAAAAGGTGTAGAAGTTACTAATTTGGAAGGCATTTTATTCAATATGTAAGCCGCAGTCAATAATGCATCTCTCCAAAAAGAGATAAGAAAATTTGTTTGCGTCATCATTGACCTTACAATATCCAATAATGTCCTATTCCATATTTCAGCCACACCATTTTATTGAGGTATGTAAGGAGTAGTTAATTATTAGATTCCGCCCTTTTCATTACATAACTAGTATAAGTGCCTGTGCGATGCGCGAAAAATTTTGAGTCTATAAAATGTATTTAAAAAAAATATGCATAAATAAATACTAAAGACATTGATAACATCAATAATTTATTTTTAAACATTAGGCATACAATAAAATACCTCTAAGTGATATAATGATTACATAAATTTATGATCAATCAAAATATAATTATGTGAAGCCTAAGCACAGTACATTCTCAACTTATGTTAGAATATCATGATTAAATTATGAAAATAAAGAGCATATCATAGAATCCAGACATCTTAAAACTTGTTCAATTTTTTTAGAAGTAGGATTGTAATGGGAAGTTTTAAATTCATAATTTATTTGGAAACATGTCTTTTTTTATATATAAAAAAGGATAATTCTTGATTATTTAATATTTAATTTTATATTTTTTGAATAATAACTAACTTATCTAATCATTTTATTTTTAGAAAGAAAAATTCATTTTTAAAAAGGTAACTTTTCAATTTGACCTTTTTTTAATCACTTTGAAACTATTACGATTTGTTTCGTAACGGAAAGTGTTAAAACTTCCTATAAACTCGGATATATGTTTTGTAGTTTTCAAAATAAATATTAATTAATTATATATTTAAATTGTTATTCCCGAAATCGTAAATTGTTATTTATTTTAATTTTTTTAAGTTTTTTTAGTAGGATTGTAATTTGAAGTTTTAAACTCACTATTTACTTGCATGCGTTTTGTTTTTTTTACTATAGTAAAACTATTATTAAAATTAAATGCATTACTCGTTTTTACCGATGATTTTAGACCACAAGTTTGTAAAGTCTTTTTTTAAGCATCGTGCCACATAAAATGGAATGGAGGAAGCAGTAGCTATCTACTTAGCAATATGCTCCTTTAATCTGCTCAGATTAGATGTTATGTTATGATGCATAATGATAATACTTGTAGTACATATATTTGTTTAAGAGTTGAATATATTCTATTTTTCATCATAAAATAGTAAATATCTATTTTAAATAATTAAAATATTTTAAATGCATCGTTTTCAAATTTAATTTTTAGATTTTAAATTAATTTTGTTTTTTTTTCAAAGTTTTTAAATTTTTTTAGAAGTTGGAGTTTTGTGGGTAGTTTTAAAAGTATAGATTTTGCTGAACATATGTTTATCTTTAAAATAAAGATTAATTGATTGTTGAAATTGTAACTATCAAAACCATGGCCTTTTATCATTTTGTAATTTTCAAAATTACAGAATTATTTTAATTTTTTAAACTATTAATAAGTAACCTAACTAATTGTTAATTTCATTTTTTTACTAAAATTTATTTCTATAGTTACAATTAAAATTTCAATGGTACCTTAAAAACTTTCCATTACATTTCTCCCAAACTTTTAAAATTGATTAATAAAAGTAAATTTTATTTTTTAAAACAAAAGTCAGTTTCTGTCTCCAATTATTCTAAAAAAAAAAGAGAATAAAAGGTGACAGAATTTTTTTCCTTTATATGAAAGATTGAAATTTGTTTTTTCATAATTTGTTTTGTTACGTGGAATATTTTAGTTACGTTTTCTTTTACTCATATATTATATGATTTTAGTTATGCAATATCATTCCAAAATTAATTTTTTACATTAGGAGATTTCAGTTGTATGCTATCATTTAACATGATATGCAATTGCACGGAAAATATATCTTGAAATAAATTGAAATATATAATGCATTGTTATTTTAATAAACACAAATAAGATTAAATAAATAGTTATGTTTTGAAGGTATTTTCGCCATATTTTATAATATGTTCTCATTATGATATTGCCAAGATATTTCTAATATAGATTTCAAAAGTTTTTATCCTATTGTGTTGCTAGAATATTTTAGTAACTTTTATGGAATAAATTTACGTTATATGTGCAATTATACTTTAAGCAAATTTTGTAAAAGTATTTTTTTTTTGTTGGAAGATTACTTTTATTACATTTGTAAAAGTGTTTTCTTGATCATATTATAAATGTATTTTTATTATATTTATAAACGTGTTTTACTTATCATCTAATAAGAATACTTCTAGTATAGTTTTGAAAATATTAGTTTAACCCTTATTTTATTCTATTAATTGTTTCTTATATTTTGGAAAGTGACAAGTTTTTTAAGAGAACTCCTCTTTCAATTAAATTAAAATTAAAATATAAATTCTTTTTTGAAATTATAAATATTAAAATCATAAAAACATTACATGATTAGGATATTAATCTGGATAAGTTTAATATTAAAATTTTAAATTAGAGTAATTAAAAATATTTAGTTGCTACAAATAAGGAGTAAACTGATATTGTGGTTAAAAAAATATTTACTATTTTAAGTTTTTTAAAAATATGTTTCTTATTGATTTATTTAGAACAGTAACTTACGATACTTATTTTTATCAGTACAAAAATTTAGACTTAGACTATTTCATTATGATAAAAATTGATAAGGTTATTTCATTAATTTTTATTTGAATATCATCTTTGCAATAACAAAGGTATATAAGAATAATTTTATATGCTAAATTACATCATGATCATAATATGATTATCAAATAACTTACTTAAATACATACACAAATTAATACTAATCAGTATGCTTTGAGCCTATTGTATTTTCTTTGATAAAGAAAAACTTTAACCACATTCTACTATTCAAAACAAAAGTTAATATTAATAATCATAAGTAAAGTGAATTAATAATAACAATAAAGTAGCACATTTTGATGCTGAAATAAGTGATTTGTCGTAATTTAGTTCGATTTGAAATAAATTAAATAGTGCTATATTTTTTTTTAATGTGAAATGATTAAATTCATATATGCATTAGAATAAATATTTGTCATGCCTCGAGAGGGTACCCTTGGCGTGGTTGGCACTCAGAGACCATTGCTAGTCTCTGATCGAACCACTTAGTCTCATCACTTCATTCAACATCATTACAGTGGAAATGTCATAAATAGGATACCTCGAATAAAGGACCAAATGGCCAACATCAGTCTCAACATCAACTAAGTAAAAGTACTACTCAGTTCATAAGGAAAACATCAACTTCAACCTCGACATCATGTCTACGAAGCCTCTAACCTGACTCAACTGTCTAAGAATGGTACCATGACATGCCATGTCTACCGGACTCAATGAAATAAAGGAACATCAACTAAACGGTTTCCTCCGGATAGCAAGGAGGCTCACCAATGTTGGAACTCGTGATCTCTGACCTCAACGGTGAGTCTGTTGAAGTCCTCCAACTCCTGTGTCTGCATCATGAAATGATGCAGCGCCGAATGGCATCAGTACATGGAATGTACTGGCATGTAAAATAGTTGAATAGTAATGTAAGTACAACATCATAAAGAAAACATCAACTCAACATCATACTCCATCAAAAATGTCAAGAGTCTATCTAAGGTAAGAGATTAGTATAAACAATTGACCCATCCACCATCTCATCTCGACGTCATCATCACGTTAAACTCATCTCAAGGAAACTCGACTCAACTCACTCATGGAACCTCAACGTCAACTCAACTCAGGGGACATCAACATCGACTCAACTTAGGAAACATCAACATCGACTCAACTCAGGAAAAATCGACTCAGGACATCACATTAACATCAACATCAGAGTTCTATCGACATGGAACCTAACTGGGAGTTTCTATAACCGACAAGCATCACCTATGAGCCAGTGATGATACAACGAAGCGATGTCGTTTCCACATCCATCCAATACCCTGCCCGAGGTAAAGGACATCAACCTCAGTGGATCCACAAGAAAAACTTCAGTCCTCATTTGGGACAAGAAAGGAGCTATCCGCATTGCGGTACAATCCCCTCTTCCTACGTGGGCCACGTAGTTAATGGGTTTAAGTGGAACTCACTCTTACCCATTTCGGTGCTCAATACTCCTCCCAGAACTTGACATGCTCATAAAACCTCAACCTCATCAGTCCCATAAGGACATAATACCTCATCATCAGTCCCATAAGGACATATCATAATACCTCAACATCAACATCAGTCCCGTAGGGACATAGTACCTCAACATCAACATCACCTCACCTCATCAACATCAACATCAACATCATGGACTCAAGATACTCTTTTTAGAAATTAAACTTCCAATTTTAAGACATCATAAAATATCATTCTCATCAACATCATCATCAAGACTCTCATCAAATGTGAAACACAATCATAACATCACAATATTAATCTCATTAAGGCTCTAGACTCATCTCTCAATCCATCCTTTTATACCATTTAACAACATAATCATAGGGCTTCAAAAACATACACGTGAAAATGAATTATGACATAAAAATAGAGTAGTGATGATCATCTATTTATGTAAGAAAATAGTTATACGTAAAGTAACATCTAAATATATGCATCAAACTCTTCACATTAACCTCATCATGTCAAGACATAAATCTCTTTACTCAAAAGGGTACATGGAAGAACATTCTCATGCTTTAGGTTAGCCTTACATACCTAGAATGTTTTGCTAATACAATTATGCGCCACCTCCTCTTGATCTCTTCAACCTCAACTTCCCTCAAGCCCTAGCTTAGTGACTCTTAGGAAGAACACTTTAGAATGGGGTTTTTGAAACCCTTTTCTTAGAAACCGACCTTTATTAGTCGTAGGGGCACGTTTAGGATAGATAGGAATGGACTAAAATGCCCTCCGTAATTTAAAAAAAAATTTCCTGACCTGAAATAACACAGTCCGCGACGCAGACCTGTCGCGGATAGTGCATTTTCGGAAAATTCAACTCCGTCAAAAAATCACAGAAAAAGATAAGTGTGGCTCCGCGATAAGTCCGCGACGTGGTTCTATCGTGCACGCACACTGTTTTTTCATTTTGGAATGAAAAATTATCTTTCGACTCGATCGCTCTAAAAATCGACCGAGACCCTCTTCCCACTCAATTTTCAGTGTTGATTACGAATCCGCTCTCGGATTTCCAATCCGAGCATCGGAAGATGCATTTTACGCACACCTCTTCCCTAGGGGTATTTTGGTAATTTAACGGGTGTTACAATATTAATCTAATTAATTTACAACAAATATAATCATATTTTATTCACATAAAAATAGTAAAAAACCATTGAATATATATATATATATATATATATATATATATGACATTACAATATAGATTGTCAAATGTCATAAAAAGTATACACTAAATATAAAATGTAGTTTAATTATACATGAGTTATAAACTGAATATAGATTATAATACACCTAAAAATGAATATAGTTTGATTAATACATGGCATATACACTAATTATACATGCCTAAACAACCATTCTTATGATTGTTAGCGTCGTTGATCTTCGAAAGATTTGTACAAAAAAGCCCATTATTACCAATTAAACTAAAAATATCCACAAACATTAAGACTCACCTTGTCTTGCAAAAGTGGTTGAAAGTTCAAAATAATGTCGGCTTTCTTTTAGTCAGATTCATTATATCCAAGATTCAAAAAAAGCAAAATCTCTGTTACAGAATCAATACAATTATTATATATCATAATCTATGAAATATATTCATGAGAAAGAGGGTATATAAAAAATACAAATGCTCTGTGGTGTATCAATAGAAATTGTAGAATTTGTGAAGAAGTCTGAATAATAAACTTTAACTTTTCAAGAACATGTGGGGAATGGAGTTAAAGGTAGTTTTTATTTTTCAAATATATAGATAAGGGAAGTTTTTCAAATATTAGTTTTAGAGGGGGAAAAAAAAGAAAAATGCTATTATTTAGGTAGTTACTTTTTTTAATCCATTTTTATTTAATTGAATAAATGTAATTTTTAAAGCATATCATTCAAAATTTTATATTTTATATTTATGAATTATTTTTTGTTACATTTCATTTTATTGTTTTAATAATTTGAATTAAGGAGTTTTAAAAAAGAAAAAAGAAATTCTTAATCAGTTACAGGAATGAAATTCCATAACCCAAAGTTAAAAAGATATTCAAATACAAAATTATAAATAATTAAATGTAATTACACGTGTGTGTTTTTTATAAAATAAAATTTTGAAAGTAATTGATTTATATATATAGATTTGATTAATTGATATTTTAAAACTAAAAATTAGAGATTAATTGATAACTAATTATTACCTAATTAACTCATTTATACTTTAAATGTCACATGTCATTCTACTGCACTGCCACTTGGCTAAATGTGGAGGCTTTATCCTCTCCTATTAATAATATATAGATTCTTCATATTGATTTGACAAATATTCTGTAAGACCTCTCACACAACTTGAAAATATCCTTATGGTGTATTTCTCGAATATCTTAAAATCCATGTGTTATTTGGTAAATCTAACTTCGTATTCTTTTTTAAGAGGCATAATTATGTAGGAAAAGGGCCACCTTCGATTTTTCAGTGACCTGTATCAAAAAGACTTATTCAGGTGATTTTAGCCCAAACCGGAAGTGTGTGCAACTAATCTGCATCTCTTACTTGTTCCCCCAAAGGACAAAATTGTCGAAAAAAATTTAGATTTTAGTAAGGGTAATCCGTACATATCCCTTGACCCATGTATACATGTAATAATAAAAAAGTTCACCATTTTTGGACCCAAAATCACTCCCAAAACTCCAAAAAACCTCTTTGAACTTTCCCAAATCCCTCCTTCAAATTCCATCAAGTTTTTCTAGGATTCAACGCTCTTCCATCGAAGGATAAGCATCAAGGTGATTCGATAAGATTCTTCAAGTCTTCTCTTATCTTTTTCAAGGATTCAAGGTATATGGATCTTCATCCATGGGTCCTTCCACCCATGGAGCCCAACTCTCCTTTTTGATAAGATTCCATGATTTCCATGCTTGATACTTTATGGGTACTTCCTATTATACATTATGAACATGATTTAAGTTTGATTTTATCATGTATTGAGTTGATTGCTCATGAAAACTTATTGGGGTTGGATAGTATGAATGGCTTATTATGCTAATACTATGCACGCTATGATATCTTGAAAAGATGTGAAAGATTATGAGTCTTTAAATGGATTTCATGACACTCAACTTGGCGGATTTTACTACTATGATGGTGGGTTGATTTGGATGGTTCCTAAATGGATTTATTTTTACTCTATTCATGTCCTATACTCTTGAATTACATGATTTTAAATTCAATTGTATTCACTCACCATATTTGACTATGTTTACATGATAAAGACTCATATGTTGATGAAAGATTTATTGCATGTATTTCAAGAAAAGTATGTTATGATAAATTGTGGGCTCCTAAGCATGTATTTATCGCATGAAAAGTTTCTACAATTGATAAACAAGATTTTGAGCCTTATGCTATTTATATTTCCACCCTTTTGTGATTGAATATTGCTCACTTGAAAGGGGTCAAGTATTTTAAGTGTTCCACCTTCTTGTGAATGAATAATGCCCACATGAAGGGGCCAACTATGTGAAATGTTCTACCCTCATGTGCAAGGCTAATGCTCACTTGAAGGGGTCAAGTATATGAATGAACTACTCTCACCATGTTAACATGTTCTTACAAGTTATTCAAGTTATGATTATATCAAGTATTTTGAGGGACTAGACTGATCACCAAATGAGGCTTAAGGTGGGGGCTCGGTCCAAGGGGTCCTTATGTAAAGTCTTAGTCTCATAACTATGTGCCACCATAGGTTATTATTACTTCCCTAGATGGGATTTTACTAATAGATACAACTAGGTCATGTTACCCACTATGGTGTGGTGTGGTGTGGTTTACCTTGGTAAGTAGACCTTTTCTTTTCTGGTATAGAGGCAATATCGGAATTTCATGTTGTAGCATGTATAGTCTTATATGTTGGTTATGGTCTCCTCCTGCGTATTTATATTATGTTATGCAAGTTGACTATTCTCCCATGCCTGTTTTGACTTAAGCATTGATCACACATGTTATATTGATCTTATATCCATTGTATATGATTATGTATCTTGCTTATTATGGCTTATGTTCTTTGTTGCATTATACCCAGCATACTTAGTATATTCCAAGTACTGACGCATATTTTTGCTCTACAGGATCTAACCATGTAGGGACCAGAGCTTCTATTCATCCTCCTCCACGTGACTAGTTGGCTTGCTTGAAGATTGCTAATGGTGAGTCCACCATTTTAGGGATAATATCCACTTCCCTATAATGCTATGTTAAAGACTTATTTAATTTTGAACATTTAATTTTGAGTGTGAGCCCAGGAGATATCTTGGCCCCCATTCCACTCATGTTAGAGGTGTTATTGGATATATGTGATAAGCTTGACTCCTATGATGCTTATATATTTATGAAGACTCCCTTTAGTTTTTGTCCCTTTGTGTGTTGTTTAATGTGATGAAAGTCCTACGTCCCTTCTTACCCATGGCGTGAGTGATATTTACCCTCCCAGTAGTCATTCCTTGTCATGTGATAGTGGAAATTCCTATTCTCATTCTATCCTTATAGCTTGAGTCCAAAGCCCTAAATCCCTTGGAATTATTTGCTTGATGTTTATTTATGCTTCGGCAATCAAGGATGTACTTACTTATGCTTAGAGGCTTGCTTAGGGTTCCTTCAAGTTCCCCATTCATCGTGCCATATCTTGGACCTAGGCTTCGGTCAGCACATATTTACATTCTCGGTTGGTTCTTAGAACCTTTATTCTTTTATCTAATTGATTTTCAACTTCAATCATATATCTTTTAAAGCACTCAAGTGCTTCAAATTTATAAGAAATTAAGTGGACATAACCAAAGTGCGTGAAATCGTGAATAAATATAATAAAATATGTGGCACCAGACCTTGCCCTCACATTCATTGGACCACAAATATCAAATGGATTGCGAACTCAGCTCTCTTAGCTTTCCTGATTGGTTTCTGTGTAATCTTTCCAGCAAGACAATTTTCATAAGTTGGGAATTCAATTTTGGATAGAGAACCTAAATGTCCTTCTTTTGTCAATCTAATCATTCGTTCTTGCCCTATATGACCTAACCTAACATGCCATGTAACAACATCTATATCATTTACTGAAAGAACATGCCATTACACATAAAACAACATAATAGTCATAAGTTGAAAGATTACAATCTGAAACAATCATAACAAAGTCCAAAACCATACAAAATATTAGCTAGTGTTATTGTTATACCATTGTAACTAAAAACAAATTCAAAACCAACATCTAAAAGCAATAAGATAGATAGTAAGTTTCATTAGATCTCTAGAGCATATAGAATATCATGTAACATCAAGCATCGGCCCCCACGAAAGTTAATTTTGCAAGTTCTTATTCCCTTGACTTCCAGTCTTACATTATTTCCTATATAAATCCATCTATATCCAGGTGAAACTCAACGAAACTCCACGAATGCTTCTCAATTTTGACTCATATGGTCGGTAGATCCTGAGTCTACAATCCATAAAGGATAAGAATCAGTCAATAAGGAAGTGCTTGAAACATATAAAACACTTGGAGATGCATTTAGGAATGCTACATTTTCTGGCTTGATACATTCGCGAGAAAAATGCCCAAGAACATGGAAACTACAACACTTTATTTTTCTTCTATCTCTTTTCTAAAAAAATCATTTTCCTTTCTTGGAATTTGGTTTTGTATTTTTTTCTTAGAAAGCCCTTCTTCAGTATCCTTATCCTTTCTTTTCTTCTTATAATTTTTTTGTGCTTGAAGTCAGAAGGTTCCATACCTCTTGATTCCGTCACAAAGGTATTAGTAGTAAATTTAGAAACACCAAGTCACTTGTCTTCTAATTTTACATGTCGTGCAACATCATAAAAGGTTTTTATACTTTCATTGTGAATCAAGTTAACCTTTGAATGTTCTCAACTATTGGGAAGAGACTGGATCACAACTTGAACCTGTTGCTCATCTGACAGAACGTGACCAACATTCTTAACCTATGCTATCATGTTTGATACCACCCTAAGGTATTGTTTGATTAATTGATCATATTTCTTTTTAAAAAAAGCTTCAAACTTGATAATCAGTTATCTTAGGTAGGTCATAGAACTACCCTCATACATTCTTCATTAGTAAGTCCATATAGCATGAGCATTAAGAAATTCCTCACACTTAGGAATCATTTCATCACCATAGAATTTATAATGATAGCTCGTGCAATAGAATCTATCTTTCTCCAAGCTTTGTAAGCTTTGAGATCTCTTTTATGTTACGCAATGTTACCCTCTTCAGGTTGTCTTAGATTATGGATTACGTTTCCAAGCACGTTCTGCTCATCTAAGATATACAATATCTTATGACTCTAGATATAAGGACCCGGATATTCAAGCAGCTTTACCGAACCTCTTAGTACCATCCCGACCAAAACATATGCTAGGCATCGCTCTATGGAAGGCCCACATGGGCCGTGTAAAGCCACACGGACAGTGTGGCCTCCCGTGGAGGGGCAATTGGCGAAGAGTTCAACAGAGTGGAATGCGACAGAGGATTTCGGACCAAGCAAGGGCACACAACCACCCACACGGTCCGTGAGGTGTTTCACGGGTTGTGTGGCCCTCCGTGTGACTTGTTACATAAATTTTTTCTAAGTATGAATTTACCGTCTCATAACTTTTTTATGCAAAAATTTTCTAAGTGTTATCACATGACCCATGTAGCATCACACTGTCCGTGTAGCCGTCCGTGTGATATCTTTTAGCCTCAGATAAATTCAAAGTGTTGGCACCATGAAAATTGTCTAAGTGACAGTTCACTGTCACTGTTCATGGTCCATGTGACGACTCACGAATCGTGTAGGGGACGGTATGGACCTGATGGTTCGAATTTTGCCCATTTCATTAATGGTGTTTATATAATTTTGGTTTATTTTAATTATGAATTATGACCTTGTAGCTATCCTAAACACCTAACTCAGCTGATATCTCTCCCCTCTTAATTCATTCTCTTTAAGCCTTCTACCCCTCATAAGATCACCCAAAGTCTCCCTACTCTCCCCTCTCAAGGTTCAAGGCTAAGGTTTAATTGGAGCTCAAATTCAAGCTAGGTCTTTCCCCAAATTTAGCTCCTCAACCAAGGTATGTGGGTTTGATTCTTGGTCCCTTTCAACAAAGAAGACCGAAAATTCCTTTCCGTTGATTTCATGAATTTTTGTTTACTTTAAATGAGAGTTTTCATTATTCGATTTTATTAAATCCAATTGATGTATGGGCTAAACTTTACCTGTGATTTTAATTTACTTTGATCACTATTATAATGATTTACATTGAGTTATGAAATTATGAACATGCATGTCCCCTTTAAAGTTGATTTATGCATAGGTGATTTACATTATGATTTAGATGTTGATTTAATTATGGATTTACTCAATTTCATATTATGATGTTGATTTTAACTTGAATCTATATTACCCATGCTATTCTGACATCATGCATTGCATTTGCATTCATGAATATTAGTTTATATGGAAATTATGAAGTGGGTTAAGCCCAATTATGTTTTATGAAAAGATTATGATATGATTATGATAAGGTATTGGTTATGACAAGAATGTCATCATATACATGTCTTATGATTATAGCTCTTTGAGCATCCTGGATGTTTGCACCATCTTGTATAGGTAGATGAGTTATCCTTGCATGAGCATCATGATTATGATTTATGGTTTGGCATTTGAGCCTAAAATTTGCATTGAACGGTTTAAAGACGAATTGTGCTTTTGAAAGGAATATTGTATCTTTTGGAAGCACATATATGTATAAGTATTCATGCAGGATGCTTTTGACTTAACACCAATGGATTGGGGGCGTTAGGGCTATCCCCAAGGGTCCTATGCTTTTCCTCGAACTATATGCCAATATATGAATGGTAGTTATTATCGAAATGACTGGGTCATAACGAATGGTTATTTGTTTTATTTATGATATGATATGATTTTGGAAAAAAACCTTCTGACATGGTGTGCTCCGTAAGGAAGGTGACCATCCACTGAAATAGTGTGCTTTGTAAGGTGTAATGTAGATTACCTTTGGCAAGTAATCTTCTCCTACCGATAGGAGGTCTTTATCGGGCTAATTTATGCAATAGCTCGCATGAGTTTGATTTGTCAGTTATAGTCCATCCCCATTATATATTAGCATTATCTCATTCATGAACCATAAATTTCATGGAATCTTGTATATTGCATCCTTTGATATATGGTTCTTTCTATATTATGTGCCCTTGTAATCTAACATTCAAGTGCAGGTTTAACAAGTCACATGCATTGCATGCCCGAATACTTAGTACATTCAAACGTACTAACACATACTCTATGCCTATATGATTTTACCATGTAGAGGCCTAGCACTTCCATTACCAACCATTTGACGAGAGTTCGAATCAAGAGAGTACTTGTGGCGAGTCTTATCCTCCAAGGACAAGCCATCTTCCCTCTACTTCTGCTATCTCAGATTTTTCCTTTCTTATTTGAGGGTGAGCCCGGAACATGTCCTGGCCCCGGTTTCGTCTTGACTAGAGGCATTTGTTGGACAACATATAGACTCTTTAAAATCTTTATGCAATGCATGACATTGGTTTATGTATTTGTTTGGATTGACTTAATGGAAACTTTGCATTTTGGCTATATGCGTGTTTGGTGCAGAAATATTAAAAGTCCCAAGCCCCGTATTTCCCTAGAGCGTGAGTCCTATTCTCCCGTCCCTTAGAGTTATGTATTACTATTTGAATGTTCTTCCTGAACCAATGATGTGGATTTTGATATTGAGGCTTGTTTGGGGACTCTCGGGTTCCCATTTGTCGTGTCACATCTAGGCCCTAGTCCTGGGTCATGACAAAAGATGGTATCAAAGCCCTAGGTTTATTAATGGTCCTCGGAGTCTAACATGTCGTGTCAAGTAGAGTCTTATTCATGGGTGTGAAGTGCACCATGCCTATGAATGGGAGGCTACAAAGACATTCTAGGAATTGCCTCACTTCTTCACGCTTTATGTCGTGCTATGACTCGTATATTTGGTTTTCTCATCTTGACGGTGTCATTGCTTCATTTTAGAAGATGCCTCGAGGAAGACCCCTACCACCAAGGCTGGCTCCGGCTAATGAAGAACAGGCTCCTCAAGAGCCTATGGATGAACCTATCTCAAATGGTGAGTTCTGTACAACCTTTTTCATGCTTGCCCAGGTGGTGACATCTCAGACAAGGCAGGCTAATCTGCCACAAGATTCTATGCCAGCTTCCAGGGTGAGGGATTTCACCCGAATGAATCCTCTGGAGTTCCATAGGTTAAAGGCTCATGAGGATGCTCAGGAGTTTATTGATGAGCTTACCAAGATACTAAACATTAAGGGAGTCACCTCTGAAGAGAAGGCTGAATTGGTTGCCAACCAACTGAAAGATATAGATCAGATGTGGTATACCAAATGGTCTATGGAGAGAGTTTGTGGTGGTGATGTCAATTGGGAAGAATTCAGATTTGCGTTCCTGGATCGCTTCTTCCCACTTGAGCTTAAGGAGGCCAAGATGACTGAGCTTATCAACCTCAAGCAAGGAGGTATGAGTGTGAGGGACTATGCCCTCAAATTCACAAAGCTCTCTACGTATGCTTTGTCACTTATGGCTGACCCCGTGCAAGGATGCACAAGTTTGTCTCAGGTATCTCTGATTTGCTTGTAAAAGAATGTCGTACTGCTCTGCCTATACAAGATAAGGATAATTCTAGACTCATGGTGTATGTTGAACAGATCAAAGGGGAGAAACTCAAGGAGAGAAGGGTTCACGATCCCAAGAGGGCCTGTTTTAATGATGTATTCTCTAGTTCTCGAAGTGTTGGTTTTGGCCGCTTCCAACAGGGCCAAGGTTCTGGTGCTTGGGTCACTAATGCTCGAGTACCCCCTCCCAGGGCACCGATTGGGTGCTGGATAGGAGTATCCTCTAAGTAACAAGTGCGCAGAGCCCCACATGAGAGTTTGTTGGAGGGATTTGGGTGTTTGCTTCGGGTGTGGTGATAAAAATCTCAAGGTTGCTTATAGTCCTAAGAATTCCCATATAGGCCAAGGTTAGGTGGCCCAAGGAGGGCAAGGCCAAAAAAAATCTTGCCAAGGTGTTTCCCCAAGAAACAATCGGTTCTATGCATTCCATGCCTGCTAGGATATTGAGGAAGCTCCGGATGTCGTGACTGGTATGTTAAAAGTATTTTATTTTGATGCTTATGTTTTGCTTGATCCGGGTGCAAATTTGTCTTTTTAGACCCCCCTATTGGCTGTTATATTTGGGTTGAGGCCCAAGATTTTGAAGGATCTTTTCTCAGTTTAAAGTCCCGTGGGAGAATCTGTTGTTCCGTATAGAGTCTATCATGGTTTCCCTATTTCTTTGTTGCACAAAGTTTTTTCGTGTGATCTTGTGGAACTAGAGATGTTTGACTTTGACGTGATTCTTGGGATGGATTGGTTGTATGCATCATATGCCTCTATAGATTGTAGAACCAGAAAGGTCAAGTTCCAACCTCCCAATGAGCCCGTTCTTGAATAGAAGGGTAGTGACTCCTCTATCAAAAGGCTTGTTTCCTACCTCAAGGCACGGAAAATGATTTCCAAAGGGTGCATTTATCATATTGTGAGGGTCAAGGATATAGAGTCTGAAGTTCCTACTCTTGAGTCGGTTCCAATGGTAAATACGTTTTGGATGTGTTCCCCTAAGACGTGCCCGGTAGCCATCCTAAAATGAGGTAGACTTCGGCATAGATCTTCTTCTGGATACTAAGCCTATCTCTATTCCTCTTTATCGTATGGCGCCAGAAGAGTTGAAAGAGTTAAAAGCACAATTAAAGGATTTGTTAGAGAAAGTCTTCATTCAGCCCAGTATATCGTCATGGGGTGCTCCAGTGTTGTTTGTAAGAAAGAAGGACAGATCTCTTCAGATATGTATTGATTATAGGCAACTGAATAAGATGACCATTAAGAATAAGTACCCGTTATGACTCGTTTGACCAGCTTCAAGGGGCTACTTATTTCTCAAAGATTGATCTTAATTCTGGGTATCATCAGTTGAAGGTTAGGGAGTGTGACATTCTCAAAACAGCCTTTTGGACAAGGTATGGTCATTTTGAGTTTGTAGTGATGTCATTCAGCTTAACTAATGCTCCGGCCATGTTCATGGATCTGATGAATCAGGTGTTTAAGCCATTCCTAGATACTTTTATGGTAGTCTTCATTGACGACATTCTCATTTACTCCCGAAGTGAGCAGGATCATGGGGGTCATTTGAGGATGGTTCTCCAAACCATGAGAGAGAAGAAATTGTCTGCCAAGTTTAGCAAATGTGAATTTTGGCCGGGTGAAGTGGCTTTTCTTGATTATATGGTGTCTGGTGACGGTATCAAAGAGGATCCGAATAAGATCGAGGTGGTGAAGAATTGGCCAAGACCGATGACTCCTTCATATATTTGAAGCTTCCTGGGGTTGGCCAGATATTATAGAAGGTTTGTGGAAGGGTTCTCCTCTATTGTATCCCCATTTACTAAGTTGACTCAAAAGCAGGCTAAGTTTGTATGGTTAGACGAATGAGAAAGAAGTTTTCAAACTTTGAAGGATCGGCTTACATCGGCTTTCGGCTTACATCGGCTTCCATCTTGACTTTATCGAACGGTTTGGAGGGATTCGTGGTGTATTGTGATGCCTCGCAGATTGGGTTGGGTTCTGTTCTTATGCAACATAGTAAGGTAATAGCATATAGATCAAGGAAACTGAAGGTGCATGAACGTAATTACCCAACGCACGACCTTGAGTTGGCAGTAGTAGTCTTCGCCTTGAAGATTTGAGTACATTATTTGTATGGGGTTCATGTTGATGTGTTCACCGATCACAAGAGTTTGCAATATGTATTCATTCAAGGGGATATTAATTTGAGGCAAAGGAGATGGTTGGAACCCCTATAGGACTACGACATGAGTGTTCTATATCATCCCATCAAGGCCAACATTGTGGCCAATGCTCTCGGTAGGCTATCCATGATGGGTGTGGCCTATGCTGGGGAGGAAAGGAAGGAGTTAGCGAGGGATGTTCACTGGTTGGCTAGGTTGGGTGTTAGGTTGGCCGATTCGAGCGATGGTGGTATCCGTGTTAAAGGCGGGGCAGAATGTTCTGTGGCGGTTGATGTAAAAGCTAAGCAAGATTTAGACCCATCGTTACTTGAATCGAAGAAAACTTGTCTTATGTGGAAATCCCGGTGGAGATCTTAGATAGAAAAGTGAAGAGGAATCATAACTAGGACGTGGCTTCGTGAAAGTGCTTTGGAAGAAATCAACATGTGGAGAGTGCTACGTGTGAGGCGGAGCTAGACATGATGGAGGGATATCCTCATCTTTTCCAATCTACTCAAGCCTAAGGTACTAGGTCGATTCTCTTCTAATAAGTCCTAATTCTTTCGCTTTTGAGTCTCATGACATGACATGCATACATGGGCACAAAAATTATTTTTATTATGTTTGAATGATTTGAAGACATTTAAAATGAGTTTTAAAGGTTTTATGATTTTATGAACTATGCATTGTACCTTGTGTTCAGAACTTTCATGTCCTAAGTCAAGCTTTCAAGCCTTGTTGCATATTCAGGGATGAATGTTCCCAAGTGGGAGATGATGTAAGGACTCAGATTTTCGAGCAGCTTTACCGGTCCTCTTAGTACCGTCCTGAGTGAAACATTTGCTAGGCATCACTTCATGGAAGGCCCACACGTGTCGTATGAAGCCACATGTCTGTGTGGCCTCCCGTGGAGGGGCACTTGGCCAAGTTTCCGATCTAGTGGAATGCGATGGAGGATTTCAGACCAAGTGAGGGCACATGGCCACCCACACGGTCTGTGCGGTATTTCACGGGCCGTGTGGCCCTCCGTGTGGCTCGCTATGTAAAATCTTTCTAAGTATGAATTTACCGTCTCGTAACTTTTTCGTGAGAAAATTTTCTAAGTATTATCACACGACCCTTGACATGACACGTGTAGCATCATACGGGCCGTGTAGCCATCCGTGAGGTACCCCTTAGCCTTGGATAAATTCCAAGTGTTGGCACCGCAAAAATTGTCTAAGTGATGGCTCACAGTCACTGTTCATGGTCCATGGGAAGACTCACAGACCATATAGGGGATGTATGACAGTTCAAATTTTGCCCATTTCATTAATAACGTTTATGTAATTTCAGTTTATTTTAATTATGAATTATGACCTTTTACCTATCCCAAACCCCTAACTCAACTGATATCCCTCCCCTCTTAATTCATTCTCTTTAAACCTTCTACCCCTTATAAGATCACCCCAAATACTCCCTACTCTCTCTTCTCAAGGTTCAAGGCTAGGGTTTAATTGGAACTCAAATTCAAGCTAGGTTTTCCCCCAAATTCAGCTCCTCAATCAAGGTATGTGAGATTGATTCTTGGTCCCTTTCAACCAAGAATACCCAAAATTCCTTCCAATTGATGTTATGAATTTTAGTTTACTTTAAATGAGAGTTTTCATTATTTGAATTTATTAAATCCAATTGATGTATGGACTGAACTTTACCTATGATTTTAATTTACTTTGATCACTATTACGATGATTTACATTGAGTTATGAAATTATGAACAAGCATGTCCCCTTTAAAGCTGATTTATGCATGGGTGATTTACATTATGATTTAGATGTTGATTTAATTATGGATTTACTCAATTTCATATTATGATGTTGATTTTAACTTGAACCTATGTTACCCATGTTATTCTCATATCATGTATTGCATTTGCATTCATTTACATTGGTTTATAAGGAAATTATGAAGTGGGTTAAGCCCAATTATGTTTTATAAAAAGATTATGATATGATTATTATAAGGCATTGGTTATGACAAGAATGTGATCACATATATGTCTTATGATTATGGCTCTTTGAGCATCTCGGGTGTTTGTACCATCTTGTATAGGTAGATGAGCTATCCCTTGCATGAGCAATCATGAAATGTTCATGAACGGTTTAAAAACGAATTGTGGTTTTGAAAGGAATATTGTATCTTTTGGAAGCACGTATATGTAAAAGTATTCATGTGGAATGTTTTTGACTTAGCACTGATGGATTGGGGTGTTAAGGCTATCTCCAAAGGTCCTCTCCCTTTTCTCGAACTATGTGCCAACATAGGAATAGTAGCCATTACCGAAATGACTGGGTCGTAAGGAATGGTTATTCGTTTTATTTATGATATGATATGATTTTGGAAAATCCTTCGAAAATGATGTGTTCGGTAAGAAAGGTGACCATCCACTAAAATGGTGTGTTCCGTATGGTGTGATGTAGATTACCTTTGGCAAGTAATCTTCTCCTACTAATGGGAGCTCTTTATCGGACTAATTCATGTAATAGCTCACATGAGTTTGATTTGTCGGTTATAGTCCATCACTGTTATATATGAGCATTATCTCATTCATGCACCATAATTTCATGGCATCTTGGATATTTCTTCCTTGGATATATGGTTCTTTCTATATTATGTTCCTTTGTAATCTAACATTCAAGTACAGGTTTAACAAGTTACATGCATTGCATGCCCGCATACTTAGTACATTCAAACATACTAACACATACCAATGCCTACATGATTTTACAATGTAGGGGCCAAGCACTTCGATTACTAATCGTTTGACGAGTAATCTGAATCAGGAGAATACTTGTGGTGAGTCCAATCCTCCAGGGACAATACATCTTCTCTCTACTTGTGCTATCTCAGATTTTCCCTTTCTTATTTGAGGGTGGGCTCGGAACATGTCCTGGCCCCCGTTCCATCTTGACTAGAGGCATTTGTTGGACAACATTTAGACTCTTTAAAATCTTTATGCAATGCGTGATATTGGTTTATGTATTCATTTGGATTGACTTATGGAAACTTTGTATTTTGGCTATATGCGTGTTTGTAGAGGAAATGTGGAAAATCCTAAGCCCCATATTGCCCCATAGTGTAAGTCCTATTCTCCCATCCCTTAGAGCTATATGTTACTATTTGAATGTTCTTCCTGAACTAATGATGTGGATTTAGATACTTGAGGCTTGTTTGGGGACTCTCGGGTTCACATTCGCTGTGTCACATCTACGCACTAGTCTCGGGTCGTGACATCAGATCTCGTAATTTTCATCATTTAGTTTCTCGCATTTATTTAAGTAAGAAATAATGCTTTTTATGCCATATTTGTAGCGTAGGGATATTTACGCAAGTTTACTCATCAATTATGCATGTGTAATACATATTCGACCAAATCAATTCTAATAAGGATTTCACATTTTGTGTAAAATCAAAAGGGTATTTAAATATCCAATCATCATCTATGATCTAAATGTTTAACCAAAATTAGAAACAAATTTCTTACTGTATATTTATACTATGAAGACTTAATCACAAAGATTTTCTAAAGTGTTAGATCATTATCATATTTCAGTATATCAGAGAACATCAAAGATTTAAAAATAAGATAAAACTCACATATTCATATTAAAAAGAGAAACCACATATTACATATGTTTGAATAAGCAAACGAAAAAAAGTTACAATTCATTTGTAATAAAATCCTCCACACTTAAATTTGAGATAACGTATATACAACCTAAAAGGTTCACTAGGCCAAACCATGTGATATACTTTAATCAATCTCTCTCCCCATGGTTCTCGAAGGGAATATACTAATATAGCCAAAGCTTTCCAATATGAGTGATCCACATAATTTTTCAGTTCTATAAACTTTAATTCAAAAAGTTGAATAAAGCTAGCAATTGAAATTGTTGGCGACATCTTAAAAGACTTGAACTCTTTTAGTTTCTTTTCTCTTTCCCTTTAAATAGTCCTTTCATTCCTTAACGATTCTTGTGTCATTCTTAAGATACCATCTTTTATGATCTCTCATCCTCGAACACATGTTCTTCGATGATGTGCACTTTACTTTTTCCCTTAACTCTATATCTAAAGCTCCCACATGGGATGATTCGACTTTGTTCCTGTTCAGCCATTGTGATGCCCGGTAAAATTACCAAAATGCCCCTAGAGTGAGGGTACGCGCATAACGCATCTTCCGAAGCTCATATGGCAAATCCAAGACCGGATTCGTGATCAGCATGAAAATAAGAGTGGGAAAATGGTCCGGGTCGAATTTTAGGACGACCCAATCGAAAGATAAATTTTCTATCCAAGTCACAAAACAGTGACTGTCCGCGACAGAGGCGCGACGCGTACCTGCCGCGGAGAGACACTTATATATTTTTCCAGATTTTCGACGGGATGGAAAAAACTCGTTTAAAAACACTTTTCCAAAAATACACAGTTCGCGATAGGTCCGCGTCGCGGACCGTGTGTATTTCGAACTGAAAATTTCTAATTTATTTCGAGGGGAATTCCGGTCAATCCCTAACCCCTCCTAAACACTAATATATGGCTAGTAAGGTCGTTTCTACACGAAAAGAGTCTAACAAAACCTATTCTAAGTCCTATTCCAAAATCTAACAAGGCTAGGGCTTGAGGAGAGGAGAGAAAGGCTTGGGGTGAGACACACGAGAAGAGATCCTCGACATCACCCGGTCGGACAGTTGCATCACATGTATGTAAGGCTAAACTAAAACATGGGATTGTTCTCTCATGTGCCCCATAGAGGTCATAGTAAATTGATGATTGAAGAGTCCACATGCATGATTTCTTGATGGATTTTCTTGAAAATTATATTTGAAATTACATCTTTTCTATGTTGATGATCATCATATTAATTGTTTTCTTAAATCGAATACTTTCATGAGGATATGCATAACCCTATATGACTATTTTGAAGAGCATGCATAATGAACTTGAGACTTGAGTCTAGAGCCTTGCATTGGCATTGTTGACTGTGATGATGAGTTAATGAAACCTTGATTGTTGTATGAGTCTCTATAAATGAACTCTACCGATGTATTTATTCACTTGTTTCCTAATGACAGTCATATAATCTTGAGTCATTGATGAGGTGTTGATGATAGGGTTAAAATCCCTATGAGATGTTGATGATAGGGTGGAAGTCCCTATGAGGTAATTGATGAAAGGGGCCAAGGTCCCAGTGAAATATAAGTCGTGGAGGGGGAGTGGATCCCTATGAGACTGGCAGTCGTTGACGGGGAGTGAATCCCTATGAGACTGGGTGAGGTTGATTTTATGAGCACTGAGTCGGGAGGAGTATCGAGCACCGAAATGAGCAGGAGCGAGTCCCACTCAAACTCATTAACTACATCGCCAAACGTAGGAGAGGCTTAAACCATCACATACACACATATGGTTTCTCTCGAGGTTTAACAGTCCCTGAAAGAAATAGAGGATCTGTTCAATTTGATTCCATGTTGGGTTTATTGATATGGGATCTAGTGTTCCTTACCTGGCAAGTTTGGGACCACTGTGGCAACATCAGGGTGATTGTTGTACATTCACTGGCTCATAAGTGAGTGTTGTCTGTTAAGAGAAACTCCCGGGGAAATTCGTACCTTACTCTGAGTCTAGATGAGATGAGATGAGAGGGGGTGAGCTCCTCTGAGATGATTCATGTGATGAGTTGAGACTTTTGATGAGTCTGAGATAATGTTGTGTCACTTGTCCACTCTGTACTCTTTCGTAGAGGGGCAAGCTAGCGGTTAATGTGATTATGATGTTTATTTTGGCTTGACATTACTTTCCATATTGTCTACCGGTTTCCGTTTCATTCAGCTATTTTACATACCAGTACATTCCAAGTACTGACGTCCACTCTGGACTGCATCATTTTATGATGTAGAGGCAGGTACTAGAGATCATCAACGGGCGCTCCGTTGAAGATCAGATATCCGAAGCTGATTTTGTGAGCCTCTCCTACTCCGGAGGAACCATTATTTTATTTCATCATGCTTTAGAGTTAGGATTGGACTATCTCCTTATTTTGCTTTGGGTAGCCATGGGTCTTTCATTGGCACCATATGATTTAGTGATAGAGGCTTCATCGACAGCTGTCGAGTATTGATGTTGAGATTGTGAGCTAGTTCTTCCTACTAGCCTTCGTTATTTTATCTATATTATATTGAGAACTTTAGATGAACTCTGTCCATTACTACATAAATTTGCGCTGATCATTAGAAGTATGTGATTAAATGATGTGATGAGACTAGGTGGTTCGCTTGGGGGCTAGCAATAGTCTCCGAGTGCCGGTCACGCCAAGGGTACCCTCCCGGGGCGTGACAGCCATTGTTTGAAATAGGAACGAGGAGTCAAAAATACAGTTAATACATTTTAATGTGACAACACACAAACTTCTAGTAAAAGGCAAATAGATCAGAACAGGGCTTGAACTTATGAATATAACTTTGATAGGATAATATTATTACCCAAAACATTCAAACAATCATAACCTATTCATTATAAATCTGTTTGGCTATTATAATATATTTCTGGAAATCCCAAAACAAATAGATAATGAAAATGAGAAATCCAAGTCAATAATTTCAACCAACACAGCCCAATATCACAAAAAACAACTAATTTTCAAAAGAATGGGTAAAAAACTCCCATTTTTCCAAAATTCATATCTCACTCATTTTTCATCTGTTTTTCTATTATAATATGTTTTCAAAAATCACTAAACAAGAAGATTGTGATTATAAAAATTTTAGCCCAAAATTTTGACAAGAGAACTTCAAAAAGATCATAAACAGTAGCAGATGTTCGTCCTAATGCAGTAAAAGAACTACCAAATTTTAAAAATTCACATCTCACTCTTTTTTAATATGTTTTTATATTATAATATGTTTTTTGAAGTCCATAAATAAGTAGAATATGAGTATTAAAATTTTGCCCTGTAAAATTATCGAACTGGAGTCAAAATGACCTAAACAGAATCTGCCTTTTTGTCACCAATCATCAGAACTTCATCTTAATTCATATCTCAATGAATTTCAAGGCATTTAACATGAAATATTCAAACAATTCTACCATGATTTGATACTATTTAAAATAAATTAATTGGCAAGAACAACAGATCATGTACCTTTTCATTTCGCAACGGTTGTTGTTGTTGCCACTAGAGAATTTTACCTCAGATCTACTTCTGTTTCACTAGGAATATGGATTATTGTGCACAAACCAAATGCCTCGTGTAAATTGATAAATGTACGGATCGAAAATCCTCTTTCTGATTTTCTTAGTTTTTCTTACTGGTACATAAGTTTTCAAGAAAGGGTAGTAACTTTCCTTTCCTACTCACTTTAGCATACTACCGCTCCTCCTTAAAATAAGGGAGTGGTTGAGCAGTTAAAAAACTACCCTCTCTCTCTTTTCACAAAAGGAGTTGGACAATTATTATTTGACTATACCACCTTCAATTTATAAATTATATATATTCACAACTCATGGGTCAATTCACATGAGCGACCCATGATCCCAAAATTCTTACAGAGGAAATCTCCATCTGAGATTATCACTGTCATAATGATGCCTCCTTTTTTCACAGTGCTTTTAAAAATTCAAGCTTAGTCTCTAGTGCTAACATGCGCATCACACACTTCTCTCATATTATACCAACATACAGCTACTGCATAAAAATTGGAAACATAGGCCTACTAAATCTCATAGCGAATAATCGATCAACACATCCCCTCTTCACAACTCAAGTACATTCACCCATTCCTTGTACATCCTTATCTTGCTAAGCTCATAACTCTTTGAATCTCATGGGATCTCCCTTTAAAATCATGCGCCTAGTTTAGATCTACCACCTCGAGAGTTCTCTGTTCTTCTGCTCAACGCCTATCTGTCACCCTCAGTGATACCACAACACACCAACATAAGCGTCTCTCTAATTTAAGTACACTCTAACTCATCCTATCCATGACTCTGTCACGACCTGAGACTAGGGTCTAGATGTGACACAGCGAATGGAAACTCGAGAGTCCCCAAACAAGCCTCGAAGTATCCAAATCCACGTAATCGATTAGGAAGCGCAATCAAGTAATAATCACATAATACTTAGGGATGGGTAAGTAGGACTCACGCTATAAGGCAAACGGGACTTTGGACCTACCACATTTCAACATCAAACATAAATACATTTTATAATTTCCATAATCAATCCATGAAAGCAAAATTCAATAGATACTGAAATCATAAGCTTCAAATACAACACATAAAATATAGCATCTGCGAGAGTCTACAGGATGTCCAACAATGCCTCTCGTCATAAAATGGAATGGGGGCTAAGACATATCCCGAGCTCACCCTCAAAAGAGAAAGTAGACAAAAGATAACATAGATAGAGAAAGGTGGCTTGTGCTTGGAAGATGGGACTCACCACAAGTTCAACCTTCAGAAATTGAGCTACTCGTCAAACGGTGGATAATCGTAGTGCTCAGCCCCTACATGGTAAAATCATGTAGGCATGGAGTATACGTTAGTACGTTTGAATGTACTAAGTATGCGGGCGTGCAATGCAATGACTTATCAAACCTGCATTTTAATGTTAGATGACAAGGGCAATATAGAAAGGATTATATATCCAAGGAAATAGTATATAATATGCCATGAAATTCATGATGCATGAATGCAATGATGTACATACTTAGCGGGGATGTGACCTCAACCGACAAGTGTAAGACCAAGCGCGCTATAACTTGGAATCCCGATGAAATCCCCTCATCGGTACAGAGGTGGTCTACTTTCCAAAGGTAAACCATACTTCACCTTACGGGAACATATCCCATTTTATATCAAGCAACACCCTTATGGGAACATATCCCATTTCACATGAAGCAACCTTCCTTACGGGAATATATCCCATTTCAGATACGATCCTCATAACATATGCTAGGCACATTTTTCGAGGAAAGGGAGAGGGCCTTTGGGGATAGCCCTGATGGCCCCTATCCGTCGGTGCTAAGTCAACATTCCACGAGAATACATGTAGCATATATTCACATACTTTCAAAAAGGCAATAGTCATTTCGAATTCAATCAATGCACATTTAGGCTCAAATGCCAAATCATAAGTCATAATCATGGTACTCATGCAAGGAATAGCTCATTCACATATACAAGGTGGTGCAAGCACCCGAGATGCTCAAAGAGCCATAATCATAAGACATATATGTGATCATATTCTTGTCATAACCAATATCTTATAAAAAATCATTTCATAAAACGTAATTTGGCTTAACCCACTTCATAATTTCCATAAAGATCAATGTCCATGAATGCAAATGCAATACATGAGGTGAGAATAGCATGGGTAATATAGATTCAAGCTAAAATCAACATCAGAATATAAAATTGAGTAAATCCATAATTAAATCAACATCTAAATCATAATATAAATCACCCATGCATAAATCAACTTTAAAGGGGATATGCATGTTCATCACGTCATATCTCAATGTAAATCATCATAATAGTGATCAAAGTAAATTAAAATCATAGGTAAAGTACAACCCATATATCAATTGGATTTAATAAAATCAAATAATGAAAACCCACATTTAAAGTAAAATAAAATTCATGAAATCAATTGGAAAGATTTTTTAGGTCTTCTTGGTTGAAAGGAACCAAGAATCAATCCCACATAGCTTGGTTAGGAAGATGAATTTGAGAAGAATTTAACTTGAATTTGAAACCTCCAATTGAACCCTAGCTTGAGTTTTGAGAGGACTTAGAGAATATTTTGAGAGTTAAGTTTAGTGTGAAAGTGTTTCCAATGAGAATGAATTAGAATAGAAAGGACATCAGCTGATCTAGAGGGGTTTAGTGTAGGCAAAAGGTCATAAAATATAATTAAAATGCACCATGATTACCTAAATGCCATTAATGAAACAGATGAAAAAATGGGTCGTCAAGGCTATACGGGCGCTTACACGGTTCGTGAGCTGTCACACGGACTGTGAACAGTGTCTATGAGAAGGCACTTAGACAGATTATGCTGTGCGAACACTTAGAATTTTTCCGAAGCGAAAGGGTTCCATATGCACAACTACACGACCCATTTGACGCTACACAGGTTGTGTCAGGAGCTGTGTGATGGTACTTAAAAAATTCTTGCACGAAAAAAGTTACAAGACAGTAATTTCATACTTAGAAAAATTTCACGTTGTGAGCCATATGGTGGGCCACACGGCCCGTGACACACTACACAGACCGTGTGGGTGTCCGTGTGGCCTCACTTAGTCCGAGATTCATTATCGACTTCCCTTACTCAAAATCATTGCCAAGCACTTCTCAACTGAAGGCCACACGATCCGTGTGGCTTCACACAGGTCGTGTGGGCCTCCCATGGAGCGTCACTTGGTCAAATTTTCTCCTCGACCAACGTTACGACATATGATAAAGTCGTTTGAAAACTCAGGTCCTTACATTATCTCACCCTTGGGAACATTCGTCCCTGAATGTGCAACGACAAAGCTTGAGAGCTTGACTTAAGACATGAAACACTCCAACACAAGGTATAATGCATAGTTCATCAAATCATAAAGTCTTTAAAACCCATTTCAAATGTATTAAAATCATTCAAACATCATAAAAATCATTTTTGTGCCCATGTATGCATGTCATATCATGAGACTCAAGAGCGAAAGAATTAGGACTATTTAGAAGAGGGTCGACCTAGTACCTTAGGCTTGAGTAGATTGGAAACGATGAGGATATTGCTTAATCATGTCCAATTCTGCCTCCCATGTAACACTCTCCACGTGATGATTTCTGCATAGTAGCTTCACCGAAGCCACATCCTTGTTACGAAGCCGCTTCACTTGCCTATCAAAAATCTCTACCAGGACTCCTTTGTAAGGTAGGTTCTCCTCCAGGTCCATTCCTTCCAAAGGCACAATGGTGCTAGGATCCCCAACTAACTTTCTCAACATAGACACACGGAAGACCGGGTGAATAGAACTCAGGTTCGGTGACATCTCTAGCCTGTAAGCCACATTCCCGATCTCGCTCAATGATCTCATAAGGTCCAACATACCGGGGGCTTAGCTTGCCCTTCTTACCAAAATGCATCACACCCTTTATAGGCGAAACCTTCACATATGCCCAATCACCAACTTGAAACTCAAGATCCTTCTTCCAACATTCGAGTAGCACTTTTGGCGACTTTGTGCCATTTTCAACCTTTCTCTAATGACCTTGACTTTTTCCATAGCCTCTAACACTAAATCCAGGCCAATCAGTGCCATCTCTCCCAACTCAAACCGCCCCACCGGCGACCTACACCTTCTCCTATACAAGGCCTCAAATGGTGTCGTACCAATGCTAGCATGGAAGCTATTATAAACTCAATGTGGGGAAGGTGATCATCCCAATTACCTTTAAACTACAACACACAAGCCCTCAACATATCCTCCAAGGTTTGAATAGTCCTCTCAACTTGCCCACCAGTTTGAGGATGAAAAGCGGTGCTCAACTTAATCTTAATTCAAGTCCCTTCTAAAACGGCCTCCAAAAGTGGGAGGTGAATAGGGCGCCACGATCCGATATGATAGATTAGGCACACCATGTAGGCTCACCAGTTCTTGGATGTACAACCTCGCATACTCCTTGGCGCTATAGGTAGTCTTGATCGGTAGGAAATGAGCCGACTTAGTCATCGGATCAATGATGACCTAAATGGAGTCGTATTGCCTTCGAGTGCGAGCCAAACTAACCACAAAGTCCATGTTCACATCTTCCCACTTCCATGTGGGAATCTCAATATCTTGAGCTAAGCTACCGAGCCTTTGGTGCTCTACCTTCAGTTGCTGACAACTCGGACATTCAATATGAACTTAGTGATGTCCTTCTCAATACCATGCCACCAATACACACTACAAGAGAATGAGCCTTTAGTGAAAGGAAATTTAGTCGTTAAAAGTGACAATCCAGTCGTTAATGATCATTTACGACTGAAAAAAAATTGGTCGTCGCCCGTCGTTAGTAGCCCCGGCGTTAAAAGTAGGCGACCAAATTCTAATCCTGTCGTTAATAAATCATTAGTGACGGCAGAAACCTTAGTCATTAGATCTCTTTTTGTGATCACATTTTTCCGTCGTTAAGTTTTATCTTGGTCGCTAGATAACTTCAAAAAGTGATATTATAAGCTCTTTTAGTGACCAAAATTCGGTCATTAATATTATGCAATATCAATAATTTAACAACCAATTTTTTCTTAATTTGTCGATGATTTTTTAAAAATAAATATTATTATATAAAAAGTAACATTTTTTCCCTTTCATAATTGACAAATAAAAGTAATTATTTCATATGTATTTAAACAAACATTTAAAACTCATAAAATAGTATTATAAATTGTTCATGATAATTTAAGCATTGTACGCAGTTCATTACTAAGAACAAAGATGTTTTAAAAATCCTACAAGAATAAAAATGATAATCTAGAATATATATGTCAAGATGGTAGTTAACATTTGTAAGAGCATAGCCTAGATAATTAATAAATAAAATAGATTTAATTAACTTTCTGCACTTCAACTCATCATCTGCTAACATCTTCAATTATTTTAATTAATTCAACTCGTTCCCCACTTGAAGATCCATCGTGACTTCGAATTCTTGATCACCTGTTGCAAGGATAAATGTTTACATAAGTTGAAGGTTCAATTGGTATGTTGCACAGACACAATTGATGATTTTACTATGATAAAAAACAAAAGAGAAACGTATACTATGCAAAGGAACAAAAAAACTTGATTCAGGCATTTATAATGTGCTGCTGAAAACCTGATTCAGGCAACAACAAAAGTGGGGAAAACTTGATTCAGGCAACAGTAGTGCTGAAAACTCATAAAAAACGTATACCCAGTTGGCAAGGTTCTTAGCATTATCAGATTATCCTAATAACCAGTGAGCATCTCCAAATTCTCAAGATCCTCTAATAACCAGTGAGCATATCCAGTTCATCTATTCAGTTTATTTTGGGAAAAAAAAAAGAAAAACAAGAAACATGATATATGAGGAATATTTCGAGGCAAACGAATAGTAGAAATATTACTAACCTGTAATGTAATTCAATCATTATTTTGTTCACATGATGGCAAGGTTGATGAAGGGTCTCTGAACACTGTACTTTCAAACATTTCACATTTCTTTTCTATGATATCCATGCGTTTTTTCATGGATTCATTTTCTTTTCGACTTGCGTTTAATTCTTCTAGTAGTGCAGCCTTTTCCTTTCGACTCACATTTAGCTCTTCTAACAGTGCACTCTTTGCGGAGCTGCCTCCTTTCAAATCCCTACTAGTTATTCCACCACCAAATCCAATCACATGACTCTTTTTCTGAGGTCCAAAGCATCTCTCTACTACCTCAATATTAGTAAGAGATGGCTCAGCTTGTAGTACATCTTGAATTTCTACCTATAAAATACAACACATTTATAGATAATGCAATATATTAAGTAAAAGTATGTGAAATAATTTTTTTAAATGAACATACATATTTTTGATTGGTTTCAGGTTCAAGAAGTTTGTTGTCCTTCTTACGAGTCTCAAAGAAGATAGTCGCCATGTCTGGTGGATTACCATGCTTACCTCCCTTCAAAATTAAAAAAAATAGTCATATATTTGAAATGAAGGGGAGCTGTCTTAACTAGATTAAAAAAATCACAATGTACCAATTCATAAATTATCTCTCTAATTGGTTTGCTACCCGTACGATGAGGCATACTCAACTTAGACCTATTCATTGCATTTCGCGTGCTTGTTTCCTATATAAACAACACATTAGCAAAATTATGATAGATAATTGAAATGACTAGTTGATAATAAGTATCTTACCTTAAATTTTTCAGATAAAAAATGCTCTTTGACCAACCATTCCCAATCGCTTTTATCGACCCCTTGAGGCACATCTTTTAGAACCTCTTGTAGTGGTTTAGACTTTGCTTTCATGTGTAGCGATCCTCTCCAATTATTCCATAACCTTCTCATATGTTTCAATACATCTTCTTTATGACTGTTCATGTCATCACTATCAAATTTTACCTGATATATTTTGCATATGTCACTAAATAAGAGACTCACAATTTTAAAAGAAAGCTGAAAAATAATGTGCAGTCAGCAAGATTTTAGGAATAATGTGCAGTCAGCAAGGTTTTAGGAATAATGTGCAGTCAGCAAGAGAAGAAGATGACTAAACAAGCTCAAGGAGAAACTGCAAAGGGTCTAGGAAAGACAGCAATTTTCCAACTATCAGCTTGTGTTAGCTGTAAATCTGCTGCATCACATAGACAATATATATATACATCAGCAGGAAGTAATCAAATAACTGGACAATTGGAGCTTAGATAAAACAAAAAAAAACCCATTCAGTGGCTCTATTTGGAAAATAAATACCACAACAAACTGAAGCCAACAGATCCTAGCGATTTTAAGATGCTAATACCTTCCTCAAACTCCAAAAATAGTACTCACACTTGTAGTGCTGTTTTAATCCAAATCAGAAAATACAATCTAAAAACAGGAGTTGGGCTCACATCCGAAAGACTCTGCTTTAGTACAGACAACCTACTGTAATGAGACTCTGCTTATAACGAGACCAAAATTTACAACTCAGCCTCAAAAAAAGCCAAGCGATTGGAGTATTCTTAAAGCAGTGGAGAAGGAAATATGGGAATGGGACATACTAAAGCTTCATTTATTAGACAAAACAAGTTCTAAACAAAATACAGATATGAAATACATGCAGGGGTGACAGCCCGTTAATTCTAAACAAAATGTTTCAACTTTGACATAATTAGTAAAACACAACATAAGTTGTAGACAGCAGAAATGACTGAAAGGTAGCCTATGAGAATCACTTGTTAACTCACAATAGTGTTCACTTGACTGATGAGTCCATATAACAAATTTAGGCGACACAGATCACACTAGACGTTAACTAGACTGAACAATCTACAGCTATCATAGCACTTGAAAATGATAAAACTTTGAAGCAGCATCATGTTAAAACCATAAAACCTTCTCTTTTTTAATTTATTTATTCATTACAAACCTTACCTAAAGATTCACAGGTAGTAACCTGCTTGTTTCATGTGCTTCAGCTAGCCAACGGGTTTGCAAACAATCTGTTTATCCAAATCAGTTGATTAAAGCAGATGACACTACTAATCTTACCTACAGACTCACGGATAGTAACCTGCTTGTTTCATTTGCTTAGGCTAGCCAACATGGATGCAAAATGGCCTGTTTATCCAAATCGAGTTGATAAAAGGAAAAGAAGATATTATACTAGAACTCAAACTATGTAGGCAAATCATATAACGATTACAAAGTGACAACTGAGAAGTAAAAGAAATCTTTTGACAAATTATCTGGCAACACCAACGACTATAGAAAGTAGGCAAATAGTAGAGATATTTGCTTACTGGAAAATACACAGTGACAGCTCCCCAATAACAAGATTTAAGAAATAGTAATTTAATCAGTAATAGTCATTTAAATGCTTACAGTGACAGCTCCCCACATGTGTTCCAATTTAGCTTCTTCGATGTCTGCCCATGAGTGTACCCGCAAAGGACACATATTACGATCACGAACTAAGGAACCCAAGTGTCTTGAAAATAAAGCATGATGATCCCCAACAACTCGATTATGATAAAAAGTGACTCTAAGCTTTTCTCCAAGTTTGAGTCCTGTAACAACTTTACATAAATTTTGTCCTCTAACCTTTTTTACCTTGTTGAATCCACAAGGACCTACAAATTTTGATACAAGTCAAACATAAAAAATTTAAATCTATAAACAATGAATAATTTATGCAAATTAAGAGATCAGCTAATTACTTGTTTTGCTTCTCCTAGTGTCTTGCACCACTTCAACTTCATCTCGAGGGAAGGTAAGATCATCTTCCACTTGATCCAACCCCGAGGAAACAAGATTATTATTGTGTGAGAGTTCATTCAGATCGTGAATTGCAGTTTCAGAATCTTTTCTTTTGCCATTCAAAGTTCTCTTTACATCACACTTTCTCACAGAGTTCACAGATGTGAAGTTTTGTGCTCGCTCCTTTGCTAATCAAACATTAAAACAAGCTCATTCCACTAAAAAAATTATAGATAGAGAAAAAAAAATAAGATTAGAAACCTGGTTTGCTTTTCCCTGTCTTTTGCATTACTTCAAAATCCTCATGAGGAGATAAAGTGTCATCTTCCATTGAATCAAAATGAAGAGGGATGACATTGGTCTTCTGTGCAATGATATTCTGATCATATGATGCAGAATTTAAACCTGTGTTATTTCCATAAATCTTTAATCAGTACAAGCAACAACCTAAATTCCTCTTTGATGTTTCTCAATACAAGATTCTATAAAGTTAGAGCATGAGAAAATATAAACACAATACCAGGTGTGTTTCTCAGAGTCTCTTGCATAATGTCTGGTGGACCAATCAAGGGTCTCTTTTCAGCAATTACTCTTATAGATCCCATACATTTGAAGCTTTTCCCTCGTCCCCTAGCTAAGGCACCAGGTGGAAGGTAGGATTGCTTTACGTTGTTTAAACTTGATCCCATTTCAGACTTCTTAAAGTTTGAAGGATCCATTTCATCCTGTCATAAAATTCAATAGTAGAACACGTTTAGTTAATTATCTTTTAGAACGCATATTAACATACAACTAATATAAATGTTACTAGTCAAAGCTATGAGACCATCACAAAAGTTACATAAAGAAGATTAAGAATATGTACATGTAATTGATAATAGCTAAACATCCAATATAAAGTTCCAAACCTGTAGGAGTTCTTTTTCTTTTCCTTTCACTTGAATCAAGTAAATCCTCGGAATCATTATCATTAATTTGCGCATCATCAAAAGAATCACGAGGCATAACCTTTCGCACCACATTCCACCCTTTATTAGAATGATCGCTAGCATAAAATACTTGTGATGCTTGATTGGCTAATATAAAAGGCTCATTGGTTTTCAAAAATCGTTGGGGATTAACGCTTACAAAATCATATTCATCTATTTTAACTCCCCTTTCTTTGTCATATACATCAAACCAAATACATCTAAACAAAACCAATCTTCTCCCCCCAACAAATTGCAACTCAAGAATCTCTGTTAGTTCTCCATAGTAATCAATAATTCTATCTTCTTCATCCGTCTCACCAGCAACAACGACTCCACAATTTTGAGTCCTCAAACCTTTATCATATTCTTGTACATGAAATCTATATCCATTAATAATGTAGCCTTTGAAACTTGTCACATATTTCATGGGACCACGCGACAATGCGAGAAAATCTACCATCTTCTTACTCTTGTCATGTTTGTATAATCTCGCAACCTATTATCATTAAGAACATAATTTAACAAATATTATTTATATGATTTGAAAATCATATGTTTTGTTTAGTATTCACCTTTTCTTTAAACCAATTGATGAATTGCCTATCTGAATTCTTTTGAGAGGAATCACCTGGAATTTGAGAAAACTCTCTACAGAAGATTGAACGATAATAAATAATTAGAATCTAATAATCATTTTGGAGGAGTTCTAAGATAATTATTTGAAAAAATTAGTACTTACTCGAGAAATAGGAACTTCATAACAGTTCTTCAAAATATAAATATGGGCTTGCTCCCTTTCTTTTATATCAAGTCGACGTGGCTTGCCACCTCTTAAAGCTTTTCCAGGTTGACAAAAAATCATTAAATCTCCATCAAATTCTATAGCACCCCCATCATAATTTCGTTCAAGGCGATTAAATTTTGTCTCCATTGTATGCAAATACCTTGAACATAAAGTGGTAAATTCATTTGCTATGTATCCCTCTGCAATAGAACCTTCAACGCAAGATCTGCTACGAATAAATAGCTTCAAAAAATATAACCACCGCTCTATTGGATACATTGATCTATATTGAACAGGTCCAGCAATCATAGCCTCATTAGCTAAATGAATTGGCAGGTGCTCCATAACATCAAAAAAAGCAGGAACAAAGATCTTCTCCGGCTTGCATTGAGTTAGAGGAATTTGTGCATCTAATTGTTCCAACTTCTCAAGTTTTAAACACTTTGCCCCAAGTCGATTGAAAAATATCGACAACTCAATTAGTGCCTCACGCACCTCTTTACAAAGCAAACTACGTATGGCAAGTGGAATTAAATGTTGAAGAAGAACATGACAATCATGACTTTTTAATCCAGAGATTTTATGATCTTTCAGATTGATACAATGAGAAATATTCGACGAAAATCCATCTGGAACCTTCAAATCCTTCAAGAATTTTAAAAACTTGTGATTCTCTTCAGGAGATAATGTGAAACATGCTGCTGGTAACTCATATTTATCTCCATTTATTTTTGGATGTAATTCTTTCCTGATATTCATTGCTTGCAAATCCAACCGACTATTAAAGGTATCTTTTGTTTTACCTTTGATATTTAAGATTGTTCCCATTATATTATCACATATATTCTTTTCAATGTGCATCACATCTAAATTATGCCGCAACAATAGAGTTTTCCAATATGGAAGATCAAAAAATATGCTTTTCTTATTCCAATTATCACCTCTACTCTCATGTGACACCTTAATCTTCTTCTTTTGATCATTTGTTAGAGGTAGCCCATGTAAATCAGCCACTTGATCGAGTATGTCATCACCAGACAATGTATTTGGAGGTAATCTCCACTCTTTGGTACCATCGAATGACTTTTTATCATTCCTCCATTTGTGATTAAGAGGAAGAAAACGTCTATGATCCATATAGCATTGTTTTTTACCATTTTCCAACCTATTTGAGGAAGTTTCTTTATTGCAAATTGGGCAAGCCAATTTTCCTTTTGTACTCCAACCAGATAAATTCCCATAAGCTGGAAAGTCATTAATAGTCCATAACAAAGCAGCATGCAATGTAAAGTTCTGTTTTGTGGATGCATCAAAGGTACCAACTCCAGTTTCCCATAATTCCTTTAATTCATCAATTAAAGGTTGGAGATAAACATCGATTGCATCTCCAGGACTTCCAGGGCCAGGAATAAGCATTGACAAAATAAAATTTTCCTGCTTCATGCAGAACCAAGGTGGTAAATTATAAGGAATAAGTACCACAGGCCAAATACTATATGGATTTCTTGAACTTCCAAATGGTTGAAAACCATCACTAGCAAGTCCAAGTCTAACATTACGAGGCTCTACAGCAAATGATTGATGAAGTTCATCCAACTTTTTCCATGCTTTAGAATCAGTCGGGTGCCTCATAATTCCATCATTAGCTTTGTTTTCATGATGCCATCTCATTAAAGAAGATGTTTTTGAGCACATAAACAATCTTTGAAGCCTTGGATTTAGAGGAAAATAGCGTAGGATCTTGTTTGGTATCTTTTTTCCATTTTTGAACTTGGTTTCCCCATTACATTTATCTTCCTTTCATCTAGATGCACCACAAATTTTGCAAGAATCAATAAACCTGTCATTCTTCCAATATAACACGCAATCATTCTTACAAACATCAATCTTTTCATATGAAAGCCCTAGGCTTCGAATTAGCTTCCTTGCTTCACAATATGAATCTGGCAAATTTGAATCATCAGGCAATAAATCTTTCTTTAGCATCTTCAGTAGCATATTAAATGAAGCATTACTCCAACGACCAATACTTTTAATATGAAGCAATTTCACCAAAGTAGAAAGTTTTGAAAGTTTTGAACCTTCATACAGTGGTTGGTCAAAATCCTTTAAAAGACTATAGAATTTTTTTGCTTCAGGATTTGGTTCCTCCTCTAAAAAATCATCACCATTTGTATTTATATTATCCATATTACAAGTAGGATGTAAATCTGTAAGAATCTTCCGTATTTCATCCTCCTCCTCATCCTCACTAATTTTATTGTCATCATTTATAGATTCTGAATCAGATTCTTCTATCTCCCCTGCCTTCTCTCCATGGTGATACCAAAAAGTATAACTTTGAATTATTCCATGCACTATCAAATGTGATCTAACCATCTCTCGTGTTCTAGAAACTGCATTACAACATCTAACACATGGACATCTTATTTCATTCGCTTCTCTCAATCTTGAAAAAGTGTAACCCAAAAAGCTTTCCACCCCATGTATATAAGCATCATCAAGTCTATTATGAATAAGTTGCATCCACTGCTTATCAGGTGCCATAGTCTTGATAATAGAATATGCATCAAAACAGTACAATAATACAAAAAGTGCGACCATTAAAAATATATTTAATGCGCCAAGAAATATTAAATCATACAAACAAGTTAGAGCAAACATAGTCAGCAAGAAGTAAGTTTCCACTTATACACTAATCATATGTTCATATCTAAAGGTCTTTATCATATCAGTTCATGTTCACAACAAAGTCAAAAATAATAGGATTGCAACGAGTTTGTTGTTGTTATGTTAAAATTTCATTGCAGTAATATATATATATATATACATATAAACAATAACTAATATAGAATTCAGTATATAAAAGAGTATTGTGGTTCATGACAAACAAACAATACCAATGATAACTTTGGTGAATGTAGTCTAAGAATGATAAGATGTACTCAAACCTTATTTCTACTTTGTTGGGAGATTCAAAGACTGATTTTGATAGACCTTGGTCATTTCGAAACATGATTGCAAAAAAATATGATAACAAATAGCAAGATATGAAGCAAAAGACAGTAAAACACATAAAAGTCCAATGAACTTCCAACAGGACTATTTTTGTTTTTTTTTGTTATATTGCAGAGAAAAATACAGAGAATTTGGGATATAGCCATGAGTTTTAGGAAATGTTAGATGGATTAGAAGATGAAGATGGGATGGAAGAGAGTGGCTGTGGAACAGGGAAGAAAAGGAGGCTAAGAGTGGATCAAGTTCAAGCACTGGAGAAATTTTTTTAAGTTGATAACAAACTGATTAAAGTGACTGCTAACATCATAAGTAGTGGCAGGGACAGAATCACGAATGAAACGAAGATGTAATCCCACAGCTTACAACCTCTATGCAAAACGTATTTATTGTGCAGCAAAAAGGTTTGAACATGAACCTCAACATTCTATTGTGCAAGTGGATATATCAAATTGGCAACCATTGAAGCACCACCAGAACTCCATGAACTATTGTGGGTTATACAAAAGAAGCTAGAGAGCTTCGTAAAAATATTTGTGATTATTAGCATCTTTGCTTTTACATCTTTTGGTGATAACTTGGATAAGGAAATAGTATCTTCAAGAAAAGGATTGTACACATTTAGGGCACAAGGTCAAATATATCACAATCTACCATCACTAATACCGCGTGATAACAATCCGTGACTTTCAACTATACTTCTTTGAAACAGACAATGAGTTGACCAAGAGGATATCAAAAGTAAAAGAAGGAATTCTATGAGACAAAATCGCAACAAAAGATCAAACAGAAAATGGAGGAAAATCCATATGCCCAAATCTTTCGCCAACTAAAAGAACATTCCAGTTTCCACAATTTCCAAATTCGAATAGCCGCAAATTCCTCTTTGAATCAACAAGTTTACAACACACCCTCAGTACATCTAGTAGCAGAAATTTGAATAGATGAAAATATTCCAAATGCTTACCGATCTTCGGTCACATCGGAGAGTGCGCTTGGTGACGGAATCGAAACGAGATCGGGGATGATTTCAGCTTTTACTTTCAGAGAAAGCCAGTGACGGCTAATCCCTTCAACCTGAAACCATCTCCGGCGGCAGTCGTCAACAATTCCAAGTCGCCGAAACTTTAGGGCTGAAAAATTGGGGAAATCATCTGTATCTGAGTGTTTAGGGTAGAAAAACTCCGATTGAGGATTATGGGTACCAAAAAATCACGGTGCTGGTGAAACCCTAGCAGGAAATTGCTTGCCGCCGCGGAAAATGGTAGATTATGCCGGCGGCAGGGATGTGTTCGTGTATATTGAGAGAGAAAAGGAACGTATAGAGAACTGGGCAACTGATCGAGTGCAAGGGATGTACAGTAGTGTATACAGCTAATTATTATACAAATTTTTAATATATAGATATAATAGTTATTTCACGATTTTTAGCGCAGAAAAAAGAGAATAAATACTTACTGTTGATCTTGTAGAAGATGAATTTCTCTGTAAGTTGAAGCTTGGGAAGAAGATGAATCTTTTGTGGGAAGATAAAAGATGCTCTATAATTTTATTTGCTCTGGAGGGAAAAAATATGTACCAAAATATATGGAGGGAAAAATACCCCCTTTTGTTTTATGTTATTTGTTAATTTAATTTTTCATCAAATTTCTTTTTTTTGTTTATGTTATTTGTAAAATCAATATTTAACTAAAATTTTGATTAATCTTCAAGAAATGTTAAAATATGAAAAAAATGATATATATATACTATTACTTTTTTAACGACCGGAATAATAATTTATAACGACTAAATATTTATCCCGTCGCTTATAATAACCTAAATGTTAACTTTACCGACCAAAAAAATATTTCGTCGTTATAAATGTATTTTCTACGACCGTATATATGTCCTGACGTTAACAAATGGTCGTTAAAAAGCACATTTCTTGTAGTGACACTTCTTTAAAATCCTGATACATTTTAGTAAACCCCTGGTGAATAGAACAATGAGAGTTGTGAGCTTCACTCATGATCACTCTTCTAAGATCATCCACATCCGGGACACAAAACTGGTGCTAGTCCGGAGCACACTATCTCCCCCTTGGGAGAACACCTCGATCTCCTTTTCGGCAATGAATTTCTCCAATTCAAGTAATGATGGGTCTAAATCTTGCTTAGCTTTTACATCAACCAGCAAGGAAGATTCTGCCCTGCTTTGAACACGGATACCACCATCACTCGAGTCGGCCAACCCGACACCCAACCTAGCCAAGCGATGAACATACCTTGCTAACTCCTTCCTTTCCTCTCCAACATGTGTCACACTTCCCATAGATAGCCTACTAAGAGCATTGGCCGCAACATTGGCCCTGCCGGGATGATATTGAGCACTCATGTTGTAATCCTTTAGAAGTTTTGACCATCTCCTTTGCCTCAAGTTGAGATCCCTTTGAGTGAATACATATTGCAAACTCTGATCGGTGAACACATCAACATGAACCCCATACAAAAATTATCTCAAAATCTTCAAGGCAAAGACTACAGCCACCATTTCAAGATCATGTGTTGGGTAATTACGTTCATGCATCTTCAACTGCCTTGATGCATACGTTATTACCTTACCATGTTGTATAAGAAAAAACCCAACCCAAACCACGAGGCATCACAATACACCACGAATCCCTCCAAACCGTTAGGTAAAGTCAGGATGGGAGTCGACGTAAGCCGATCTTTCAAGGTTCGGAAACTCTGGTCGCATTCATCCAACCGCACAAACTTAGCTTTCTTTTGGGTCAATTTAATCAACGGAGATGCAATAGATGAGAACCCTTCAACAAACCTTCTATATTATCCAGCCAACCCCAGAAAGCTTCAAATATTTGAAGGAGTCAGCGGTCTGGGACAATTCATCATAGCCTCGACTTCTCGGATCCACCTTGGCACCATCACTGAACACCACATGACCAAGGAAAGTCACTTTACCCAACCAAAATTCACATTAGCTAAACTTGGCATACAATTTCTTCTCTCTCAAGGTTTGTAGAACCATTCTCAAATGATCCCCGTGCTCCTGCTCACTTCGGGAGTAAATGAGAATGGCGTTAATGAAAACCACCACAAAGTTGTCAAGGAATTGCTTAAATACCCGATTCATCAAATCCATGAACACGGCCGAAGCATTAGTTAAGCCGAATGACATCACCAAAAATTCAAAGTGTCAATACCTTGTTCAAAAGGCTGTCTTGGGAATGTCACACTTTCTAACCTTCAACTGATGATACCCAGAACGAAGATCTATCATTGAGAAATGAGTAGCCCCTTGAAGTTGGTCGAACAAGTCATCAATCCTAGGCAACAGATACTTATTCTTAACGGTCACCTTATTCAGTTGCCTATAATCAATACACATCCGAAGGGATCCATCCTTCTTTCTTACAAACAACACTGGAGCACCCCACGGCGATATACTAGGCTTAATGAAGCCTTTCTCAAATAGATCCTTCAATTGCTCTTTTAATTCTTTCAACTCCATCGGCGCCATATGATAAGGAGGAATAGAGATAGACTGAGTATCCGAAAGAAGATCTATGCCGAAGTCTACCTCCCTTTCAGGAGGGATACCAGGCAAGTCTTCAAAGAACATATCTGAAAACTCATTCATCACAGGAACTGACTCAAGAGTAGGTGCTTTGGACTCCATATCCTTGACCCTCACAATATGATAAATTCACCCCTTGGAAATCATTTTTCGTGCCTTGAGGTAGGAAATAAACAGACCTTTTATAGAGGAGTCACTACCCTTTCATTCAAGGACGGGCTTACCGGGAGGTTGGAACTTGACCTTTCGGGTTCTACAATCTATAGAGGCATATGATTCATGCAACTAATCCATCCCAAGAATCACGTCAAAATGGAACATCTCAAGCTCTACAAGGTCACATGGGAAAACTTTGTGTAACACTAAAATCGGACAACTACGGTAGACTCTATGTGCCATAACAAATTCACCCACGGGTGTATAAACTTAGAAGGGATCCTTCAAAATCTTGGAACTCAAACAAAATTTAACAGCCAACAGAGGAGTCACAAAAGACAAATTTGCACCCGGGTCAAGCAAAACATAAGCATCAATATCAAAGACTTTTAACATACCAGTCACGACATCCGAAGCTTCCTCAACATCCTGGCAGGCATGGAGTTCATATAACCGGTTGTTCCTTGGGGCAACTCCTTGGGGAGCTCTTTGTTGGTCTTTCCCCCCTTGAGCCACCTGACCTTGGCCTCTACGGGCATTCTTAGGACAATCAACAACCCTGTGATTTTTATCACCATACCCATAGAAAACACCCAAATCCCTCAAACAAACTCCCATATGGGGCTTCCCACATTTGTTACACAGAGGATACTCCTATCCATCACAAACCGGTGCCTTAGGAGGAGGTACCCGGCATTAATGACCCAAGAACCAGAACGTTGGCCTTGCTGGAAGTAACCAAAGCTAGCACTTCGAGAACCAGAGAATCCATCATCAAAACGTGCCCTTTTAGGATCGTGAACCCTTCTCTCCTTGAGTTTCTCCCCTTTGATCTGTTAAGCACACACCATGAGTCTAAAAATATCTATATCCCATATGAGCATAGCAGTATGACATTCTTTTATAAGCAAATCAGAGATATCAGAAACAAACTTGTGCATCTTTGCACGGGGGTCAGCCACAAGTTACGGAGCATACTTAGAGAGCTTTGTGAATTTGAGGGCATAGTCCCTCACACCCATACCTCCTTGCTTAAGGTTGATAAATTTAGTCATCTGGACCTCCCTAAGCTCAAGCAGAAAGAAGCGATCCAGGAACACCAATCTGAACTATTCCCAATTGACATCACTACTGCAAACCCTCTCCATAGATCATTGGGTATACCACACCTGAGCCACACCTTCCAGTTAGTAGGTAGCGAGTTCAGCCTTCTCCACAGAAGTGACACCCATATATTCAATATTTAGTGAGCTTATCAATGAACTCCTGAGCATCCTCATCAGCCTTTGACCCATGGAACTCCGGAGGATTCATCGGGGTGAAATCCCACACCCTAAAAGCTGGCGTAGGATCCCATGACAGATTAGCCTGCCTTGTCTGAGATGTCACCACCTAGGCAAGCATGGCAAAGTTTGTATGGAATTCACCATTTGAGATAGGTTCATCCATAGGCTTTTGAGGAGCCTAATCCTTATTAGCTGGAGCTGGCCTTGGTGGAAGGGGTCTTCCTCGAGGCATCTTCTTAAATAGAGCAATGACACGTCATGATGGGGGGACCAAATAGACGAGTTATAGCATGACATAAGCCATGAAAAAGTGAGATAATTCCTAGAACGTCTCTCTAGCCTCCCACTCATAGGCATGGTGCACTTCACACCCATGAATAGTACTCTACTTGATGCGACATGTTGGACTCTGAGGACCATTTATAAACCTAGTGCTCTTATACCATATATTGTCACAACCCGAGACTAGGGTCTAGATGTGACACTATGAATGGGAACCCGAGAGTCCCCAAACAAGCCTCAAAGTATCCAAATCCACATCATCAGTTTGGAAGCGCAATCAAATAATAATCACATAATACTAAGGGATGGGAAAGTAGGACTCATGCTATGGGGAAAATGGGACTTTAGACCTACCACATTTCCACATCGAACATACATACATCTCATAATTTCCATAATCAATCCATGAAAGCCATATTCAATAGATAACTGAAACCATAAGCTTCAAATACAACACATAAAATATAGAATCTGCGAGAGTCTATAAGATGTCCAACAATGCCTCTAGTCATAAGATAGAACGGGGGGCCAAGACATGTCTCAAGCTAACCCTCAAAAAAGAAAGTAGACATAGGATAACATAGATAGAGGAAGGTGGCTTGTCCTTACAAGATGGGACTCACCACAAGTTCAACCTTCAAAAATTGAGCTACTCGTCAAATGGTGGATAATCATAGCGCTCATCCCCTACATGGTAAAATCATGTAGGCATGGAGTATTCGTTAGTACGTTTGAATGTACTAAGTATGCGGGCGTGCAATGCATATGACCTATCAAACATGCATTTCAATGTTAGATGACAAGGCACATAATATAGAAAGGATTATATGTCCAAGGAAATAGTATACAATATGCCATGAAATTCATGATGCATGAATGCAATGATGTTCATACTTAGTGAGGATGTGACCTCAACCGACATGTGTAAGACCAAGCGAGCTATAACTTAGAATCCCAATGAAATTCCCTCACTGGTACAGAGGTGGTCTACTTGCCAAAGGTAAGCCAAACTTCACCATGTGGGAACATATCCCATTTCATATGAAGGAACCCCCTTACGGGAACATAACCCATTTCGAAAAGGATTTCTCAGATCATATCATAATATTTTACCTTACGAGAACATATCCCATTTCGTATGAAGCAACCTTCCTTACGGGAACATATCCCGTTTCGGATAGGATTCTCATAACATATGCTAGGCACATAGTTCGAGAAAAGGGAGAGGGCCCTTAGGGATATCCCTGACGCCCCAAATCCATCGGTGTTGAGTCTACATCCCACAAGAATACATATAGCATATATTTGCATACTTTTAAAAAGGTAATAGTCATTTCGAAGACGATCAATGCACATTTAGGCTCAAATGCTAAATCATAATTCATGATCATGATATTCATGCAAGGAATAGCTCATTCACATATATAAGGTGGTGCAAGCACCCAAGATGTTCAAAGAGCCATAATCATAAGACATATATGTGATCACATTCTTGTTATAACCAATATCTTATCAAAAATCATTTAATAAAATGTAGATTGGGCTTAGCCCACTTCATAATTTTCATAAAGATCAATGTTCATGAATGCAAATGCAATGCATGAGGTGAGAACAACATGGGTAATATAGGTTCAAGTTAAAATCAATATTATAATATGAAATTGAGTAAATCCATAATTGAATCAACATCTAAATAATAATATAAATCACTCATGCATAAATCAACTTTAAAGGGGACATGCATGTTCATAACTTCATATCTCAATGTAAATCATCATAATAGTGATCAAAGTAAATTAAAATCATAGGTAAAGTACAGCCCATACATCAATTGGATTTAACAAAATCAAATAATGAAAATCCACAGTTAACGTAAACATCGGTTGAAAAGATTTTTTGGATCTTCTTGGTTGAAAGTGACCAAGAATCAATCCCACACACCTTGGTTAGGAAGATGGATTTGAGAAAAATTTAACTTGAATTTGAATCCCTCAATTGAACCCTAGCTTGAGTCTTCAGAGAAGGTCTTAGAGAATATTTTGGGAGTTGAGTTTAGTGTGAGAGTGTTTCCGATGATAATGAATTAGAATAGAAAGGAAATTAGTTGATAAATGGGGGTTTAGGGTAGGCAAAAGGTGATAAAACATAATTAAAATGAACTGTAATTACCTAAATGTCATTAATGAAACTGATGGAAAAATGGGTTGCCAAGGCTACATGGGTGCTTACACGGTCTGTGAGCCATCACATGGACCGTGAATAGTGCCCATGAGGAGGCACTTAGACAGACTTCGCGATGCCAACACTTAGAATTTTTCTGAACTGAAGGGGTGTCATACAGACGATTACACGGCCCGTGTGACGCTACACGGGTCATATCAGGAGTCGTGTGATGGTACTTAGAAAATTCTTGCACGAAAAAGTTACTAGAAGGTAATTTTATACTTAGAAAAATTTCACGTTGCGAGCTATACGGTGGACCACACTTCCCGTGACACACCACACGAACCGTATGGGTGGTCGTGTGCCCTCACTTAGTCAAAGATTCACTATCGACTTCCTGTACTCCAAATCATGCCAAGGACCTCTCCACTGAAGGCCACACGGTCCGTGTGGCTTCACACGGGCCGTATGGGCCTCCCATGGAGCGTCACTTGGTCAAATGTTCTCCCAGGCCAACGTTATGAGATCCATTAAAGTCATTCAAAAACTGGGTCCTTACAGACTCTTTCCCCTATACCCCATCATTAAAGTTAGATAGTGCTTACTACTCTTTAGTCAACACCAAGGAACTTGACTTCACACCTCATTACCTACCTAATAGATATATAACTCTAGTTACAAGCCTCAATGAAGCACCATTCTCAGTATTTGATCTTTACTCTTCTACATTCTTCTTTATGACTCTAGGATGACTTAATTCTACTTATGATTTACAAAGCCTCAAATCACACTACATCAAGTGGGAATATCAAACTCTTAGTGACATAACCTTTCCTATCAAGGATAACATCTTGGGAGTACATCTTGCTCTAGCTCAAATGCACGATTCATGTAAATAAGAGTACATTATTCAAATCAATAAATTCAGCACACTAATTGGCTTCTCTCAAGTCTGGTGCAGTTTTTTAAATTTCTGAATACTTCATCTAAGAGTAACTCATCAAGAAGGATTTGCATTTTACTGTTACAATGACCTTGAGTATGAGGGTGGTTTAACGAATATGGATAATGCATATAGATTCCTTAGGGAACAACTCTATTGCATGACCAAGGATTTGAAAGAAGGAAACTTTGTTTGAATGTCAATAGTCCCTCATTTATAGAAATGGAGTCCTCACCACCATAAATAACATCCTACATACACAGCTTCATAAAAACCCTAGGATACTTAAACTCTATGCTCTAATACCAAGATTGTCATGCCCGAGAGGGCACCTTTGCTGTGGCCCATGCTCAAAAAGCCTTGCTGGTCCCTGAACGAACCACTTGGCTCAATTCACTCATTCAATCAATGGAAGACTCCATGAAACAAAATAAAGTAGTTAGTGGGCACGTAAATTATCATACAAAATAGTTTAAAAAGTACAAGTCTAAGAAATAAAACTCTAATCTATCATTGTCTATAAAGCCTCTATCTCTAAGCATCTAGATGGTGCTAATGATAGGTTCATGATCAAAATAAAGTATTAACTTAGAGACTCTAAAATTATATCCTCCAAATGTAGGGGAGGACTCACCAACAGTTGGAATGGACCGATCTTCAACAAAGTGTCTGTTGATGATCTCTAATATCTGTTTTTGTATCATAAAAAGATGCAGGCCTAAATTGACGTCAGTACATAGAATGTATGAGTATGTAAAATAGTTGGAAAGGAGAGGACATCATCAAAGATACTCAACTCAAGTGACTCAACTCAACAATCAACCCAGCACAACCATCGATTCAACTCAATAAAACATGTAAATTCAAGAATAAAAACATGCTTTGAAAATAGACTTAATAATATGCAAATCACTCCAAATCAAACCAATCAATAAGTGGGAGTTTCTCTAATTGACATCCATCACCTATGAGCGAGTGATGATACAATGAAGCAATGTCGTTGCCACATCCATCTAATACCTTACCAGGGTAAAGGACATCCCATCAATGGATCAAATAAAACCTCTATAGGGACTTCAGAGGTATGTCCCCTTTTTCTCATCCTATGTTGGAGACATAATTTATGGGATTTAAGATAATTATACTCTTACCCAACTCCATGCTCAATACTACTTCTAAAGTATCTACTCATATCTTGAGTAATTTACTCAAAATCATCTCTTTAAGTCTCATTGGACGTTAATTTAAAGACATTAAACATCATCTTCCATCAATAAATATATTTTGAAAATTATTTACATCATCATCAAACTATTTACTCAAAAAATATTATTTAAACTCAATGTTTAATTTCATCAAAAACTCATTAAGACATGCATCATCTCATCAAAATATTTTCCTCAAAATAAAATCTTGTAGACTAAATAAAATACATACATAATATTAGTTTAAATTACTTTTTCATCAATGCATAGTAAAGCCATCACCTTTTACTCATAACATGGAAAACCATGATTTAAAACAATACTTTGTTTAATGCATGAAAACTATCAATCTCAACATCAAATAATGTATAGAAAGACCATTAGCATCAATTTCATTGGGGTTCATGGGAAAGTTACCACGAATGACAATTCCAATAATATAAGAGATAAAAACAATAATAATCTCAATGCATAAATATATCAATCTCAATAGAAGATATATTGACTCATATAGAATTCAAGAATTAGGGTAAAACTCTACTCGAACTCAATTACGAAGTATTAACATATGAGGCGCGTGGACGAACTCAATCAAACTTTATGGGGTAGTTTTATGATCTTAGGCATATTTATATGCAAAATTAGCCAAAATTACTCATGTAAAGAGCATAGTCAGAGGATAAATTCATAGACTTTAGGTATTTTTAATGTAATACAGCTTATTGTGCTAATTCTTGACCAAGAGTGTTTGTTAGTTGTGCTTTTGCAGGTTTTGAGCAGATAATGCATCTCCGGGTTCACATCCAGAGATCTAGGAAGGACACAACTTCAGAATGAAGGGAAGAAATAAGTTAGTCCAATAAAAGTACCTATGTTTGTATCGCGGACTTCTGCAGGAAGTTGTGGAAGCTGAAAAGATAGAGAAAAAGGCGTGAAGCACTAAACTGCCAATAGTCTGCATCGCGAACTTGAAGCAAGAAAAGGATAAATTTTCCAAGTCAGCAAAAAATGCAAAAATACACTGAAGGAAGCACAATCCGCATTGCAGACTTTGAAGACGTGAGGGCAAAATCGAGAAACAGGATCCTTAGTTTTAAATTCAATTTTAAAAATATTATTTTATGGTTGGGTTTTAGGGGGAACGAAGCGACACGACTAATAACTCCATTCTAGGGTTAGTTTGTGTCACGACCCAAGACTAGGGTCTAGATGTGACACAGTGAATAGGAACCCGAGAGTCCCCAAATAAAGCCTCAAAGTATCCAAATTCACATCATCGGTTCGAAAATGCAATCAAATAATAAACACATAATACTAAGGGATGGGTGAGTAGGACTCACGCTATGGGGGCATCAAAAGAAAAGGGATTTACATGGACTCACATAACACATAACATATAAGAACTAAGAGGTGGGTAAGTAGGACTCAGGCTATGAGGGAAAATAGGACTTAGGACTTTCCATATATTCCACTCCAAACATGCAGACATGACATATGCCCGTAATCGGCCCATAATATCTGCGTCAAAGAAAGTAACCAATAACATGAGCTCTAAATACATCATATAGCATATAAACCAAATCTCCAGGAGTCTACAAGATGTCCAACAACACCTCTAGTCATTAGGTGGAACGGGGGCAAAGACATGTCCTGAGCTCACCCTCAAATAAGAAAGTAAACATAGGATAACATAGATAGAGAAAGGTCGCTTGTCCTTGGAAGATGGGACTCACCACAAGTTCAACCTTCAGAATTTGAGCTATTAGTCAAATGGTGGATGATCGTAGCACTCGGCCCCTACATGGTAAAATCATGTAGGCATAGATTATGCGTTCGTACGTTTGAATATACTAAGTATGCGGGCATGTAATGCATATGACTTATCAAACCTGCATTTCAATATTAGATGACAAGGGCACATAATATAGAAAGAATCATATATCCAAGGAAATAATATACAATATGCCATGAAATTCATGATGCATGAATGCAATGATGTTCATATTTAGAGGGGATATGACCTCAACCGACATGTGTAAGACCAAGTGAGCTAGTACTTGGAATCCCGATAAAATCCCCTCACCGGTACAGAGGTAGTTTACTTGGCAAAGGTAAACTATGCTTCACCTTATGGGAATATATCCCATTTCGTATGAAGAAATCCCCTTACGGTAACATATCCAATTTCAGAAAGGATTTTCATATCATATTATAATACTTCATCTGACCAGAACATATCCCATTTCGTATGAAGCAACCTTCCTTATGAGAACATATCCCATTTTGGATAGGATTCTCATAACATATGCTAGGCACATAGTTCGAAGAAAGAGAGAGGGCCCTTGGGGATAGTCCTGACGTCCCAATCCATCGGTGCTAAGTCCACCTCCCACGAGAATACATATTGTGTGTGTGTATATATATATATATATATATATATATATATATATATATAGAATGGTGCAAGCACCCAAAATGCTCAAAAGCCATAATAATTGACATGTATGTGATCACATTCTAGTCATAACCAATATCTTATTAAAATCATTTCATAAAACATAATTGGATTTAACCCACTTCATAATTTCCATAAAGACCAATGTTCATGAATGCAAATGCAATGCATGATGTGAGAATAGCATGGATAATATGGATTCAAGCTAAAATCAACATTATAATATGAAATTGAGTAAATGCATAACTAAATTAACATCTAAATCATAATATAAATCACCCATGCATAAATCAACTTTAAAGGGATGTTCATAACTTCAATGTAAATTATCATAATAGGGATTTAAAGTAATTTAAAATCTTAGATAAAGTACAACCCATACATCAATTGGATTAATAAGATCAAATAATGAAAACCCACATTTTGAAGTAAAAAATTCATGAAATCAATTGAAAGGAGTTTTGGGTCTTCTTGGTTGAAAGGGACCAAGAATCAATCCCACATACCTAGATTTGGTAGATGAATTTGAGAAGAATTTAACTTGAAGTTGAATCCCCCAATTGAACCCTAGCTTGATTCTTAAGAGGACTTAGAGAGTTTTTTGGGAGTTGATTTTTGTGTGAGAGTATTTCCGATGAGAATGAATTAGAATAGAAGGTTATCAGCTGATTCAGGAGTCTAGGTAGGCAAAAAGGTCATAAAAAACAATTAAAATAAGTCATAATTATGTAAAAGCCATTAATGAAACAGATGAAAAATGGACCGTCACGGCTTCACTGGCACCTACACGGTCCGTGAGTTGATTCACGGCCTGTGAACAGTGCCTATGAGGTGAAACTTAAACAAATTTTGTGATGCTCAATGCTTAAAATTTTTCTGAAGCAAAGGGGTACCATATGAATTGTTACACAACACATGAGACGCTACACGGGTCGTGTCAAGAGCTGTGTGACAACACTTAGAAAATTCTTGCATGAAAAAGTTATGAGATGGTAATTTTGTGCTTAGAAAAATTTTACGTTGCGAGCTATACGATTGGCCACACGGCTCGTGACACACCACATGGACCATTTGGGTGGTCGTGTGCCCTCACTTAGTCCGAAATTCTCTGTCAAATTTTCATAATCGAAGTTATGGTCAAGTACCTCTCCACTAAAGGCCATACAGTCTGTGTGGCTTCACACTAGCCGTGTGGGCCTCCCTTGGAGCGACGCTTGGTCAAATTTTCTCCCCGGCCAACGTTATGAGATCTAATCAAGTCGTTTTAAAACTTGGGTCCTTACAGTTTGGTTGGTTTTTCTTCTTCAAATTCCATTCTTTAATGTATGTTAGCATTTTCATGCATTTTGAGACAATTAAGTGTGGCTAATCTTCCCATATTTTATGATTATAACCATAGACAATGTCCTAGTTTTTACTATTTGCGATTTATGAATGAGTTTTCATATGATTATTCTTATATCTATTTTACATAGTCTGGCAAACCATGGGGTAAACCTATTATTCACTCTAGATTCGAGAGATGTTAGAGTGAATAGAACACAGAGGTGTAGGGAGCTTGTTCATCTAAGAAACTAGGTTGATTCGTGTATAGAAGACCTATGAAAACTACCTATACACTTAGCTTGATTCATATCCAGAAAGAGAACATTAAATCACTTAAATTGATCATGTTTATTCTCGTTCACCGATGTAGTTAGGCTGTCGATGCGAGTAAAACGTAGAGGCATGCAACCCTGCTTAGGTGATTTAAACCTTGTGAATCAATAATTAGAAAACCCAAACATAATTTTGAGTATTGATATTAGTATATGCATCGAAATGGTTACATTCTTGAAATCATGCTCATATTGATATTTCCATCAAGATCATTTGCTAATAGTAGTTTTAATTTGTTTTTTTAGTTTTGACAACCATTCTTCATCATTTTCTAAGAAGACACACTCAACATAAACACCTTTTGATTTCTTATTTAAGTCCTTTGGGTTTGACATTCGACTCCTGACAAGAGCCATTGTACTACTTGAGTTGACCATGTACACTTGTGTGTGCTAGAGAAGCAATAAGTTTTTAGTGCCATTGTCGGGGACTTAAAATTAGAAATTAGTTACTTTTCAAAGTTGTTGTGTTTTGTTGTGTTTACTGTGTTTAATCTTAGTCATGCTTTGATTGCAGGTATTCAGTTTACTACACAAGAGGAACTGGACTCTTACTTTCGGTATAATAAATGGAGGGAAGGTGTCTTCTACCCCATTTCGCCAATCGATCTTATTGTACAGAAAGACCAATAGGATATTAAAGAAGAGGTTGAACCTATAATAAAAGATATGGCTAAAAAGGATCCTGCACCAATGGCAGTGGCTAGGCCAATTCGAGATGTGGCAATCCCACACTCTTCTAATGTGTATAGTTGTTTTTAGAAGTCAGAGCTCGGTACAATTGTTACATTCCACTGGGAAGTTTATTGGGTTGCCACATGAGTACCCACAAGTTCATCTCTAGAACTTCTTGGAGATTGCTGACTCCTTCATCCCCATAGGAGTGAATAGAGATTATGTGAGGATGACTCTGTTTCCCTTTTCACTACTAGGGGAAGCAAGGAGGTGGCTATAAATTGAGCCACCCAACTCAATCACTTTATAGGATGAGCTGGCCAGAAAGTTCCTGAAGAGATTCTTTTCATCCGAAAAGACAGCGAAGTTAAGGAGTAAAATCTTGAGTTTTAGACAAAGGCTAGGAGAGAACTCGTACCAAGCCTGGGACAGGTTCAAAACTCTCCGATTAACTGTCACCATCATTGCCAAGCTCATAAGGTATTGGTCCATACCTTCATTGAGATATTGGAACCCAACACAAAGATTCTACTTGATTCTGCTACAGGTGCACAAGCACTTGAGAAGACATATGATGAACTATATGCGCTACTAAATTGCATTTGCACAAGGTGATTCTGAGTGGAATGAGGGATCTAGCAGACCAGCGGTTCAGAAGAAAGCTGACATATTGGAGGTAGATGCAATGACTTCCCTGCAAGAACAAGTGTTAGCAATGCAGAATATGTTGACAACTCATTTTAACAACCTTTCTTTTGGGCCAACAACAAGCTCTAGTGAATATGGTTCAACAACAGTAGAATACTTGGTGTGATGTTTGTGGAGCTAGAGATCACGCTGTAGAGTATTGTGGGTCCAATCCAGTGACTATTAACTTCATCAGGAATGCAAATAGAGGTGGTCACCAAGGCTTTGGGAACGCTTATAACCCAAACTGGAGAAACCACCCAAATTTCTCTTGGGGTGGAAATCAGCAAAGCCAAGGGCCTCCTCAGCAAAGACCACAAGATGGCAGTTCATTCTACAATTTTCATATGTAGCAGCCCACAAAGCAAGCTAATGTGGGCAACATGAGTGATAGTGAGGTGCTACGATAAATTCTAGCCAATCAATAGAGGCAAGAGGATGAGATTCACCAAAATAAACAAGGCCTCAAAAATCTAGAAAAGTAGTTGGGGCAATTGGAAAGCACAGTTAATGTTGTACCTCAAGGTGGCGTGCCAGGGCGCACAGACCCTAACCCAAAATAAGTGAATGCTTTCAGCACAAAAAGTGGGAAGTCATTGGCAGAGTTGGTCCCACGGTAGAGGAATGGGACTACTACAGTTGATGAAAAGAATAATGAGGCTGGAAATCCCAGTCTACCTAATTTCAAATCAGCTTCCACACCAAAAAATCCTCCCCCCTTCCCTCAAAAGCTGAAAAAGAAGGAGGATGAGTGCTTCTAGAAGTTCACCGAGATCCTGAAATAGGTACAAATAAACTTACCTCTAATTGATGTTTTACAGGGGATCCCAAAATATGCTAAATACATAAAGGACATTGTCCTCACCGACTAAGATAAGGAGTTTTCTAGGATTGGTTGGTTACTACTGGAGGTTTGTTAAGGAGTTTTCTTCTATATCTGCACCGTTGGCCAAATTGACACAAAAGAAGGTCAAGTTTCAATGATCTAATGAGTATGAGAGAAGTTTCCAAGAGCTGAAGATGAGATTAACTACTGCATCGGTGTTGACCTTGCCTGATGGGATGGATGGATTCATGATTTACTATGATGCTTCGAGAGTAGGATCGGGATGAATGTTGATGCAGAAGGAAAAGGTTGTTTCTTATGCCTCTAAACAACTTAAGGTGCATGAAAAGAACTATCTCACTCATGACTTGGAGTTGGTAGCATGGTGTTTTCTCTAAAGCTATGGCACCACTATTTATATAGAGCACATGTGGATGTATTCATAGACCACAAGAGCATGCAATACGTCTTCACCCAGAAAGAGCTTAACTTGAGGCAGAGGAGATGGCTTGAGTTTCTCAAGGACTACAACATGGGCATCCTCTACCATCCGGGTAAAGCTAATGTGGTGGTTGATGCTCTTAGCAAGTTGTCCATGGGAAGTACCACCCATGTGGAAGAGGAGAAGAGAGAGTTAGCCAAAGAGGTTCATAGACTGGCATGATTAGGAGTTCATTAGGTGAAGGAGTTCTTATGCATAATGGGTTGGCATCATCTCTAGTAGTGGAGGTGAAGGAGAAACAATATCAAGATCCTTTTTAATTACAATTGAAGGAGGATGTGCATAAGTAGAAGGTGATGGCTTTCTCCGAAGGGGGAGATGGAGTATTGAGGTATCAAGGCAGACTGTGTGTTCCCGATATTGATGGTGTTCGAGAGAGGATTATGGTAGAGACTAACAGTTCTAGATATTCCATCACTCCAGGGCCTACTAAGATGTACCATGACTTGAGGGAAATCTACCGTTGGAGTGTAATGGAGAGAGATACTGTTGAGTTTGTTTCCAAGTGCTCGAGTTGCCAACAAGTTAAAGTTGAACACCAAAGTCCATGTGGAGTAGCTCAACACTTTGAGATTCAAGAGTGGAAATGGGAGATGATTAACATGGACTTTGTCACAGGCTTATCAAGGTCCTGCAGATAACATGATTCAATTTGGGTGGTAGTTGATTGGATGACCAAATATGCACACTTCTTGGTGGTCAAGACGATTGACACTGTGGAGGATTATGCCCGAATTTACATAAAGGAGATCTAAAAAACATGGAGTCCCCTCGTCCATCATCTTGAATAGAGGAGCTAAATTTATTGCTCAGTTTTTGAGATATTTTCAGAAGGGTTTGGGTACGAAGGTGTGCTTTAGCACTGCCTTTCACCCCAGACGGATGGCTAAGGAGAACATACCATTCAGACATTGGAGGATATGTTGAGGGCCTACATCATTTACTTCAAAGGTAACTGGGATGATCACTTTTCATTGATAGAGTTTTCTTACAACAACAGCTTTCACTTAAGCATATAGATGGCTCCATATGAGGCACTTTATGGGAGGAGGTGTAGGTCTCCGATTGGATAGCTTAAGGTAGGTGAAGTAGAGTGATTGGACTGGGCCTGGTTCACCAAGCTATGTAGAAGGAGAAGATCATTCGAGAAAGCTTAAGGACTGCACAGAGTCAATAAAAATCATACACAAACGTTAGAAGAAGAGACTTAGAGTTTGAGATCAATGATTGGGTGTATTTAAAAGTGTCCCCCGTGAAGGGTGTGATGAGATTTAGAAATAAAGGAAAGTTAAGTCTGAGGTACATTGGCCCTTTTCAGATCATAAAGAGAGTGGACAATGTGGAATATGAGTTACAGCTACCATCAGAGTTAGAGGCCATCCATATAGTTTTCCATATTTCTATGCTCAAGAAGTGTTTGAGAGATCCACAGTTTGTTATGCATGTCGAGCGTATTGGAGTGAAAGACAGCCTGAGTTATGAGTAGATCCTAGTACAAATCCTTAATCATCAGGTTCACAAGTTAAGAACCAAAGAGATTGCATTTGTCAAAGTATTGTGGAGGAACGAATTTGTAGAAGAAACTACTTGGGAAGCGGAGGAGGACATAAAGACAAAATATCCTCATTTATTCCTGCTTGCTGATGATGAGAGAGTTGATGGTAATGATTTACGTCTAAATTCTTGAATTTTCATTCCTTGCATTCTCATTTCATTCTCAATATGATATACGATAGAGTTTTAGAGTCCGAGTGAGAATTGATGTGATTTTTTGACTCTTTAATTGTTTTACTTGCTGAATTTCTTGATTTGTTGATTGCATGACTGAGGTGAGAGTTGGTTGATTGTAAGATTCCATAGGGAGATTTGTGCCTTGACCTAAATCCTTATATTTCTCTTCATTCGTGGACGAATAATCCCAAGGGGGAGATAATATAACACCGTCAAATTAATGTAACACCCTCAAATTCCTTCTACCTGATCTGGAATGGTTGTGCAAGAGTTGTTAAGAAAAGACTGAGAAAAACCTATAGATTAAGGTTTACGAGGGACATTATGACTTGTAGTTAGGTCTACAACTCATAAAATGAGTTTCGCGAAAACCCCAGATGACTTAGTGAAATTTCCTAAGTCTGAGGCCTACATACGAAATGGTATACAGCCCGTAATGTATTCTATGACTCGTAGAGGGGTTTTGTGAAAAATCCAGTAACTCAAGTTTCCAAACCCCTTATTTACAAGAGGAGTTTACGACCTATAAAATGCTTTACGGCCCGTAAAGAGGGGTTTCATGGTAATTTCCAGTAAGTTAATTTTAGGACCTCTTTGGTTTATGAGAGGCTTTCTATGACCCGTAGAATGATCTATAACTTGTAGATAGGGTCTCGTAGACTCATTCGACAGTTTTAATGAGGGGTATTTTTGTCCATTCCAATCCCTATTCCATTAAACCCCTTGTCGATTAGGCTTGAATAAATCCTTAGACCAGAACCCTAAGGATATTATTCATCATTCTTCACTAAAGGGTTTCTTGAAAAGCACTAGAGGAGGGAGAAGAGCTAGGGTTTCTAATTCAAATGCAAGGATCGACTGAGGTTCGATTATTTTTTCTATTTCCAGGTATGTAAGGCTTATCAAAGTGTGGAACTACTTTCATTCAGACACCCATTCCTCTACTTGAGTCAATTTCTGAGAATATAAGTTGGGTGTTGTATTTTATCAAATAATTACCAAAGTTTTTGCAATTCTTATGAAACCTTATGATGATGTATGAGATAATTGCTGGATTGCATGATTCTTGACACGTGATTTACATATGTATTTCATACTTGATAGCATGAACCCTAAACTTTATCATTTTATGAAATCATATGCATGTTATAGAGTTGAGTTTGAGTTTGAGTATCTGATCTGAGTAACTTGAGTATTATTGAGTATGGGGAGCATGTTGCATTTAGTCACATACAATTTTATATATGATTATCTTTCTTGCACCATATAATGAGTCAAATTGAGTGAGTCTAAATGACCATTTGAGTTTGAGTCGAGTTTGATTATTTGCATTGATTGACTAAGCTGATGAGAAACAAAGCTGAGCTAAGCTAACCTAATGAGGTTGAGATTTGAGTTGATTGATTGAGCGTTGAGATTTGAGTTGCTTGATTAAGTATGGAGGATTGAGTTGATTAATGAGTTGAGCATGTTTTAGTCTTGGGAGGAGTATCGAGCATCGAGATGGGAGCAAGTAAACCTCTACTCTAACCCACATAACTACGTTGCCAACATAGGATAGTCGTAAACCCTGTTCTGATGACTCTTGTCCCACAAGTGGACATTTATTATGGATCCAAGAGAGTTGATTGTTCTTTACCGTGACATATTTAGAATGGGTGTGGCAACGACGTTTCCTTCATTGTGCATCACCAAACTAAAGGTGATGGGATTGGATGTCGGTTAAGAGAAACTTCTAAGCAACCTTGATTGAGCATGATATTTTAAGCTAAGCCTATTACCACTAAGTCTTTGAAAGTATGGTCTACTTTAAAACTTGCATGTACTGAGTTGAGTGTGAGTCGTTGAGTCGAGATGAGTGAGTTGAGCTTTACTTTCTTGAGCTATTTTACATACTAGTGTGTTCCATGTACTGATGTCCATTTGGTCCTGCATCTTTTCATGATATGGATACAGCTGATAGAGGACTTCAGCCGGCGCACCATTGAGGTTTAGTTTAGTGTATTTTATAGTCAGTGAGCCCTCTTTGCTTTCTAGAGGAGCCCGTTCATTTTTTGTATTGAGTTAGTACTTTTCGTACTTTGATTTGGGGTGTTCATGGCCTATCATGGCATCATCTAAATTGTTGAGTAGAGGCTTCGTAGACTATGAGTAAGGAGTATTGAGTTAGTACTTTTCTTTCTTTTGTCCGAGTTCTTTCTTCTGTTGTTGAGTTGATGTGATGATGAGGTCAAGTGGTTCTCTTGGAGAATCAGTAATGGTTCTTCAAGTGCCAGCCACACCAAGGGTACCATCCGAAGGTGTGACAACAAACAAAGCTCTAAGTATGGGGTGGTGATCTTATACGTATTTATATGCCAAATTAATCCAAATTACCCATGTACAGAGCCTAGTCAGAGGATAAATTCATTGAGTTTAGGTGTTTTGAATGTCATTCAGCTTATTATGCTAATTCTTGACCGAGAGTGCTTGTTGGTTGTGTTTCTACAGGTTTTGAGCAGATAATGCATGTCCAGGGTCACATCCGCAGATCTAGGAAGGATACAACTGTAGAATGAAGGGAAGATATCAGCCAGTCCAGTAAAGTACCTATGTCTGCATCGCAGACTTGTGCAGGAAGCTAAAAAGATGGAGAAAAAGGCACGAAGCACTAAACTGTCAATATTCCGCATCTCGGACTTGAAAAAAGAAAAGGAGAAATTGGCCAAGTCAATAGAAAATGTAGAAATACACTGAGGGAAGCACAGTCTACATCGCAAACTTTGAAGATGCAAGGGCAAAATTGAAAAAGAGGATCCTTAGGTTTAAATTTAGTTTTACAAACAATATTTTATGGTCGGGTTTTAGGAGAGACAAAAAGAGATGACTAAGAACTCCATTCTAGGGTTAGTTTGGTTGGTTTTTCTTCTTCGATTTCCATTCTTAAATGTTTGTGAGCATTTTCATGTATTTTGAGACGATCACGAGTGGCTAATCTTCCCATATTCTGGGATTGTATCCATAGACAATGTTCTAATTTTTAATTTTTGCAATTTATGAATGGATTTTCATATGAGTATTCTTATATCTCTTTTATCTATGCTTCATAGTCTGGCCAACCATGGGGTAAACCTGTTGTTCACTCTGGATTCAAGAGATGTTGGAGAGAATAAAAAACAGAGGTATAGGGAGCTTGTTCATCTAGAAAACTAGGTTGATTCGTGTATGGGAGACCTATGAAAACTACCTATACACCTAGCTTAATTCATATACAAAGAGATAACATAAAAGCACTTTCATTGATCATGTCTATCCCCGCTCAACGATATAGTTAGGTTGTCAATGAGAGTAGGCCGGTAGAGGTGTGCAACCCTGCTTAGGTAATTTAAACCATGTGAATCAATAATTAGGAAACCCGGACATAATCGTGAGTTTTTAGATTAGGATATACGTCGAAATGGTTACTGTCCTGGAATCTTGCTCATATTGACATTTCCCTCAAGATCATTTGTTAATAGTAGTTTTAATCTATTATTTTAGTTTTGACAACCACTCTTCATCATTTTCTAAGAAGACACACTTAACATAAACGCCTTTGCTTTCTAATTGAAATCTAATTTAAGTTCTTTGGGTTCGACATTCGACTCTTAACAAGAGCCACTATACTACTTGAGTTGATCACGTACACTTGTGTGTGCCGGGGAATCAACACCTTACATACCTGGAAGATTGAAATAATAATTGAAATTTAAAGAAGACTAACTTTCTTGAAGAAACCTTTGATCATTGAACCTTGTGCAAGTTGTTGAGAAAAGAAATCTTTCAGTATAGGTTTTGGAATGGAAGAACTTGCGAAAAACATAGGTGAAATCCTTTGGTATAGGTTTTGGAGTGGAAAGACTTGGGAAAAACTTGGGTGAAGCACTTTTCTTTAATTCTTAAATTTTTGACTTGATTGATTTAAGGTTCTTGATGAAGAAGAGGAAGCGTAGGTTCTCTCTCTTGAGATGAAATTGATTAGATTGATTATTATGAGGAGAAAACTAGTTAGTTGAATGATATGATACGTTAGAACACCCACAAACGACTAAAATACAGTTAAAAAGCTTTGAAAATGATAAAAATAACCTTGAAACGTGTCCAAGAAGTTGCTGAAAAAAGTACAGAAAACCTTCTGAGGTTTTATGGGTCGTGGAATGATTTAAGACCCGTAAAAGGGTTTCGTACATGTACACTGCTTGACAGGACTTCACTAAAACAGTCATAATTTTTAACTTCGAACTCCAAATGAGGCAATCTTGGTAGAGTTTGAAAGAGGATTCAAAGATCTTTAATTTGATATGTTATGGGTCACCTAAATCTTTATATTCTAGGAGATATGGTCATTTGACATTGACCTTCCTATGAACTCATATAAAAACTTAGTCGGTTTTTTTTTTTTTTTTTTTTTGTAGTTGGCTTAATGTAAAGGATCTCTTATGAACCTAAATCACATCTAATACATCTTGAATAATTATGATTTGATCATAACACATATATATAACTTAGAAATTATTGGATCACCTAACTTTTATAAAATCATATATCGAAAGTCAATTGGTAAGAAAGATTTTAACTTAACTTCACAGTAGAGGATTCTTGTCACCTTAACTCAACTCCAAATTTATTTTCACACTAAAAGATTGACTTTGAAACCTATACTCAGTTAAGGATCATTCAGTATAACCTTATACACATATAAGGATAGCTCGATCTTAGCTAAAAAAAAATCCAGAGTGTTATACTAATGAAGAAAAAAAATGCCTCCTGATAAATTTATAATTTTCAAGCAATATTGCTTTTACGTCAAAATTATTATTGTTTTTACTTTGTTTGATATCATAATTAAGGTAAGTTTTTGATAATATATAGTTTGATATGTGTCCTAATGATAGACATTAACATTTTAACAATATTTTTTGGTTGATTCATACTGACGCTCGAACTATTGAAATTTCTGAGTTCACTAGTGTTGTCTAAGTTGAGCTTCTTTTAAAAAAATAACTCTATCAATTATTTACAATCTCTAATTGTAATTTTTTTTAAAGTGTTTTAATATAAAAAAGATTCATCAACACTAAAAGGATTTATTAATCCACCATTAAAGGTGAATATGTAGTTGGTGTAATTTAAAAAATCTTAGATGGAGACATTGACTGAAATCCTAAACAATCTATAATTTAAAGCGAAAATATTTCAGACTTGAGAGAGGATGAAATTGTCAACTTTCTTCTTTCACTTGTCCAGATAATATTAAAATTATTTTCACAATTAATATTTTGATACTTACTCCTTTTTTAATGTATAAATCTGAAGCAAACTGCAATATGCTTGAGAGCTTTTTATTACTAAAAGTTTCATAATGGGAGATGCTTATCATCCTTTTTAACTTGTTGGATACTTTCCTTGAAGTTTGCTCAACATGAGTGTAAAACTTTTACAATCTGAAGAATCGAGTCCGATATTTTTTAATGCATTTATAGTACTAGAAATGATGAGTTTTGCTCCATTTAAGTCATAAGAGAATTTACATTTATCTTATTTAACTAATGAAGAATTTCGTGTTTCTTTAACTTATATTGCAATTATATGAAGATTATGTCATAAATTGATTCATTTCTTGTGCGATGTAAATAAAGATAAATTCATAATGATTTTATTTTCATTAACCACTAGTTGTCACTTGTTAATGCAAAAATCTTACTTATTTATTAAGACGTAATCAAATATAAATATTAGATTGAAATATCATATTAAAAAATGAACTTTGATTTGATCTTACAATGATTAATTTTTGGTGTTTTTGAAAATTATTATTTTATGAAGTGTTATTTTTCAAGTGAAAATGCAACAAAAAGGACAGACATTTTCAGTTAACTTAACAATCAAAATTTTAATTAATAATATCCATCAAATTTGATCCATTTTTCAATCATTTAAAAAATGGAGTACATATGTGAATTTTAAATGAGAAGAAAAGAAATTGTGAACAATGAAGAACCTCCTAGCTTCATATAGAGGAAATAAGAGCAAATGATCAATTCTAATGGTATAGAACAAGTGATAATAGCACCAAAGCTATTTTATATGTTAAGTATTAAAACACATTTTCATCTATTGAATAAGAAATATTAAAGCTACATTTCTTGCTTTCCAAGTGAAAAAGTTGTAATCAAATAAATTTATTTTTCAATTTGTTCCAAAAATAAGATATATGCAAATTTTAAAATACCAGTTGCAGCATGTGTATCGATTCTCATCTTCCCTCTTAATATTATGTACGTGCTGAAGTTTTTTCTTTCTTGAGTCATATGAAGATACGATGCTAACATTGTGTAGTTTGCCTCTAAAGTTGTTGTTATCACATAATAATCTGCTTGTATTACACTTCATACTTTGTCTATTTCATATATTTATCTCCTTATTTAATTTTAGTGAATTTCGTACAAACTCTAAAATGATGTTCATTTCTGAAGTCAATAGAGCAACTATGTTTTTTCTTTTCATATTGATGAACCTGAAAAAGCAAAGAATCTTTTATTCTTGAAGCATGAAATCTTCAAGTGCAAGTGTTATCTAGTATCTCATTTAATAATCTTGAATTGTATGTTGCGTGAAATTGCAATATTCGTCATATATTTATTTAGTTTTTTTATCGAGAAAAAATGAGTTCACATTTATCTTTTAGAATTATAATTTTAATATCAATCTTCTTTTTCTTTTTCATGCTCTCTTAATTAATCGTGAATGATTGCTTTAATTCTTCAATTGTTTTGTTCTGAGAGTGAAAAGTTGAATTGCTATTGTTTGTTCAACTGCGATCAGTCCCTCATGATCGATTGTTTGTCCCTCAATTTTGCTGTTGCATATTACCTTCTTATTCAATCAATTTGTTGTCATTTCTGTGAAACACAAGTTCTGTTATTTTGTGAATAGTTGAACAAAATACAAAAATTAAATTTTCAAGCAAAACTTTGTATATTGATCACTGTTTGTAGAGAATTCTATAAGAAATTTTAAGAGTTATAAGTGTTCTTCAACATGATTCTAACTAATGAAAAAACTCATGGTCTACATTATACACACTTAGCTCCATAATGCACACTCAACAACCAAAATATAAAAATGAAAAGCATTAGGCTGTAAATCAACCGTAACAACAGACAAAGAGCAACAATAACCAATCATCTTTCTTATAACAGGCTTTTAAATCAGACTGTGATGCACATCTAGTACAATAATAACTCGCAAATTATAAACAAATTGTCACGCCCCGGGAGGGTACCCTAGGCGTGGCCGGCACTCAGAGACTATTGCTAGTCCCCAAGCGAACCACTTGGACTCATCGTCACATCATACCCAACAGCGGAAGAAACATCCTCAAGGAAAAGACTTTAATATAATTAAAATAATCAAGTCTTTATACAAAATGTTAATTTCCAACAAAGAATAGTTGAAAAAAAAAACACAATACATCACATCCTCTACTCAGTGTGTATGAAGCCTCTAACTCAAACATCTAGATGGTACCATGACAGGCCATGGCTATCCAACTCAAGGAAAATAAAGTACTACCCAAGCTAGATGATAATAATATGGAAATCCTCCGAAAATAAGGAGGTCTCACCAATCAGCTGAGTGCGAATAGATCCTCAACGAAGCGCCTGTCAATGATCTCTAATTCTGCCTCTGCATCATAAAACGATGCAATCCCAGAAGGGGACATCAGTACTTGGAATGTACTGGTATGTAAAATAGCTGAGTGAAACAGAAACAAGTAGAATAATATAGGAATAACATCAACTCAACATCATACTCCATCAGAATGTCAAATGTCTATCTAAAGAAAGAATAAAGAGTAGATAATGACCCATCAACATCTCATCAATACATCATCAATACATCAGACTCACCTCAAGGAGACTCAACTCGACTCGACTCGACTCAACTCAACTCAACTCAAGGAGACTCAACTCGACTCAAGGAACTCGATTCAACTCAACTCAAGGAACATCAACATCAACTCAGCTCAGGGAACATCGACATAAACTCAACTCAGGGAATATCGACCTCAACTAAACTCAGGGAACTCGACTCAAAACACCACATCAACATCAACATCAACATCAGAGTTCCATAAAAATGGAACCTAACTGGGAGTTTCTCTAACCGACAACCATCACTTATGAGCCAGTGATGATACAACGAAGCGATGCCGTTGCCACATCCATCCAATACCCTGCCCGGGGTAAAGGACATCACATCAGTGGATCTACAAAAACATCAAACATCAGTCCTCTTTTGGGACAAGATAGGAGCCATCCGCATTGCGGTTCAATCCTCTCTTCCTACGCGGGCCACGTAGTTAATGGGTTTGAGTGGGACTCACTCTCTACCCATTTCGGTGCTCAAAACTCCTCCCAGAACTCGACATGCTCATAAAACATCATCATCATCAGCCTCATAGGGACATAATACATCATCATCAGTCACATAAGGACATGATATAATACCTCAACATCAACATCGGTCCCAGAGGGACATAGTACATCATCTCAACATCAACATCAGTCCCATGGGGACATATTATAAAACCTCAACATCAACATCGGTCCCAGAGGGACATAGTACCTCACCTCATAACATCAACATCAACATCATAGACTCAAGATACTCTTTTAGAAATTAAACTTCTCATTTTAAGACATCATAAAACGTCATTCTCATCAACATCATCATCAAGACTCTCATCAAATGTGAAACACAATCACAACATCACAACATCATCATCGTCAAGGCTCTAGACTCATCCCTAAATTCATTATGCATGCTTTTCAAATAATCATGTAAGGTTATGCAAAATCTCATGAAAAATGTTAACTTCAAGAAAACAAATAGTATGATGATCATCAACTTAGAAAACATGTAATTTCAAATCAATTTTTCAATGAAAAACTCTCAAATATTCATGCACATATACTCTTCAACCATCAACTCATCTTTGACCTCTATGGGGCACATGAGAGAACAAACTCATGCTTTTAGTTTAGCCTTACATACCTGGAAATTTGATATTTCAATCAAAATTTGATGAATACTCGTTTCTTGGAGAAAATCCTCAATCTCGTTGTTCTTTTAGAATGAAAGAACTTGGAAAGACATCGTTTGAAGAGCTTCTTTTTGATTCTTGACTTCTTAACTCAGAATCTTTAGAGTTTCTTGATGAAGAACCCTAATTCATGGAAAGAAGAATCAAGGAATCCTTTGTTGGGATTCTTGAATTCGTTTTTTTTGAAACCCTAGGTTAGGATTTAAGATTCTATTAGGGATTTCATGAATAAATAGAGAAATTAGCTTAAATTTTATGAAGAATAACTCACCTTGATGAAGAATCTTGAAAGTTAATCCTAACTTGATGACTTTCTTGATGATTCTTGAGCGTTTTATGTTTAGGAGTGAAAGAGAGGGTTTTGACTTATGAAACTGACGTATTATGCGTTTTGGGACCTTAAATATACGCCCAAAGGCTTTAGGGTAAAAGTACCCTCAAAATAAAATAAAGAAACGTCGGTTAGCTTATCCAGAAAGGGTTTGCGATAGGTCCGCATCGCGGAGCCATCGCGGACCTTCGGACAGCTCTGCAGGTCTCCAATAAAATGGTCATAACTCTCTACTCCGAACTCCGTTTAACGCGAAATAAGATGCGTTGGAAAGATAATTCAAAGATCTTTAATTTGATATATTATGGATCACCTAACGCATTATACTTTAGGAGATATGGCCATTTGAAGTTGACTCTTCCATTAACTCATATGAAAACTTAGTCACTAGAAATTCTTTGGACTTGACTAGATGTAAAAGATCATTTATAACTCTAAATCACATCTAATATACTTTAAATAATTAGGAATTGATCCTATCATATGAAGGATGACTCAACCTTAGTTAAAAAAAAGTTGGGGTGTTACATTATCTCCCCCTTGGGATCATTCGTCCTCGAATGATGAGTAAAGGTAGACATCAAGGCACGAATAAGAATAAGAACTCTTCTCAAAATTCACTCAATCAATCAAACTCTAACTCATCATCAGTCTCAAACCATCTCCATTCAGACTCAGGAATGGACACATCAACTCAGAAATAGAATTTAAATCAAGAGTAAGGAAATTACATCTTACATTTTCTTCATCAAGCACGAATGGAACGTCGAAAGTCAATCAACTCTAATCATTTAGAAACCTCGTCAATCTGTCCTTCGAACTTAGGAAGGAAGCCATCAACTCAAATCGAGAATAAGAACATCGTATAAACAAGACTTTGAGGACACTCTCATGCTCAAGTCCCCACCTCAATTGTGCCCCTTTTTTTTCATGGCACTTTACCCCATCAATGCAAACTCATAGCTCTTATTCAAACCTCTACCTAACCACCTCTTCTTCTTTCATTCAGGCCCAGTTCTAAGCCTCAAGTGTCATTCTTAAGGTGATCATATTCATACAAAGCTAATCCTCAATACTCAGCTCTATACTCGAAATATTTATTATGAAGTCTTCAATAGTCTATCATTCATACTCGCACAATAACAACCTCTTTATCTATGTCTCAGAATTTTTCAAGGCTACTTGTCACTTCTACCTCCACCATTCAATGAACTCTCACTCAAAGTCACATCAACATACTCTTACCTATCTATTGTGCATCATACGATCTCATCTCTTTCCTCCTTCTTATCTCTATCCTTACATGACACAAGTTTAACACCGATATCACAATGAGGATATATTCACTCCTTCTCATCCACCTCACTCTCAGTCTACTATTATCAACATCACTATTTGGACGTGGAGGAACTCATCATCTCCTCCTTTGACAAAACCCCCAAACTACCACCTCTCCATGCAGAATAAGCATGATTATACCTCTAAAATTTGATACTCTACATCATACTATTAACAATGGCATAATAAGCCGAAGGTCAGTACACGAGTAAGATGACATCAGAATCAAGAACCCTCACTCAATAGTAACTTGTACTTAGAGAATAATGCTCGTCCTCATCACTCTAATACACTCGCATAATAGCATCCATGCATTTAAGCCTACCATAACAGCTTACACCCTCGATTACATGAACTCTTACCTCGGGAGATACTAATATGATTTTACCTATCTGTTAGACCCCTCACGATTTCTCTAACTGCTCCTCCTCATCTATAACCTTAAAAGGAAATGGCATCACATCATCATCAGAATTAAGAACTCTTATTCGCTCTTGAATTCGTCTACCTCAAGCTCTTCTCCTCTTTTCTCAAGCTCTAGTCCTATTCAATTGTTAGAAAAGGACTTAGAATGGGATTTTAGACCCTTCTCATGTTAAAACGACTTATATTAGCCGTATAGGGAGTTTATAAGGTGTTAGGAATGGACCAGAATGCCCCTCAATAATTATAGAAATTTCCAGCCTCGAAGTGACTCAGTCCGCGACGCGGACTGGTCGCGAACAGTACATTTTCTTCAAAAATTTTTTGAACGAGTTTTCTCAATCCCGTTGAAAAATTTTGAAAAAACGCAAGTGTCACTCCGCTACAGGTGCGCGACGCGCCTCTGTCGCGCACCGACACTGTTTTGATGTTCGGATCGAAAAATTATCTTTTCACTCGGTCACTCTAAAAATCGACCGAGGCCCTTCCCCCACTCAATTTTTTGTGCTGATCACAAATCCGGCCTCGGATTCGCCACCCGAGCATCAGAAGACGTGTTATGCGCACATCTCTCCTCTAAGGGTACTTTGATAATTTTACCGGGCCTTACATCAACTCTTCCTTAGCTCTCAAGGTCCTCTCTCTAAATTCATAAATCAATTTCCTCTACTAGGTTATAAGTACATACCTCCACATGGTCAAGGAATCACTATCCACAAGAATATCTTAAACTCTTCTGTTATGCTATAGTCGCATACATATAACTAGCCACTCGGACTCTCTTCAACTCTATCACTCTTAGCTCATTCCAGTTCTATTGAAATCTCTCTATGTTTGCTATTCTTATGGCGTACATAACCACTTCCCACAACTCTCACAATCTAACCTCTTCTTTTGCCTGCTGGCACTCAACTTTCTGTGCTCCCATAAATTTAATTGCAAGAGAATTAGTCTTTCATGGAAACTCATCATCATCTATTGATAAGCCCCAAATAACTTTGTTACTCATGATGATTAAGATTACTTACATCAGCCTACTTCACATCGATAACTCAAATATACTATCTAAATTCTTATAGCAGTCATAACTTAGAGCTTCACACATCTTTACACAATCATGGATACATATCTCAAGCCTCTTCTTATCTGTCTAACCTCATAACTCGATGAGTCTCATGAACTCACAATTAAAAATCATAAGCCTAATTTAGATCTATCACATTGAAAGCACTATTTTCCTCTATTCAACATCTACACTTCACCCTCAATAGTATGAATACTACAACACATCAACATAACTTCCTTCTAGTTTGAGCATGCTCTACCACATTCTAACAATAACTCTTCCTCTACACCTCATCATGAAAATCACTAGAGTACTTATGACTCTTTCATCAAACTTATGGTAATCAGCTCAGCACATTATTACTTACCTAATAAATATGTAACTCGAACTACGAGCCTCAATCATCCATCACTCTCGTTATCTCGTCCCTTTCTTTCCATCATCATCCTTCTAACTCTGGGATGATTCGATTCTACTCAGGATTTATAAGACCTCACATCTCACTCTTAAGTGGTAACATCAAACTCTTTAGAAACATAAGTTTCTCCCTCATGGGTCACCTCGGAAGATAATTTATAAAAACAAATGGGTCTAGGTACATCTAGAGATAACTCAAATGCACGATTCATATGAATAATAGTGCACTCTTCCTCGTCAATCATTTTCGCATCTCAGTCGGCTTTTCACAAGCCTAGATAGTCTCTATACTATTCTGGTTACTTTATCTAAGAAGATCTCATCCGTAAGAGTTAGAAAATTACTATCGTTATCACCTCGTGGACGAGGCATCGCCGAAAGATTTAGAGCAACGCACGAATCATCGCAGATTTTTTAGGAAATAGCTCTATCGCATGATCAGAATCAGAAAGAAGGGAAACTTATCCTAAATGTCCTATAGCCTCCCCATTATGGATGTGGCGCGCTTCACACCAATAATAAGGACTCTACTAGACACTGCTTCATAGACTCCCTAGGACACTTGAACTCTGTGCTCTGATACCAAGTTTGTCATGCCCCGGGAGGGTACCCTAGGCGTGGCCAGCACTCAGAGACTATTGCTAGTCCCCAAGCGAACCACTTGGACTCATCGTCACATCATACCCAACAGCGGAAGAAACATCCTCAAGGAAAAGACTTAAATATAATTAAAATAATCAAGTCTTTATACAAAATGTTAATTTCCAACAAAGAATAGTTGAAAAAAAAAACAATACATCACATCCTCTACTCAGTGTCTATGAAGCCTCTAACTCAAACATCTAGATGGTACCATGACAGGCCATGGCTATCCAACTCAAGGAAAATAAAGTACTACCCAAGCTAGATGATAATAATATGGAAATCCTCCGAAAATAAGGAGGTCTCACCAATCAGCTGAGTGCGAATAGATCCTCAACGAAGCGCCTGTCAATGATCTCTAATACCTGCCTCTGCATCATAAAATGATGCAGTCCCAGAAGGGGACATCAGTACTTGGAATGTACTGGTATGTAAAATAGCTGAGTGAAACAGAAACAAGTAGAATAATATAGGAATAGCATCAACTCAACATCATACTCCATCAGAATGTCAAATGTCTATCTAAAGAAAGAATAAAGAGTAGACAATGACCCATCAACATCTCATCAATACATCATCAATACATCAGACTCACCTCAAGGAGACTCAACTCGACTCGACTCGACTCAACTCAACTCAACTCAAGGAGACTCAACTCGACTCAACTCAACTCAAGGAACATCAACATCAACTCAGCTTAGGGAACATCGACATAAACTCAACTCAGGGAACATCGACCTCAACTCAACTCAGGGAACTCGACTCAAAACACCACATCAACATCAACATCAGAGTTCTATAAAAATGGAATCTAACTGGGAGTTTCTCTAACCGACAACCATCACTTATGAGCCAGTGATGATACAACGAAGTGATGCCGTTGCCACATCCATCCAATACCCTGCCCGGGGTAAAGGACATCACATCAGTGGATCCACAAAAACATCAAACATCAGTCCTCTTTTGGGACAAGATAGGAGCCATCCGTATTGCGATTCAATCCTCTCTTCCTACCGGGCCACGTAGTTAATGGGTTTGAGTGGGACTCACTCTCTACCCATTTTGGTGCTCAATACTCCTCCCAGAACTCGACATGCTCATAAAATATCATCATCATCAGTCTCATAGGGACATAATACATCATCATCAGTCACATAAGGACATGATATAATACCTCAACATCAACATCGGTCCCAGAGGGACATAGTACATCATCTCAACATCAACATCAGTCCCATGGGGACATATTATAAAACCTCAACATCAACATCGGTCCTAGAGGGACATAGTACCTCACCTCATAACATCAACATCAACATCATAGACTCAAGATACTCTTTTAGAAATTAAACTTCTCATTTTAAGACATCATAAAACGTCATTCTCATCAACATCATCATCAAGACTCTCATCAAATGTGAAACACAATCACAACATCATCATCGTCAAGGCTCTAGACTTATCCCTAAGTTCATTATGCATGCTTTTCAAATAATCATGTAAGGTTATGCAAAATCTCATGAAAAATGTTAACTTCAAGAAAACAAATAGTATGATGATCATCAACTTAGAAAACATGTAATTTCAAATCAATTTTTCAATGAAAAACTCTCAAATATTCATGCACATATACTCTTCAACCATCAACTCATCTTTGACCTCTATGGGGCACATGAGAGAACAAACTCATGCTTTTAGTTTAGCCTTACATACCTGGAAATTTGATATTTCAATCAAAATTTGATGAATACTCGTTTCTTGGAGAAAATCCTCAATCTCGTTGTTCTTTTAGAATGAAAGAACTTGGAAAGACATCGTTTGAAGAGCTTCTTTTTGATTCTTGACTTCTTAACTCAGAATCTTTAGAGTTTCTTGATGAAGAACCCTAATTCATGGAAAGAAGAATCAAGGAATCCTTTGTTGGGATTCTTGAATTCGCTTTTTTTGAAACCCTAGGTTAGGATTTAAGATTCTATTAGGGATTTCATGAATAGAGAGAGAAATTAGCTTAAAGCTTATGAAGAATAACTCAACTTGATGAAGAATCTTGAAAGTTAATCCTGACTTGATGACTTTCTTGATGATTCTTGAGCGTTTTATGTTTAGGAGTGAAAGAGAGGGTTTTGACTTATGAAACTGACGTATTATGCGTTTTGGGACCTTAAATATACACCCAAAGGCTTTAGGGTAAAAGTACCCTCAAAATAAAATAAAGAAACGTCGGTTAGCTTATCCAGAAAGGGTTCGCGATAGGTCCGCGTCGCGGAGCCGTCGCGGACCTTCGGACAGCTCTGCAGGTCTCCAATAAAATGGTCATAACTCTCTACTCCGAACTCCGTTTAACGCGAAATAAGATGCGTTGGAAAGATAATTCAAAGATCTTTAATTTGATATATTATGGATCACCTAACTCATTATACTTTAGGAGATATGGCCATTTGAAGTTGACTCTTCCGTTAACTTATATGAAAACTTAGTCACTAGAAATTCTTTGGACTTGACTAGATATAAAAGATCATTTATAACTCTAAATCACATCTAATATACTTTAAATAATTAGGAATTGATCCTATCATATGAAGGATGACTCAACCTTAGTTAAAAAAAAGTTGGGGTGTTACACAAATACTGACCTAAAACATCAGTGATAATTTCAACAAAACAAACCATAAAATTCAAAAGCTCTTTGCAATTTGTTGTATTTGGATCAGACTTCTAAGAAATTTATATTGAATGGGTGTGATCAACAAAGTGTCTTCAGTGCAGTACTATAACAATGATCATAAATTTTTAAGGAAGGAAATGTCGTTGCTTTTAATTAGGATAATAGATACGGTAAAAATTATTTTTCCAATGAGCCCAAGATTGGGCATTAGAGTGCCTACACATTGTGGTGAACTAGTAGAGAGCTTATTATAGAACTCCGTTACATTTTTCTAATTATAGTTGTTAGTTTGACGTTTACCGAACATTTTGAGACTGATTATACTTTTATTGCAAGAGGTAAAGTTGGCTAAGGCAATGGAAGATAAAAAGAGGAAGAAGAAGAGAGCTCATGTGCTAATCAGACGCAGCAAAGATGAATCCCATCTCTCAAATTATAAAGGTAATCGGCATTAACTGTGATCAGCAACTTGCTGCTATCTTTTTTTTGGTTGTTGATCATTTTTAATGAATCGGATAATGTGGATGGAGGACAAAAAGAGAACAAATCTACAAAGAGGAAAAAAGACTTGATGAAACTGAAAGTTTGGAAATTGATCAATCTAATGAAAGAGAGGATGCACTTTTTCAAGAAAATAATGTACCCGCTGAGAAAAGGAAACACAGAAAGAAAAAGAGAAAAAGTGAGAAGAAAGTACAGAGAAATGAGTCTGTTGATCATTATGTTGAGGCTAGTGATGATTCAGGTCAGAAGAGCGATATGGAGATATTTTCTAGTATCTGAGTTGTTTCTCTCTCTCTCTCACACATCTTTCTTTTTACTATAAGTTTAAAAAGAGTGAGGAGTTTGGGAAAACAAAGGAATTACTGTCCTTTTAAAAACTTGCTGATTTGTTCTAACTGTTAAATGGACATGATGATATTGTCAGTGCCAAATTGCTTATCCTTGGGCAAGCCAAATGATGTTGTCAAAATTGAAGAGAAGGAACACTCACTTTCAATAGCTCCGGACAACTTGGTGGAAAAGGAGATGAAGAGATTGATGAGCTATCTTCTGGTGATGAGGACTGTTCGAAAGGAATGAGAAGTAAGAATCTATATATCCCTGAAAAGTTACTATTTACCTGTTGTTTCTACATTCGAGATTGGAAGTTGGATTTTCCTGAATTATCTTAAGGAGAAACTCTCCAATCATTTGCTGCTGTTTTGAAGTTATTCTGCTGTTGTATATCCCCCTTGTCACCTGTCAGAAAAATGTTGACATGGCTAATTACACTAGTAATGTTATATCGTTTTGCTTCCTTATCAAGAAGAAATCTCCTTTATTGCAGAGTGGGTACTTGATTATTACCAGGGTAGGCCTTGATTGAAGGTGTTGCAAGAAAGAATTGATGAGTTTATTACTTCTTATGAGGCGAAAAAGGAACAGGTACATCATATCTCCAGAATATACTATTGCTGCTAATGATTTTGTTGAAGTACTTGGAGGAATGCTAGGATGTTTATGAGCTCTGTTAGTGTTATGTCTAGAGCTGGTACTTCAGCTTTTAGTCAAAGAAAATGGACAATTATTGCTGAATTTTGCTCATATCATAAAATAGTTTCAGAGTAATCTTGAAATGTTTTGACTGACAGAGAATGATGTGTTACAAAAAGATGTTGATGCCCTGAACTAATCATGCTCTATACATCTGATGGTTGGATTTTTATTTTCATTATGTGGTTAATATGCATGTGTTTCTTGTTTGATGTATTGGAGAGTAGTCTATTCTTTTTTTTTTCCTTTCATATTCGGCTTATTTTCTTCATACAGGAAAGGAAAGAAAAAGAAGCCCTTGCTGCAGAAGATGGCTGGACTGTTGTTGTACATCACAAAGGAAGGAAAAAGACAACTGATTCTGAAACTGGAATTGCAGTTGGTTCTATTTCCCAAGCTGCAGTCATGGATAATATGGACAAAAAGAAAAAGAAAGATGTGGGTTTAGATTTTTACCGATTTCAGCAAAGAGAAATGGTATGGTCATCATAGATTTTATTTTTTTGATACTCCCTTGCTCCTTATTTGTTCCAGTTTTCATCTGCTTCCTATCCCTATTCACTTTTCCATATAAGGGAAAGAGCAAGATTCTCAAATGTTTACATCTCATTTAAAAATTGATGAGTTAACATGTATCCCTGTTTTCTTAGCTTACCTCACCCTGTTGAACACTATCTGGGATGAAAAGGGTTATCCATTTCAAAGTGTCAATTGACCTATTTCAAGTTTGAGTCTGAGACAATCTCTCAGAGTACATCAAATTGGGACTTAAAGCCACCTAAGATAAGCCTTGGATTTGCTTTAGTCTGAAAGAGTTTAACCTTTATATGCTTGTTCTTGAAATTGTTTTTTTCAAGGTTGAGTGGAATCTGTCTTAATCTTCCATCAAGGTACTCCTCTTGTCTTACATCCATATATCTGCGATCTGAATCCCACTGGTAGATCAGCACAATCTCTCTCTTTTCCGACCAAATGCTCATCTTAGTGTCAAATCTTTGAAGTCTCATCAATTTGAGTTTACTAGTTAAATTTCTTTTTAAAACTTTTTCTGGTACGTTTTTTTCCCTTCATGTTGTCGCATCCTCTCCAATAAACAATCAAAATTATTCAAACCACAGCAGCACATTTTCGTTCCATTTTATTTATACAAGTCAATCTAAGATACCTATTGTTAACTTGTGTATGGAATGATCAGTGGGACATGAAACTGGAGTACATGTAGTGTTGGGAGAAATAAAGTTTTGATGATAGACAAAAGAAAATGAAACATGTTGTTGGGAAAAATAGAATTTTGATGATAGACAAAAGACAATGAAAAATGTTGGTCTACCAGGTTCTTAAGTATATTGTCTCCCTGAAAAGCTGCACAGCATCACAAGAAGCGGAATGGATAAAAGCTCCTGAAGATAAGGTGTACAAGCGCATAAGTAGGAAGATGGTTCAACAGTCACACAAGAATGCAGAGTTGGCGAGAAGAAGGACTCTAAAAAAAATAGAACTCTAAATAAACAAGATGCAAAAATATAGGAGTTTCATTTGTTGAAGAAGTCTTCTGCGAGAATATAGTTGCAGAGCAAAAGAGCAAATAGAACTCTTCAAGACAATTATAAAAAGGAGTTCAGCACACTGGCAAAGCAAGGAGTTACAAAAAGCAAAAAGATTTCAGCAGCAAAGCAATCGCAAAAAGGGAATAGCTAGGTTGTTAAGGTCTAGCTTGTCTCATAGTAAAAGAGTCTATTTTTTCCTTCTGGATATTAAACAATTGGTCACATCTCAGTAACTTATAAACTGAGTGCTTGTATTAATCTTCAAGATGGGGGAAACTCGAAGACGCTGGGAACATTAGCCTAGGGAGGTTTATGTGGAGTTAGTAAGTTGGTGAAGTTGAGTTGAAGTCTTAGATTACTAGGATTTGTAATCATTTATTGAAGGCTCATATTGATTTAGTGAAGTTGGGAGAAAATCCTGTAGAGGTACAGGTCGTGGTTTTTCACCTTTTGTGAGCCGGGTGTTTCCACATAAAATCACTGCGTTCTTATTTACTTCTGCTTCACTGAAACACATCTGCAAACCTGTTCCTTCGATTAGGCAAATCTATAGGGCGTGCAAATCTAACAATTGGTATCAGAGCAGGTTTTCTTATTAAAGGCTAGTATCTGAGAATCGATCAAAATGAATACCACACCACCATTCGGAAATGGAGAAGGACAATCATCCGTCAGGCCTCCTCTTTTCAATGGAACATATTTTGATTGGTGGAAGGCTAGGATGGAGGACTTCATTCAAGGAGAAGACTACGAACTCCGAGATAGAATTATCATAGGACCTACTATTCCTGTGAAAACAGTGGAGGACAGACAAGTGTCAAAAGAGAGAAGGGAGTTCAACGCTGATGATCTGATTGTATTAGGAAAATTGCTACAGCCAAGAACATTTTGGTTTGTGGTCTAGGACCAGAAGAGTACAACAGGATTTTAAATTGTACTATAGCTAAACAAATCTGGGATGCTCTTACAATTGCTCATGAAGGAACTGCTCAAGTCAGAAAATTCAGAGTTGCTATGTTGTTCACTGAATATGAGACCTTCAAGATGAAGGAAAATGAGACTTTACAAGAGATGATGCCAAGACTCACACTACTCATAAATGAACTTGCATCCCTGGGGAAAGTTCTTACTTCTGAAGAACAAGTGGACAAGGTTCTGAGAATCTTACCAAAGGCTAAGTGGGATGTAAAAGTTACTGCCATTAGGGAACCCAAGGACATAGAAACCATGACACTAAATGAGCTGGTTTGGAATCTCAGAACATATGAGATGAACATGGAAGATCAAAAGAAAGAAGTAAGCATGGATGAAAAGTCACTAGCTCTTAAGGTGGCTTCTGACAATGAGGGATCAGATTTAGACAAAGATCAGATAGCGTTTCTAGCAAAGAATTTTAAGAAATTCCTAAAAATTAGTAAAGGGAAAGACAGGAGAGAAACAAGTAGTAGGAAGTGGTCTGATGACACTAGAAGCAGAAAGTGGTCCGATGACAGAAATCACTCAAGGTGTTACAAGTGTAGAAAAATAGATCACCACATTAAACAGTGTCCCCTATGGAAAATTGAGTGGAAAAAAGAAAAGGCTGAGAGAGAAATGAAAGAAAAAGCTGCCAAACAAAACGAAAGAGATAACTATGCTATGATGGTTGCATGGAGATCGGGAATGGAGGATGCAGACATAGAAAATGTTGATAAAACTGCTTTTATGGATGCTGGAGATTCAGATCTAGAAGAAGATGACAAATCTGAGATAAGTATTTCTGAACTGAAAGAAAAGTTGCACCTCTTTTTGAAAGAGAAGCTAATCTTGCTAATGAATGGATTGATAGACGATTTTCAAGAAGTAGCAAATGAAAAGGATCAGCTAATAAAAGATTTTTCAGACCAAAAATTTGAAAATCTTGAAATAAAGAACTGTCTGGATGAAGCAAACAAAATCAAGGGCAAGTTAAAGAAACAAGTTGAACAACTTGATTCACTTGTGTTGAACAACTTGATTCACTTGTGTTGAACCTAAGTCAGAGATCTTAAAGTTAATTGTTGCTGATAAGGGTAAAAGTAAGATGAGTGAAGAGCATCAGAAGGTAGAAACTGAGTTGAAAGAATGCAAAATTGAGTTTTTTTGTGAGAAGGAAAATGTGAGGAAGTTGACCCAGGAAATCTCCATTTTAAAATTGGATTTAGAAAGAGCAAACAGATGGACTCAGTCCTCTAGGATAGTAAATCATCTAGGAAACAGGAGTCATAATGAGAAAGCTGGAATAGGTTTTTCTCATGAAAATGCTTCCTCTACTGATTTATGCTACCTCTATGGAAAAATTGGACATCCAACTACTGAATGTCCAATTGCAAACAATGCTAGAAACAGAAACACATATCATGTGTACAAAAGGAGGTATGAACATAATAAAAGAAACAGGTCTAGGAACATGTTGCCCACTTGGGCGAGAAGGGATCTTATTCATCCATTTTACAACAAGAAAGGACCCAAGCTAGTCTGGGTTCCTAAAACTAACCCTTGATTTGTTTTGCAGGTTGCAGTGAAAGGAAGAAAGCATTAGTACATGGATAGTGCTTGCTCAAGGCACACTACTGGAGATAAACACAAGTTTCTTTCACTTGCACCTTTTAAAGGAGGAAAGGTTTCCTTCAAAGACGGAAAAAAGGGCACTGTTATGGGAGTTGGATAAATTGGATGAAAAGAATCAAGTGCTTTATATGAAGTTTACCATGTGGATGGATTAAGGCACAATCTGTTGAGCATAGCTCAATTATGTGACAAAGGTAACAAAGTAACCTTTACATCTGCAGGTTACAGGGTCAAAAGGCTGGATACAAAGGAGATAATCTTAGCAGCAAATAGACATAAAATGTATACAAGGCTGACATCATGGGAATGGCTGGAGCACATTTGAAATGTCTAAGCGCAATTGCGAATGCTCCACTACTTTGGCATAAGCGACTTGGTCATGCAAGTTTGAAACAACTAAATACACTGTTGTCAAAGGACATGGTTGTAGGTTTACCTAAAACTAAGTTCAAAGACAGCAAAGTATGCAGTGCATGCGTAAGGGGGAAGTAAGTTAGATCATCTTTTAAGTCAAAGAACCAGGTAAGTATCACCAAGTGCTTAGAACTGGTTCACATTGACCTGTGTGGACCAATGAGAGTAAAAAGAAGAGAAGGAAAAAGTTACATGTTTGTTATTGTTGATGATTATTTAAGATTTACATGGACCTTTTTTTGGTTTCTAAAGATGAGTCTTACGACGTCTTCTCCATTTTCATCAAGAAAATAGAAAAGAAGTTGGAGACTTCCTTAATTTTCATAAGATTTGGCCATGGAATTAAATTCGAAAATGCTAAATTTTTAGAATTCTATTCAACAAATGGTATAGATCACAACTTCTCTGCTCCAAGAACCCCTCAACAAAATGGAGTAGTAGAGCGGAAAAATAATACTTTAGAAGATATGGCTAGAACAATGATGATTGCTCATAACTTGGCAATAAATCTTTGGGATGAAGCCATAAATACTGCTGCTTATATTCTCAACAGATGCATGTTAAGGCCCATACTAAACAAAACTCCCTATGAATTACTAAAAGGAAGAAAACCAAATATCTCCCTTTTTAGAACATTTGGGTGTAAATGCTATGTTCACAATAATGGTAAAGATAATTTGGAAAAATATGATGCTAGAAGTGATAAGGGAATTTTCTTAGGATATTCTTCACATAGTAAAGCTTACAGAGTACTGAATAAAAGAACCAACTGTGTTGAAGAAGTGTTGTTTTTTATGAGAATAGTGGTGTCTTTGAGAATGATATGCAGGATGTCTATGAGCTGGAGCACAGATCAGAGGAACAGGCCAGGTTATCTAATCCACCTACAGGACAAACAGAGGGCACACGGTTAGGGGGAACTGCTGAAGCTGAAACTCAACATCTTGACCTGGGATTTGCTCAAGCTAACTCAGTACAAGATGAACAACCTCAAGGGTTTGTGGTGAAAAGTTACAAATAAAAGGACTAACATCCACTAGAAAATGTTCTCACACAACTGAAATCTGGAATCACTACTAGGTCAGGGGTAAAGAATATATGTGCGTTTCAAGCTTTTATATCCATGATGGAACCAAAAAAGATGGGAGAAGCACTGCAAGATAAAGAGTGGATTCTAGCTATGCAGGAAGAACGTGTCCAGTTTGAGAGATGCAAAGTATGGCATCTGGTACCTAAACCAGAAGGAAGAACCATTATTGGCACGAAGTGGGTGTTCCGGAATAAACTTGATGAGCATGGAACAGTTACAAGGAACAAGGCAAGACTAGTGGTTTAAGGATACAATCAGGAAGAAGGAATAGACTATGATGAGACTTTTGCTCCAGTAGCAAGACTTGAAGCTATCAAGCTGCTCATAGCATTTGCAGCGTTTAAGGAATTCACTCTATATCAAATGGACGTGAAGAGAGCACTCCTGAATGGTTACCTGAAGGAAGAGGTTTATGTGAAACAGCGACCCGGATTCGAGAATTCTGAATTTCCAGATCATGTGTTTAAGCTGGATAAGGCACTATATGGGATGAAAGAAGCTCCACGAGCCTGGTATGAAAGATTGTCAAAATTTCTTTTACACCATGGTCACACAAGGGGAAAAATTGACAATACATTGTTTTTGAAAATGCAAGGAAGGGATCCGTTAATTGTGCAAGTATATGTGGACGATATTATACCATTTGAAAATATGTGACTTGAGAAAGGCCACAGAGGAGCCAATCGAAGTCTCTAACGATTTTCCCTCTCCTGAACGAGTCATTCCACCTATTCCTTTAAGAACGCCTCAGACCAGACATCGGAAGCGCCAAGAAGAAGTGGCTCTTCAACAGGCTCTGCAACAGAGCAAGAAACACAAAGGTAATCCCGTTTTCTCTTCTTCTGGGGATTTTCTGGTGCGACAAGTTGGTATTCTTGTCCAAGTTTGGACTATGCAGACTACCAAGGACGTTCTCGGTCAAGTGAATCACGCTGCTCTACCTATTTCTATGCAGCATACCAGCACCCCTCTTCATCGCCTTCAAATTACCTTGGATGCCAAGACTACCAAACTGTCCTTAGCACACAACAATTCAATCAGGAATGGAGAGCTCTAACTTCCTTAATTTCAGACCTCGAGGACACCTTGATGAAAGAGCGGGCTGCTCATGCTGATATTGTCCACAAGTTGACGATGTTGATCCCTTGATCCCCTCCCCTGCCCCTCTTGCCCTACCTGTTCCCTTGTTAGTCCTTTTGGGTGCTCTTTCTTTGTTATCAGTTCTTTGAATTAGCAGTTGTAATTTTTCTTCTTCTGTGTTGATTTTCAAGTTCTAAATGTCTATGTATGTCGGGCTTCTTGTAATTCAGTCATATTAATGCATACTCATGTTCTCTCTTGTGTTAATAACTCGCATCTGTGTTATTGATCTGTTTACTCTCTTCAAATTTTGCGTATACAATGTTTTTTCGATGATGTCAAAAGGGGGAAGTCATATCTGAGTTATGTAATATTTATAACCCTTGTTTTAAACTATTTCATTCTTGAGGTTCTCTTCTTAATAGCTGGAGAAACTATGGACAGATCTGACACTCAGGAAGTTTGTCATCATCAAAAAGGGGGAATATGTTGGGAGAAATAAAGTTTTGATGATAGACAAAAGAAAAAGAAATATGTTGATTGTTAGATTTGCACACCTTATGGATTTGCCTAATCGAAGGAACAGGTTTGCAGACGTGTTTCAGTAAAACGGAAATAAACGAGAAAGCAGTGTTTTTAAGTAGAAACACCTGGCTCACAAAAAGTGAAAAACCACGACCTGTACCTCTACAGGATTTTCTCTCAACTTCACTTAATCAATATGAGTCTCCAACAAACGATTACAAAACCTAGTAATCTAAGACTTCAACACAACTTCACCAACTTCCTAACTCTACATAAACCTCCCTAGGCTTATGTTCCCAACGTCTTTGAGTTTCCCCCAACTTGAAGACTAAACAAGCTCTCAGTTTATAGATTACTGAGATAACATACAGACTCCACAACCAAAGAACAATTTCCTAAATGATGACTCTATAAAGAACCAAACCCACTAACTGTTTCCTGACTCTAGACTTTATTGATTTTTTTCTCTCTTTTCGTCTGAGTGCTTTCTGAGACTTGAGAGCTTCTTTTTATTTTTATCTTCTTGAGTTCTACTTGCAATAAGACTCTCTTGATATCACTTTGTAGAAGACTCATTTTTCAGCTTGAACTCCTTGCTTTACTAGAGTTCTATACCTTCTTGAACTCCTTGCTTTATTAGATTTCTACACCTTCTTGAACTCCTTGCTTTATTAGAATTCTACACCTTCTTGAACTCCTTCTTCACTCCAACCTTTCCTTCACCTGTGACTGCTGAACCATATTTCTGCTTTGGTGATTTCGGCCTTATTTCCAGAAACTTTGTCAATATGTTTCATTGTCCTTTGTCCATCATCAAAATTGTGTTTAACCCAACATTGATCTACTAGGTTCTAATGTTTTGATGATAGACAAAAGAAAACGAAACATGTTGATGTACCAGGTTTTTCAGTATACTGTCTCCCTGGAAAGTTGCACAGCATCACAAGAAGCGGAATGGATAAAAGCTCCTGAAGATAAGGTTTACAAGCGCATAAGTCGAAACATGGTTCAATAGTTACACAAGAATATAGAGTTGGGGTGAAGAAGGACTTTAAACGAAATAGAACTCTAAATAAACAAGATGCAAAAATATAGGAGTTACAACTGATGAAGAAGTCTTCTGCGAAAATACAGCTCCAGAGCAAAAGAGCAAATAGAACTCTTCAAGACAATTATAAGAAGGAGTTTAGCATACTGGCAAGGCAAGGAACCACAAAAGCAAAAAGGTTACAACAGCAAAGGGAACGAAAATAGGAAACAGTAGGTTGTTAAAGTCTAGCGTGTCTCACTGTAAGAGAAATTGTTTTTCCTTCTTGATCTTGTACTATTTGTCACATCTCAGTAGCTTATAAACTGAGAGCCTGTGTTAGTCTTCAAGTTGGGGGCAACTCGAAGACGTTGGGAACATAAGCCTAGGGAGGTTTATGTGGAGTTAGAAAGTTGGTGAAATTGGGTTGAAGTCTTAGATTACTAGGATTTGTAATTGTTTGTTGAAGGCTCATATTGATTTAGTGAAGTTGGAAGAAAATCCTGCACAGGTTCAGGTCGTAGTTTTTCACCTTTTGTGAGCCGGGTGTTTCCACGTAAAATCATTGCGTTCTTGTTATTTCTGCTTCACTGAAATATGTCTGCAAACCTGTTCTTTCGATTAGGCAAATCCATAGGGTGGGAAAATCTAACATGTAGACCAATGTATGTTAGTGTATTTTAATTGTAAATTTATTTATATTTTATGTATGTTAGTTGTATATTTAATGCATGTTACTTGTATATTTAATGATATTAATGGTATACTAGTGCATATTACTGTATACCAGTTATGTCTTCCAGGGTAGATGAATGTATACGTTGGGCTTTTGGGTATATTAATGTGTATTACTGATATATGAAGTTGATTTAAAACAAAGAGGAGAAAGAAAGCAACCTTAATTGATAGACCACACAGCCGAGACTTGTTAAAATTAAACTGGGATTTTCCTTATGTTTATAGTTGGTTGTGGTTGCTCTAAGATTTGTGGTGGAAAAAAGTAGACTGGGGTTGTATGAGGCGTGAATAGCGGTGAAGGAGAAATTGGTTCCTGGTTGCAAAATTGTTCTTATTACTATGGATGCCGTCCTTTGAAGTGACAAGATACAGGTAAAAAGAATCCAATAGGGTGACTTCTGTGTTGTAGTCTTACCAGTTGGTGTTTCGGGGAATATAGATTATCAATGGTGTTGGGGAGGAAGTAAAATTTTTGCAGAAGGACCATCAGTCAGCGAATATTTTTGATACTCTGGGTATAGTGTATATGAACCTTGACCAACATGATGCTATATATTGTTAACGCTTCCTCATTTTTTTTAAAGCTGTTTCTTAATGACTTTTGAAAGGACAGAATTTGCGATATCCAATGCAAAGATTAAATCCTCCCTTTTTTTTTCATAAATATACTTATTATAATCTCAATTCTTGGTTTACAGGGTGGTTGATGGCAATGGGTAGACGGGGAAAGCTCAAAGGTGCATATTGAATTTATGGTCTACAGGGAGCTATTAGGTCTTTGTTTCAAGTCGCATGAGTTTGGAAGAAAATGGATGTCGGATGTCACCTTTGTCGGTTACTTGTATATTTGTGTACCCATCATAACCTTAAATCCTCCTAAAAGTCTCTGTATCAACAGTTTTGTTGTATCTGAACAAGCCATTCTCTTTGTACAATCGAGAACTTGTTTTTTTTCTACTAACAACTGAGTCTCAACATGCTTGCTTGCTTGTTCTTGCTCATATGACCTATAACATGTTTGTTATATGCAGAGATCATGGTGCTGCAGAGCAAATTTGAGCAGGACAAGAAACGGATACAGCAGTTGAGAGCTGCAAGAAAATTTCGACCTTACTAAACAAATACCATAAGTTTTCCAGAAGGGAGAAGTTGTTACAAGCTAGAAAAGAGATGGAAGGATGGTTCAGGAAAAAGTGGTTCCAATGATAACCACATTACCTTAACTGAGACCATCTTCAGTTATTATGGTTTAGTTTCTTGGCACATCAATTTATCAGGTAGCGCTGCCCATCAAGATGTAGGCAAAAATGGACATGAACGTTTTCATAGAGGCAACTTTGGATTAATATGATACAGACTCTAGATGTCATCGCGTCTAGTTGCCTTATTTTTTTTATTTTTTTTTGTTGAACTTGAAATAGTTATAGATTTATCTACTAGAAGTGTATATTTTATCTTGTTGATGGTGGAAGCAGTCAAATGTTTTGTAAATCTTTTTCTTCCCTTACATACTATTTTCAGCTAAGCTTCCATTGATTCTAAGGATGTTTTCATTTTTTATATTTCTTTATGCAGCTCACCGGACATCTAACTTCAGTAAAAACACTATCTTTATGGTTTAATCAAACAAATGTATTTATAAGAAATTAGTCAACTATTTGATTTCGATTAAAATAATATTTCCCCCGTTCAATTTTATGTGTCATCCTTTGTCTTGGCACAGTGTTTAAGAAAAAAATAAATTATTTTTAAAACTTGTGGTTTAAAATAATTCTAAGATATTGGTGTAGTTGATAATCATTTTATTTAGGGTAAAAAGAGAATTTTAAAGTTAAATTGTTTTCAATTAGAGTAAGATAATATTCTTTTGGGACAGATTAAAAAAGAAAAAACACTACTAGAAATATGGCCTATGGCAACAAGAATTATGCAACGGTTAAATAATTGTTGCTATAAATACTTTTTAGCAACAGTTTTAACCGTTGCCATAGAACCTTTGACCTAACACAACGCTTATTAAAATAAATCGTTGCAATAGTCCAAAACCGTAGCCATAGACGTATTTGTTGCAACAATTATTTAAACCGTTGCAACATCAAACTCTATAGTAACAGTTACTATTAAAAAATATTATAATACCACTTCCCAAAAATATTTCCCACCAAATAATTTATAAGCCCGCGAATATATATATGCTCTGGTCTTTTCTAGAAGTCTAAAAGACCAAGAGATATAGGGTTTCTCTCTTCAAGAAGCTAATGAAAAAGAAAAAACAAAAAGATGATTTTTTTGTTTTTTAACAGTTTAGGGAAGGGAAACAATTAGTTGTTGTCTTTCTTCGTGGTTTTATCTTTACAAAAGGTATGGTATTATATGTAGTGCATTCTATTTCAGTTTTCTTTGTCTTTCTGTGAAGGGTTTTTGAAAGAGCTTTTGCTCTGTAAAATTATAAATTCATGAAAGGGTTTTTGAAATACACAAGTGGGTTTCTATAAAATAGATGTTATTTTTTGCAATTTTATGTATTTGATATAATTTATTTGTATTTTAAAGTCTGTACCTCAAATTTGAAAATGGAAATTTCTAAGTGACGGATTAGGGCTTTTTTGGAGAAGCTGCATATTTTTTAAGAAAAATCCACTAAAAATGCAGAAAATTAATGATTTTGATATGAATCAATGTGTTCGTCTTTCCTGTTCTCATTTGATCTCTCTATTTTAGATGATTATAGTTTCATTTTTAGGTGTTTTAAGTTGCATAATTCGTGAATTACTGTATTAGAACTCACTTTGCATTCATAGTTGTTGGTGATTATAGGAAGAAGTTCGCGACCTCAATAGATTTAGCTAGCTTTTGCTCATATATTTTGGGAGTAGTTTTTGAAAATTTAAGTTCAAATATATTTTAGGTGATTATGGTTTTATTTTTAGGTGTTTAAGCTGCATAATTTTGAAATCATTTTAGAGAAATTTGCTTGAAATCTGATGAATATTAGAATTCGCTACTCAACAGATAAAAGTTAAGCTGTATCTAATCAAGATTAAGAATAGTGGCAGTATGTTTTTGCCCAAATATTGATACATTGTAGTGATTTGAGATGCTACTTTTCGTGTAACATTGCAGTATATAGGTCTCTCTCTCCGCAATGCAACAAAACACGTACTCTTCTCCAATTTAACAATAATTTCAAAAGCTTTTATGGTCATGCTTATTGTCTTTTGTGTGAAATCTCTTCTCCTTTTGTTCTTCTTTCTTTGTTTCCCTGTATATAGAAAAAAAAGAAGTGTAGCATTTTGCTCTTCCTGGTTAGTTTTCTGTATTATAGGAAAAAAGAGTGTTCTCTACCGCAGCTACTTTGGTTGTGTTGATGTTATCCTGTAGGTATGCTGTTTATTTTCTTCTTTTTTTCTCGATTAGATTTTACTGTAGGACAACTTTACCACTGCTCCAAGGCTCCCCTTTCAATTACCTAGTATGGCTGTCATATTTTATTTGTATGTCATCATTTCTGCTTCACTAATCTATTCTAATTGTTCCTAGAAGAACCATCAATCTCCATTTCCATAAAATATGATATTTATAGCGCTATCTTTACTGTTGAAAAATTAGTTGTTCAACACAAATATGATTTGAATATCATAAAACAATGATTAACTTTATAGAAACACTTATATCAAATTACATACTATTACGAATCTCACATTGTACTAACACCCCCTTTCACTTTTATACAAACTTGATCATTGCACAACACCTGCCTTGGTATGTAAAGAAAAAACATTGATCCAACTCAATAAGGCAATTTGATTTAGTTCAACCTTGTGTTGTTCCTCCTTCCCCACCATTTCTTTTTCATTTTGTCACTACCACCTTCAACACTCCTTCGTGTTTGAGTTCTTAGCATGTTGATCTGTACAAATGCATAACTATACATTATTATTTTTATAATTGGAGTACTAATTGTGGCCTACTAAATTCTATCTCACAAATGACTTACTGATGTATATTGATGCTTTTTATATTGTATGAATATTATGTAATTGTATTCTTATTTTAAATAAGTTATTTGTTCATAATTTATATATATAAATTTTATTATTAAATTGTCTTTGTTAGGCTCAAATGGAGGAAATTGAAAAAGAACAATGTGTAGATGGTAGTGATTCTGTTGAGGCATTTTCTTCTGTCATGGGTCCTGAACATCCAGGACGTCTAAGATTATATGGACGGGGGGTTACAAAGAGTTCTTTAAAAAGAAAAGCAATCTATTCTAAACAAATTTTGAATACCACAAATGATGCAGCGAAGCAAATGCAAGAAAAGATACAAAAAATGGAGGAACGAATTGAGGAACAATTCAGCAAGATGTTACTGCTAATATAATTGCACAACTTTAATGTGCAGGATTAATCAGCAAGATGTTACTGCTAATATAATTGCACAACTTTAATGTGCAGGATTAATTAGTGCGGACATACTGACAGCATTGTGTGTTCCTTCACCTGGGAAAATACCTCTGCAGCACATACTAATCAGCAAATCTGTCGGCCATCTACAAGCAACAGTAATCAATGTTAGTGTCACTTCTGCCGATGATTCTAATTCTTCTTCATCTGATTCTTTTCATTCTTCTTCTCCTTGTTCTTCTGAAAGATCCTGCAGCAAATCTGTTGGACTTTTTCTTACAGTTGTTGGTATTGACTTTTAGGCAATAAATATTTATGTATGTGATTTAGTTTCAAATGCTTGAGGATAATGCTTTTGATAGTGAATCTACGATATCATGTTTGATTTTAGCTGGGCTTTAAATATCTTTTTATTTGTCTTCTGGTTCAAACTGTCTTCTGATAGATTTGGTTGTTTGATTTCAGCTTTTGTTAGGGGCACTTCATAGTTTAATTTTGAGCTGCTTGTTCCAGTTTTCTGTGGATGGTATGAAAAGAATCAATTTTCTGACACTTTTGGTTAGACCTTAGGATTTTTCTTTAAGGGAATTATCCATTTGGTTTTGTTTATATTTGCTTCTGTTAGTGGTGTACGTCATAGTTTCGTATATGAGCTTGTTGTTCCATTTTTTGTGTGAATGGTATGAAAAGAATCGATTTTTAGATACTGTTGTTGGTGTACTTCATAGTTTCATATATGAGCTTGTTATTCCATTTTTTTTGTGAATGGTATGAAAAGAATCGATTTTTAGATACTGTTGTTTAGACCCCAGAATTTTCTTTAAAGGAACTGTCCATTTAATTTTGTTTATTTCTGCTTCTGTTAGTTGTACTTGACAGTTTCATATTTAAGCTTTATTGTTCCAATATTTCTGTGAATGGTATGAAAATGGTCATTTTTTAGACCCCACTGGGTATATTTTAGAACCAAGCTGATATTTGGTCTTGTTGGGTAAATTTTGTATGTTCTTTTGGCTGGATTTTTACCATGTAAACATGAGAATTTTGATGAAAATGCATAGAAAAGTTTTCAAAGGTGTAGGAAAGGATGTTTTAATTTGTTTTTCAAATTTCTATAAGTCAATGACATTTTTGAGATTTTTTCATTTATATTACTTTTTTAAAAAAAAAATTCTAATTCATTTTTATTATCATTTGCAGGTAGTGTGGGTGAAAAAAGAGATGAAACAATGAAGGTGGTACTTAGGAGGATTGAGTTGATATCTTGCAACTTCATGTATTTTGGAAGTTTCTTTTGTTTTTGAACTTCAAAAACTTGTGTATTCTTAGTTGTAAAAAAATATTATGTATTTTGCTTGACCTTGAATCTTGCATTTTATTTTATTATAAATAGTTTCTTCTTGTGATTGAAATTTATAGGTATATCTAAAGTATGTTTTATATTTATGCAATATTTTTGCCTATAAATGACACAATATAGAGAAGAAACTGCCCCAAAGGTCCAATAAAACCATTGCAATAGACAAGAGAAAACTGTTGCAATTAACATCTAAAAATAAATGTTGCATAAGACACTATGGGAAGATTTTCATAATGTCGTTGGAATAGTCTTTTGTATGAATTGTTGCTATGGTAAATTATGTTGCAACAACCTTATAGGAACAGTTTGAAAACCATCCCAATAGGGGGTAAGAACCGTCGCTATATGTTAAAGGTGCAAACCGTCCCAATAGGGGATAAGAACCGTCGCTAAAATAAGTGTTGCAAAAACTTTATAGGAACAGTTTGGAAACTGTCTCAATAGGGGTAAGAATTGTCACTATATGTTAAAGGTTCAAACCGTCGCAATAGACACTTCTACAGCAACGGTTTTAAGAACTGTTGCAATGTTCTGTTGCTGTACAGCTAGCGCAACGTGACCTGTTGGGAGGGTTGTGAAAACAGTCGCAGTAGGATTTTGGCAACGGTATTTCTATCTATGGCAATAGAAAAACAACCGTTGTCATAAGCCATATTTCTAGTAGTGAAAGTGACATATATTATGAGACAGAGGGAGTAATAATTTATTGGTATCTTTCATAATTGCATTTGTGAACAAATTCACTCATTTGACCTTATACGGGCTATAGAATGCAAGAAGGGTAATGAAGTGCTAATGAAGAAAGAGTCATGTCTCGAGCCTACATTCTAAATATGGTCCACTTAGAAATCATTGCTACTCCCAAGTAAATCCCTGCTGGCTAGATGACCCAGCAGAAGACTCAACTCATAAAAGAGTAATTTAGACGGGCAGTTCAATATCATCAATAATAATCAAATAGTAGTTTAAGATACTCAAGATGAAAACATAACTCAACATTGTAAATAATGAAATCATAATTTTCAAAACCAACTCTGAGGAAAATATATTTACTCTACTCTACTCTGTTTGTGAAGCCTCTAAACATCTCATAAGAAGGTGTTGAGACAAGTCTGTGACTATCTCAAAGGAACTACAGGAACAAGAAGAAATTAAATAAAAGAGTTCCTCCGAATGCAAGGAGGTCTCACCAAAAGCTAGAGGAAACCTAATTTTCAATGATGCACCTGTTGAGGATCTTTAATACCTTTATTTACATCATGAAAATCTACAATATCAAATGATATCAGTACATGAAATGTACGGTATGTAAAATGACTAAAAGGAAATCATACTCAAAGATGCTCAAAGGAAAGAATGATGACGCAACTCAATTTAATAGAGCATGCAAGTCTCAAGAATAAAACAATGCATTACAATTATAGTTAAATAAATGTAATTCAGTAAAACAATATTATTTACTCTTTGGGGAGTTTCTCTAACCAACAACCATCATATGAGCTAGTGGTTATACACGGACTATTGTCGTTGCCAAAATTGTTCAATACCTTGCTAGATTAAGGAATGCAATATCACTGAATTCATAATAAAAGTCCTCTTTTGGGACAAGTAAGGAGTCACCCAAACCAATGACATGATCCTATCCTATGTTGGCTACGTAGTTTATGGAATTTGAGTTGCCTCTATTCTTACCCAAATCGAAGCTCAATATTACTCATAAAATCAACTCATTATGCTCATATACCTCAAGTAAGAAAAATGCTAAAAAATTATCCCATCTAGCCTCATTGGACTATACTCAAGAAACTTAAATGTTTCTCAATTCATCATTCATTTTCATAAAAATAAAAATGCTTTTAAGATTACTCACCTCTCATCAAATCTCTTTTATCAAAGATACCATGTATGCTCAACTTTCATACTTATTCATACTCGTAAAATATGTATAAAATCAATATAAATCATATTTTTCTCAATTTATGAAATCCATAACCATTAGTTCAAAATAATGCATCAAGACAATGATGATCAACTCAAATGGGGTTCATGGGGATGAAACCATGAACAATAATTTCAACTAATTCAAAATATAGTATCAATTGTAATTTCAATAAAACTCGATGAATGAAGAATGAACTTATTCAAAACTCAAAGAAAACTAGGGCTAAACTCAATTGAACTCTTTAACAATGAAATTTAGATGTAGGGCGCATGGACGAACTCAATCCAATGCTATGAAAAATCTTACACACCTACGAGACCGTTGTCTAAACCTAACTCAAAGAACTTTGGTTGAAACACTTGCACCCTAGCTTTTTCTCCTATCCAATCTTGCTCTCAAAATATTCTAAGTGCTAATGAGAGTCAAGACAAGTAGGGTACTGATAAGGAGCATAAATGCTCCTAAACCATCGAAGTTTCGATTGAAAAGGGGTGAGAAAAGACAAGAATACTCCTTATTAAAAATTTCCAAAGTGATCGACAAAAGGCATTTACGGTCCGTAGATATTTTCATAGGTTGTAGAACCCTCTTGTGGAACCTGAGTTGGAGTTCTTGGTCTCTAAACTCTATATCTATGAGGACCCTTCTACATGTTGTAAATCCTGCTATGGATTGTCTTGTCAGTTAGTGAAAAAAGTACCGAGACTTTGAGGTCCTAGAACTTTGGGCTTACAGGACCCTTCTTTGGTCCGTGAAATATTCTATAGGTTGTAGAACCAACTCATAGAATGGATACTGAGATTTAGAAGGCTTCAGGACCTTTCCTTCATGAAGATTATCTATGATCTATGAAACTTCCTACGGATCGTGGACTAGGATTGTGGAAGTTAGACTTAAGTCAAACTTTAGGGGTTGGGTTTCACGGGTTCATGTATGGTCCATGGACAATTTTACGAGCCATAGATGTCGTTCATAGAAACCCACCTTCTACAGAATTAAACTCTTTTTTTGAACTTTAGGGGATGATATGAGTTGGATTATTTTGGGACATTATAATATCTCTCCCTTTGAATCGTTCGTTCTCGAATGATGACCAAGCTAGGGGTTTACACAAGGCACGGATACAATGTAAGAAATTGAATACTTAAACTCATGAATAAACATTAACTCAGGGATTAGTTGAGGGAAAATAATATGTAATGACCCTCTAGGTCATTTCCTCCGCTCTCCATTCTTTTCAGCATTTAGAGCTTCTCTATAGTGATCCTTAGTCATTTATCACTTGTTAGTACTGACAGTTCGATTGTCTGATCGTTCATCTGGATTTTGTGTAAGTTTTTATGTTTGGAGGTCCTTATAACTTAAAAAGTTGACTTCCTTCAAAGGTATAGGTAAACAACCTTAGAACAAAATTTTGATAGTTTCACAGCTCCGGAATGGCCAAATTAGGCTACAAGCTAGTCGATTTTAGTATAGAGTTCTTTGGTGCGAGTTTAAATCATTTTGCATTTTGGCCGTTAAAATTTGGCTCAAGGTTAACTTTGGTCAGCATCTGTGGAAATCATGCCCAGATGAGAAATTTGTCAATACAATTAGCTCCGGAATATCGACTTTGGTCTAGAATGACCCTTTGTGCACAACCCAAGGTTTTCAGTCTCAATTCGAGCCCTTTAATGGATTTTAATTTAAGGTGATGCTTGGGTGTTAGATCCACTTTTTGTTGAAATGACCTCAAATGAATTTTTGATTGCGCAATTGAGTCTAAAATGTCGAATTGGGTGGAGTAGTATAGTTTGTTTGTGTGCACGAGATTCCGAACGAATCTCAAGCACCCCATCAGAGATTTTTGGACTTGGCCATTTTAGCTGATGCAAAAAAATCGAGTGCAGTTGAATTTGTTCTTTGCATTTGTGTGCCCTAGGACATGATCACGAAAATTGGTCGTTCAAACCTTCGTGATCGCGAGGCCTTTGTTGTGATCGCCAAGGTAAGCCATTTTTTCCTTCACAATCATAATTAGCATTTTGGGGGCATGTTGCAATCATGAGCCTAAAGCTTCATGATCGCTATGTGTGTTTGAGTCTGGTCACTTGATAAAACCCAAATTGACCAACTACTACCTCCTTTTATTTTGGAAACTATATGGCTCCAAACTGAGTAATTCAAAAGGCTATCTTGCGTGATTTCTCGAGGAGAAACTGTTGGTATGATTGAAAACTTCTTTGAAGCCTCCGTTTGAGGTAAATTCTGCCCCATAGGGGTTGCCCTATCTTTATTTTTAAGCTTTTATGATGTGTTATATGTTGGGTTGATTTTTCCTATTTTGAGCATCAATTTATGCCCTATTTTGGGGGGTACAAGTCCTATAATGCGTTTAGAGTGTAACAACCTGGCCCAACACTATGAAGTACTATACGCTCTTGGGCTTAGCCGCCTCACAATATGTAGACCAGTACTTTACTTATATACCCAACATCTCTCTTGTGTTTTGCTGATGTTGGACATCTCATCTCAAGATGGATTATTACAAACACCCTCTTTATAAACTCAGTGTCCTTGCTGAGGTTTGCCCCACTGCATGGGATTTGCCTAGACTCACACTGAGATTTGCCCTGCCTCACCGGGATTCGCCTAAATTCAGCTGAACTCTAGCCCCACATCGACAAGGCTGACACAGGAGTGGCTCTAATACCATCTGTAATGACCTCGCCCAACACTGTGAAGTATAACAATGCATAACAATTATAAGAAAAGATTCGGAGCATACCCGTAACAACATTTGGTGCAACCTTTTAGTCCTATTGATTACCCATTGCATTCGGACGGTTCATCCCGCCTCCTACATTCGCAGTAGTAGCCTTCTGATGACTGCCCGCAGGGGGCGCTGTAGAAGACTGAGCTTTGTTACCCCTATAACCCCATCTCCTCGGAGGACACTCAACCTGAAAATGGCCAGGCTATCTGCATGAAAAGCAAGTATTTATGCCCTCACGACATGCACAAAGGTGCATCCTGCCACATCTGCCACAAGTTGGCTTTTCTCTTAGGCCTTGAGTAACGCTAGCTTGGGACTGAGGTCCCTGAGCTCTAAAATTTTAGTGAATTCGAAGAATAGGGAGGAGCATGTCAAACACCTTAAAGCTGTCCTTCAGACTTTTAAGGACCATGAATTGTATGTGAAGTTCTCCAAATGTAAGTTTTAGCTTAAGTCAGTGGCTTTCTTAGGCCATGTCATTTCGGGTGATGGAATTCGAGTAGATGGCCACAAGATTGAAGCGGTTGCGAACTGGCCAAGACTGACATCTCCAACTGACATATAAAGTTTCTTTGGGTTGGCAGGCTACTACCGTAGATTTGTTGAGGGATTTTCTTCCCTATACGCACCATTAACCAGACTGTCAGTGGTCTGAGGAATATGAGAAGAGTTTCCAAGAGTTGAAGACTAGATTGACCACCGCACTTGTCTTGACTTTGCCCGAGGGGATGGAAGATTTTGTAATATAATGTGATGCATCAAGAGTTGGGTTGGGATGTGTATTGATGCAGAGAGGGAAGGTGATAGCCTATGCTTCCAGGCAGCTTAAAGTTCATGAGAGGAACTATTCAACCCATGATCTTGAGTTGGCGGCGGTAGTATTCGCACTTAAAATCTGGTGCCACTACTTGTATGGAGTGCATGTGGACGTGTCACTGACCACAAGAGCTTACAGTATGTCTTCAGTTAGAGAAAGCTCAACCTGCGACAGAGGAGATGGTTGGAATTACTCAAAGATTATGACATAAGCATCATGTACCACCTAGGTAGAGCTAATGTTGTTGGTAATGCTCTTAGCAGGTTGTCTATGGGTAGCACAACCGATGTTAAGGAAGAGAAGAAAGAGCTACTAAAGGAAGTGCAAAGGTTGGCTCGACTGGGAGTCCAACTTGAGGAGAATGAGGAGGGTGGAATCAATGTTTAGAGTGGGTCTTCATCGTCCCTAGTGACCGAGGTAAAAGAGAAGCAGGATCAAGATCCTATTATACTCCAATTGAAGAAGGTTGTCCACAAACAAAAAGTGATAGGCTTCTCCAAAAGGAGAGATGGGGTATTGAGATACCAGAGTAGGCTATGTCTTCCTGATGTTGATGGTGTTTGAGAGAGGAATAATGTTGAGGCCCATAACACTAGATACTCCATTCATCCGGGCTCCACCAAGATGTATCACGACTTGAGAGAAGTCTACTGGTGGAGTGGAATGAAGAGGGACATCACTGAGTTTGTTTCAAGGTGCCCAAATTACCAGCAAGTGAAGGTTGAGCATCAAAGGCCAAGTGGCTTGGCTCAAAACTTTGAGATTCCATAATGGAAGTGGGAGATAGTTAACATAGATTTCATCATTGGCCTACCGAGATCCCAGAGGCAACATGATTCCATATGGGTGATTATAGACAGGATGACTAAGTAAGCGCACTTCTTGGCAGTCAAGAGGACTAACACTGCGGAGGAGTATGCCAAGATGTATATCCAAGAGATTGTCAAGTTGCATGGAGTTCCCTTGTCCATCATCTCGGACAGGGGAGCCCAATTTACCTCTCACTTCCGGAAGTCTTTCCAGAAAGGATTTGGTACCAAAGTGAACTTGAGCATCGCCTTTCATCCATAGACAGATGGTCAGGCAAAGCACACTACTCAGAAGGTAGAAGATATGTTGAGCGCCTGTGTCCTTGACTTAAAAGGAAATTGGGATGACCATTTACCATTGATTGAATTTGCGTATAACAATAGTTATCATGCAAGCATTCAAATGGCCCCCTACTTGGCCTTGTATGAGAGGAGGTGTAGATCACCCATTGGGTGGTTTGAAGTTGGAGAAGCTGAGTTAATCGGGCCTGACATTGTCCACCAGTCCATGGAGAAGGTGAAGATTATTAGAGAAAGATTAAAGACTGCCCAAAGCCATTAAAAATCTTACACAGATGTGAGGAGAAAATACCTAGAGTTCGAGGTAGGTGATTGGGTATACCTGAAGGTATCACCCATGAAGGGTGTCATAAGGTTTGGGAAGAAGGGAAAATTAAGTCCTCTTTATATTGGCCCTTATCAAATTGTGAGAAGAATTGGGAAGGTTTCTTATAAGCTAGAGTTACCTTTTGAGTTATACGGAATCCATCTGGTGTTCTACATTTCGATCTTGAAGAAATGTTGGGAGATCCTTCCTTGGTAATCCCTGTTGAGAGCACAGGAGTTAGAGATAGTTTGTCCTATGAGGAAATTCCAGTCTAAATCCTTGATCGACAGGTTCGCAAACTGAGAAACAAAGAGATAGCCTCCGTCAAAGTTGTGGAGGAACCAGTTTGTTGAGGAAGACACATGGAAAGCTGAGGAAGAGATGAGAACTAAATACCCCCACCTATTCGTGCCTAATATTGATGAGAGTATCGAAGGTAATATTCCTATTTTTTTTATTTAAATTGATGTTCCTACTATGAGTTGATGTGTATGTTCCTGATGTTTGAGTAGATGTTATTGAGATCAATGAAGAGTTAAGAAGTTGAGTTGTTGAGTGAGTATCGAGGTGAGTCTTGAGTCTATTCGTGCCATAATACTGTTCCTACTCAACATTCGAGGACGAATGATCCCAAGGGAGAGATGATGTAACGCCCGATAAAATTACCAAAATTCCCCTAGAGGAGAGGTGTGCGCAAAATACGTCTTTCGATGTTTGGATTGAAAATCCAAGAACGGATTCGCGATCAGTACAAAAATTAAGTGGGAGAAGGGTCTTGGGCGATTTTTAGAGCGACCGAGTCAAAAGATAATATTTCATTCTAAAGCGAAAAATAGTGTGAGTTCATGACAGAGCCGCGTCGCAGACCTATCACAGAGACACACTTATGTCTTTCTGTAATTTTTTGATGGAGTTGAATTTTGCCGAAATGTGTTGTCCGCGACAGGTCCACGTCGCGGATTGTGTTACTTCAAGTCTGGAAAGTTTTTCTTTAAAATTTCGAGAGGCATTCTAGTCCATCCCTAATACCTTCGAAACTTCCTATATGACGAATATATGTCATTTTCTCAGAGAAAGGGTTCCAAAATCCTTTTTCTAACAAAATCACTAAGTCAGGGCTTGAGGAGAGTTGAGATTGAGGAATTCAAGAGGAGATTGTTCAAAGAATTGTTGTTAGCAATCTAACCAGGTATGTAAGGTTAACGTAAAGCATGGGATTGTTCTCCCACATACCCCTTTGAGTAAATTGAGTCATTGATTGAAGATAATGAATTTGATGTGAAGATTGTTGAGTAATATACTGAGTTTACTTAATTAATATATTTTACATGAATTGATGATCATCATAAATGTGATTTATTGCATAATTTATTCTCATGAGTGTTTTTCACAATACCCTCTGATTATTTTATTAAAGAATGCAAGAATGAACTTAGGGGATGAGTCTAGAGCCTTAACGATGATGATGTCTGTGATGTTGTGATTGTGTTTCAAATTTGATAAGAGTCTTGATGATGATGTTGATGAGAATGATGTTCATGAGTCTTAAAACTTGAAACTTAATTCTAAAAAGAGTGATTCGAGTCCATCATGTTGATGTTGATGTTGATGAGACGAGTTGATGTTGATGTTAAGGTACTATATCCCTATGGGACTGATGATGATGTATTATATCCCTATGGGACTGATGATGATGATGTTTTATAAGTATGTTGAGTTCAGGGAGGAGTACTGAGCACTGAAATAGGTGAGAGTGCGTCCCACTTGAACCTCTTAACTACGTGGCCCGTGTAGGAAGAGAGGATTGAACCATAATGCGGATGGCTCCTTTCTTGTCCTAATAGAGGACTGCGATTTTTTTCTTGTGGATCCACTGAGGTTGATGTCCTTTATCCCGGGCGGAACACTGGATGGATGTGGCAACGACATTGCTTTGTTCTATCATCATAGGCTCATAGGTGATGGTTATCGGTTAGAGAAACTCCCAGTAAGCTCTTACCTTGATAGTACTCTGATGTTGATTTTGATGTTGATGTGATGGTATGAGTCGAGTTTCCTTGAGTTGAGTTGAGTCGAGTTTTCTTGAGTTGAGTTGAGTCGAGGTTCCTTGAGATGAGTGTGATGTATTGATGATGTGGAGATGAGATGTTGATAAGTTATTTGTCAACTCTGATTTCTTGCCTTAGATAGACATTTGATATTCTGATGGAGTATGATGTTGAGTTGATGTTATCCCTATATTGTTCTACTTGTACTGTTATATTCAGCCATTTTCATATCATACATTCCATATACTGACACCACTGGGCGTTGCATCATTTCATAATGCAGATACAGGAGTTAGAGGACTTAGCAGATACATCGTTGAGGTTAGAGATTTTGAGTTCAATCATTGGTGAGCCTCCTTGCTATCTGGAGGAGACCCTTTTATTGTTTGCTTTCTTTATCTATTGAGTTGGGTAGCCATGGCCTGTCATGGTACCATCTTAGATAGTTGAGTCAAGTTAGAGGCTTCATATACATGAGTCAAGGTTTGATGTTGAGGTTTTTCCCTTATGAGTTGGGTTAACATTTTCATTTGTTTATCCTGATGTTGAGAATGATGTTAGCCATTGGCCCTTCTTATTAAGGTAGCTCACTACATTACTTCTAATATTCTGCTATACTGATGTTGAGTGATTGTCCTGAGAACGAGTGGTTCGCTTGGGGACTAGCAATAGTGTCTGGGTGCCAGCCACGCCTAGGGTACCATCCTGGGGCATGACATAGAGCTTTTTTACAAAGTCAATTTCGGGATTTTCATCATGGGTCTACAATCACCTTTTTGACTTAATCTTGGATCCATATACAAAAAGTGCGATTTTGGTATCCGTGTTGCTGAGGTGATTGATATTTTGATAGCGTGACGGCATTTGAAGGTTATGGCATGAAAAGCTATCAGAAAGTGGACTTGGAGTGCTTGTGTTTGGATTGAGATAGGCTACGATGTACATAATCTTGATTGAGCTTTATAAGATATTGTTTAGTATAAAATGTTTGTAGTTTAGATTGTATGTGAAGAGATAGGCTCTGACCCTTATTTCTTATTTCCTTGTCCCCGATTAGAGCCCTAGACTAGGGTGTCCTTATGAAATTCTTAGTTGGATGGTAGAATTGTTAATTATGCCTTAGTTTTGCTATGTTAGTCTATTTAGAGTGATTTGTTGATGTTTATGGTCATAGTCTTGAATAAAACTTTGGAATGCGTTTAGGGTGGACCTTAGTCCCTTGGGTGCTTATTACGAAAATTTCCTAGGATTTAGTAATCTTTCTTAGTTGGGAAGCCGTGATGCAGCCTTGGTATAATAGTTGTCACCCGACTAGGCTTGTGGACAAATGTTGTCCCTATTTCTAGGTTAATTGCTAGATTTTTTTTTACGTTTCCATCATGGCCGTTGGATGGAGTTAGCTGTGCCCGTTTCATTCGGGATATATTTTTAGTCGAATTTGGAGGCTATAGATTGCCCCATTGAACTCTACCACAACAACAACATACTCAATGGAATCCCGCAAGTGGGGTTTGGGAAGGGCAGAAATGTACGCAAACCTTACCACTACCTCATAGAGATAGAGAGGATGTTTTTGGAAAACATTCGAATCAAAAATCAATTCCCGTTGAACTCTAATTCTTCATAATTTTTTTCTTGTTACCCAGTTTGTGTTGAGATTCTTTTGATATCATTATTAACTTTGCATGGTACATTTGATCTCTAGGCCTTGATCAGAGATGTATGGTGTTTTTGGGTCATTGTTATACTCTAGGGCTTAGATATTGATAGTAATACTTGTATCTGATTCCGCATGTTAATTGGATGTTAGTGATGGGTGCATTGCATTGGATGTTCTTTATGCATGATTGTACTATGACCCAAGTGTATGCATTAATTCCTAGCATTATTTTGAGAAAATCGGGTGTTACTCGTGCCATTTTCTACTAATTTTCTTAATGAATATTGTACTATCTTTACTACTTGAGGCTCAGACTAGAGGCATCTGGGATGCGCTCATTATATACTTTTGGGATTAAGGCATCTAGGATGCACTCATTATATACTTTTGGGGTTAAGGCATTTGGGATGCACTTATTATGTTTTTGACACGGTCAATAAGCCCCTGACCATTTCCGTAGATCATTTGATTCATTATCTCCGGTCACTATGCCTTCCATGGTGATCCTAGAGAGGCGCATAGGTCCTACTTTCTGGCCGGGATGGAAAGTGGGTGTAAATACCTTGGATTAAGATATATGGTACTGATGGTACTATTGGATTTTCTTGTATAACTTTCATTAATATGTATTGTCTATCACCAGCATAATTATTTGTACTTGTCGATAATATGGGATGTCATACGAGTTTTTTTTATTGTGAGCAAACCTTCTGGGCACAAAGGGACTCAGTAAGGTATTGTTTGACCACATTCCACGTGTGAACTTATAGTAGTGTAAAGGGTGGTCTCTTGTTTGAAGGTAGTTACTATCCTTGTTCTTCTTTATCTAACTTTCTTATGCAGGGATTGTGTTGATGCAGTCCTTTGGGCCTTCATGTAATATTTGTGTTTATTATTGTTAGTAGACTATCTCTTAGGTGCCCCCCTTCGTAGTGTGCCATCGTATTAGGTTCTGGGCTAGCGCAGTAGGTGTGTCTCTTGTTTCCTTTACTTGATTTCCCCCTTTTCTCCCTTTTTTCATATCAATTGTCTCTTATTGCAGGCCCCCAGATCAATCTTGTTTAGTTACTTATGATATATAGTCCCTGCTTCCATGTTCTTTATACTTACTTTATCTTTGGAGCTAAGTTGGTCTATGCCTACTAAGTTCAACTTGTTAGTACTCATACTACACTTCTACACCCTGCAGATCATAGTGCATGTTCTCTTTGTTGACTTAGATATTGTGCAGAGCAACTCTTGGGATATGGAGCCTTAGGCGAGCTTTTGGCATTTAGAGCTACCTATATTCTTCTATTTTTAATTAAACTAGTCTTCATCTTGTATTCAGAGATGGTCTCTACTGTTATTATTGTTATTGTATCTGGAAAAAGCTTTGTACTCCTTTCTTTTGTCTAGTGTCTTAACTACTGACTAATACTAGCTACTATTACTACTACTACTACTAATACTACTACAATTACTACTATTATTACTACTACTACTATTACTACTACTATTACTACTACTACTACTATCACTACTACTATTACTACTACTACTATTACTACTACTACTATTACTATTACTACTACTACTACTATTACTATTACAATTACTACTATTATTACTACTACTATCGCTACTACTATTACTACTACTACTATTACTACTACTACTACTATTACTACTATTACTATTACTACTATTATTACTATTACTACTACTACTATTACTATTACTACTACTGTTACTACTACTATTACTATTACTACTACTACTACTACTACTACTACTACTACTACTACTACTACTACTATTACTACTACTACTATTACTACTATTACTACTACTACTACTATTACTACTACTACTACTACTACTACTACTACTACTATTACTACTACTACTACTACTACTACTACTACTACTACTACTACTACTATTACTACTATTACTACTACTACTACTACTACTACTACTACTACTACTACTACTACTATTACTACTACTACTACTACTACTACTACTATTACTATTACTATTACTACTATTATTATTACTACTACTACTATTATTACTACTATTACTACTACTATTACTACTATTACTACTATTACTATTACTACTACTATTATTACTACTACTACTACTACTATTACTACTACTACTATTACTATTACTACTATTACTATTACTATTACTACTACTATTACTATTACCATTAGTATTATATTATTATTACTATTACTACTATTATTATTACTATTACTACTATTAGTACTACTATTACTATTACTATTACTATTACTATTACTATTACTATTACTATTACTATTACTATTACTATTACTATTACTATTACTATTACTATTACTATTACTACTACTATTATTACTACTATTATTACTACTATTATTACTATTACTATTACTATTACTATTACTATTACTATTACTATTACTATTACTATTACTATTACTATTACTGTAGCTCTGGTGAGGATAAAGCCTGTGCTATGCACGATAATCCCTGCTATGAGCCTGTGTTAGCCGTAAGGAAAGGCATTGTTAGGGCATTAAGGGGTGAGTTTAGGCTTTATCATGATCAGAGTTATAGTAACTCGTAAAGTAACCTCTAACTTTAAAGGTTCCTACGGAGCTTCAGTTTCTCCAAAACGATCCTGCCCCCTTTTTGGTATCAGAGCCATGTTATTAGATAGTTATAGGTGGTATTAGTCCAACACTTCTTTGAGATGAACATTATAAAGAAACATTCTACTGTTAAAAATAGTAGAAAAGAGGAGTATGATATGCCTCAAAATTTAGATCTCCTTAATAAATGGACGATTCCTAAGGTTCAACCCAAATTAATATATCAGATGGGCACTTTTGAAAAACATGGTTTTAAACAAATTGTTAAAACGACAGAAGAAACAATTACTGTTGATTCTGATCATGGAACTTTTCGTTTGTTAAATGAAAGTGATTTTGCCCCTTATAGGGAAAATTATAAGTTTATGCATATTGGTCTAATACAAGTTGCTTTCCCCTTACTTTGAGAGGCTTACCGGAGAGTTTTATAGCGGCTATCAGGGATGGTAGAAATAAAAATTGTTAAAAATCTCTCATAGGGATAGTGCAGACCAGTTTAGCTTATGGTCATGTTTATTGTAATGCTTATCCTAATTTGCAAATTTCTTTAAATGATGAAAATTCTTTAGATACTTTAATATTAAGTATTAAGTTACATGGTTATGATTATATGCCTGGCACAGAGGTTATATGTATCTGCTATCATATTTATTATAAACCTTTATACACATTAAATCCTATGTGTAAAATAATGGATTTTAAAAACGAAACTATTTTAATTGAAACAAACTTTAGTAGGTCAAAAATTATAACTAGAAGGCCTAAAAAGTGGGATGAAATTGATTTTTCAAAAGAATGGATAATTGAAAAAGCAGTCCCGCCTAGAAATAATATTTCTTCAGATATTTCTGAAATTGAACAAACCTCGGATGGAACGGTTAAAATTCGTTTTCATAATAATGATCTGTTGAATTTTGTTGATGATATGACAATACCTCCAAGAATGCTTAGATCTACTTCTTATATGCCTAAATGTGACTCTTTTTATACCTCTACAACTGATTATATTGTAGATCTATCATCTAGAGCATCAACTTCTCAAATTAGAGAGGAAGATACCTCTAGATCTGATAAATTTGGTTTTCAGAAAAATGATCATGTTGGTAATATCAAAATTGAAAATCATATTGTAACTCATGATATGGATCCTGCTCCTTCTGATATGGAATTTTCAATTGGTTTATATGGATCAAAAGACTAAACTTGATTTTTCACCAGGATCTCCAATAAGGAAAAAGATCCAACAAGAATTTTTTCAACCTAAATGGGAAGCTTTTCAAAATTGGTTCTTTAAAAGTTTTAACAAAACTCAAAGACAGTTTTTTCAAAAGGATTTTTATGATGATCTTTCAAGAGTAAATAAAGCCATAGCTTTTGTCCCATGGTTTATGACTAAATACGTTTATAAATATATAGAAATGTTAGAACATGATTATAAGCTTTCAAATGACACTGTTACTAAATCAGTATTACCACCGCAACAATCTTTTCAAATTGAAAAAGAAAATAAAGTTAATTTTACAACTTTTGCGGATTTAATAGATAATGAAACTGTCTTAATTACTGCTAAACATGTTCAAACTTTGATCAGGCAGAATAATTATACAAATGTTTATGTGAGTATTTTAGGAGAACATATTCTCTCTTTACATGAGAAGATTGACAGTTTATATACAAATCTCATGAAAGAAAGAATAGCCGAAGAAAAGGAGGTTATACCCAAAGCTACTCCTAGTATTCAACCCCCTCCAGAAGTAAGGGACTTTAGATTTGGTAATATGGCTGACCTAGAGACCTTATTAGAAAAGAAGTTTAAAGGATTAAACCTCCAGCCTTTGAATTTAGAACAAGAACCTTCTAATGACAGATGGGATGATATTTCAAAGGATGAGATTAATAAAATCTCAGAAAAGCATGCTAGGAAGCCAGTACAAAGAATGTACTATTATTCTAGACCGACTCCTCAGGATGCGTTAATAGAAGAACAAGAACGTATATCTCTAACAGTTATAGTGGAAATGAGTTATATGAATGGAATATTGATGGTTATACCGACAGACAAATTTATACACTGATGCATAGAATTTTGATGTTCAGTACGATTTGTAAGGCAAATGGTAATACTGAAATTAAGACTGTCAATATGATTATAGCAGGATTTACAAGACAACTTAAAGGATGGTGGGATAATTACCTCACTGAAAACCAGAGAATAGCAATCCTAAATGCTTTAAAAAGGGAAGGAGATACATCAGAACCCAATATAGTGTACTCCCTAATCCTTACAATTATAGAGCATTTTTCTGGAAGGTGGTCAGATAATAGTGAGACCATTAGAACTATGCTCCAAAACCTTAGGTGCAAAACCTTAACATCCTTTAGATGGTATAAAGATGTATTTTTGTCAAGAGTGATGGAACTTCCTGAGTGTAATAACCCCCATTGGAAATCTAAATTCATAGATGGACTCCCCATTTTATTTGCAGAAAGGGTTAGAAAAACCCTTAGGGGTGATAAGGTCAGTATAAGTTATGAAGATTATACGTATGGAAAATTAATAAGTATCTGTACACAGGAAGGCTTATCCCTCTGTAATGAGATAAGGTTAAACCAGCATGTTAAAAGATATCATCTTAATGAGAAACGTCAATTGGGAGAATTTTGTGAACAATTCGCAATTGATATGCCAGGAACTTCTATTAAGCCTTATAGGCAAAAGGAAGAAACGAAAAGGAAGAAAAGTACAGAAGAAGGGTTTATAGACCAGGAAGAAAAGAAAAAAGAATGGAGAAGCATGAAAAAAGGAAGAAGAATTATAAGGAATCAAATTTCTGGAAAAATAAGAAATCAAATGCTTGTTATAAATGTGGAAGAATCGGCCACTATGCGAAAAATTGTAAGGTCAAAGATAAGATTAAGAGTCTTGACCTAGAAGACAATATCAAAGATTCTCTTTGCAAGATTTTATTAAATTCTTCACCAGAAAATTCTGAAGATGAACATTCATATATTGAATCTTCAACAAGTGAAGATTTAAAAGTGCTACATGAGGAAGATTATATAAGTTCATCAGAAGAAGACTGTCTACCGTGTCAAATGGGACAACCTTGGGAAAATGAGAGCAAGGAAGATAATTCTATCAATTATATTCGCAATTTAAAGATTTGAATATAAATGTTCTAACAAGTGATAACTTGGTAGAAATCCTTAAGACAATTGATGATCCCAATTTGAGATCTCAGATTATTGATAAGATTGGAACTACCCAAGCTTCTACTAGTAATACCAATACTTTAAAAGAAATTACCTCTCAAAATAAAGGGTATAGCATGGCTGAGGTAATAAGACAACTCAAAGGAAGATCCCAAAAGAATAATATGCCTACTACGATTCAGGATTTGGCAGAAGAAATTAGGAATCTCAAAAAGAAAATTTATTCCCTTAAAAATCATAATAGGGTTCTTGATGAAAGAATCTCTTTAATAGAAGCACGGGAAGTTTATAAACATCCTGGAAAACAAATTTTAGATGAAAGTTATCCTATTATTTCTAATAATTTTCAAAATGATTTTCAAGAATTGCCTCCTGAAGAAAAAGATTCGTTCCTAGAAACTATTGAATTAATCACAGCTCATAAACCCATCGCAAAAGTTATTATTCTTATTGATTACAATCTAAAGAAAGATTTTACTGCTTTAATTGATAGTGGAGTAGACTTAAACTGTATACAAGAAGGGCTAATACCTTCCAGGTATTTTCACAAAACTCCTCATAGTCTTAGAAATGCTAGCGGACAAAAGATGGGTATTAATTATAAATTACCCAAAGCTTATATTTGTATAAATAATATTTGTATAGCAGAATCATTTGTACTTGTTAAAAACATCTCAAATGAGGTAATATTAGGTATGCCTTTTGTCTGGCATATTTATCCAATTACCAGATGGGATGAAACCGGAATAACTGGTATTTTTGAAAAGAGAATTGATTTTATATCACAACCTTTTTTAAAATATGTTAATAATATTAAGGATGTGATTTCCTCAAAAATAAAACAAATCAATTTTTAAAAAAATGAAATTTGTAGTATTACTATAGAAGAAACTCTTCAAAACTCTAAAATGAAAGAAAAGATAGAGATTTTGAAAAATCAGTTTTATCTTCAAATTTGTGGAGATCACCCAAATGTATTTTGGGAAAGGAAAAAACATGTTGTAAGTCTTCCTTATGAAGAAAAGTTTTCTAAGGATAATATTCCTACTAAGGCAAGGCCATGCCAAATGAATTCAGAATATCTTGATTTATGTAAACAAGAGATTGATAATTTGCTACAAAAGGGCTTAATAAGACCCTCAAAGTCGCAGTGGTCCTGTACTGCTTTCTATGTTAATAAACAAGCAGAGCAGGAAAGAGGGGTACCAAGATTAGTAATAAATTATAAACCCCTAAATAAAGTTTTAAAATGGATTAGATATCCAATTCCTAATAAAAAGGATTTATTAGATAGGTTACATGATGCTATCATATATTCAAAATTTTATTTAAAATCGGGATACTGGCAAATCCAAATCTCTGAAAAAGATAGGTACAAAACAGCTTTTTAATGTTCCAATGGGACAATGCGAATGGAATGTAATGCCATTTGGATTGAAAAATGCCCCATCAGAATTTCAAAAAATCATGAATGACATTTTTAATCCTTTCAATAATTTTATTATTGTTTATATAGATGATATCCTTGTATTTTCCAAAGATACAACGATATTATATGATCGACTGAAGAAAAACCCTAAAGCCTGGTCTGTGAATCATACAGACGCAGTAAAAAATATAAAAGCTAAGGTTAATAGCCTACCATGCCTTTGGCAAACCCAAATTGGGGGAAAATTGTAGAAACAGACGTCTATGATATTGGCTATGGGGGAATTTTAAAACAAATCTCCCCAAATACGAAACAAGAATATCTTGTTCAATTCTACTCTGGAAAATAGACTAATAGTCAAAACAATTATGCTATAGTAGCTAAAGAAATTTTAGCTATAGTCAAATATGTACTAAAATTCCAAGGAGATTTATACAATCAAAAATTCATAATAAAGAATGATTGCCAAGCAGCAAGATTTATCTTTAATAAAGATGTTAAACATAATGAATCTAGACTTTGCAAGATGGCAAGCTTTACTACCTCCTTTTGATTTTGATATACAATATAAAAGGGGTTCAGATAATAATCTGCCTGATTTTCTTACTAGAGAATATATTAGCTAATAGCTCTGATTTTATAACAGACTATGTGGCCACAAGGTGGTTTTCCATCCTCTAATAGAGGAAGGGGAAAGGAAGCGGAGGAGCTCAAACAAGCAGAGATAATATTCTTGCTCAAATTGGATGAAGCACCAGAAAACTGTGATTTTTCATTCTTTTCATAGTTTTCTGGTGCTTCATCTAATTTGAGCAAGAATATTATCTCTGCTTGTTTGAGCTCCTCCTCTTACTTTTCCTCTTCCTCTATTAGAGGATGGAAAACCACCTTGTGGCCGCATAGTCTGTTATAAAATCAGAGCTATTAGCTAATATATTCTCTAGTAAGAAAATCAGGCAGATTATTATCTGAACCCCTTTTATATTGTATATCAAAATCAAAAGGAGCTAGTAAAGCTTGCCATCTTGCAAACATCTGTCTAGAAACATTATGTTTAACATCTTTATTAAAGTTGAATCTTGCTGCTTGGCAATCAGTCTTTATTATGAATTTTTGATTGTATAAATCTCCTTGGAATTTTAGTACACATTTGACTAGAGCTAAAATTTCTTTAGCTACTATAGCATAATTCTTTTGACTATTAGTCCAATTTCCAGAATAGAATTGAACAAGATATTCTTGTTTCGTATCTGGGGAGATTTGTTTTAAAATTCCCCCATAGCCAATATCAGAGGCATCTGTTTCTACAATTTTCCCCCAATTTGGGTTTGCCAAAGTAAGGCATGGTAGACTATTAACCTTAGCTTTTATATTTTTTACTGCGTCTGTATGATTCACAGACCAGGCTTTAGGGTTTTTCTTCAGTCGATCATATAATATCGTTGTATCTTTGGGTAGATCCTTTATAAAAGGTGAAATATAATTCAAGCTTCCTAAAAATCTTTGGAACTGGGTTTTGTCAGTAATTTCATCAGGGAATTTTGATGCAAATTCAATACTTCTATGAATAGGAATAATTTTTCCTTTTTCTATATTGTGACCCAAAAATCTGACATTTGTTTGGAAAATATGCATTTTTTGTTTAGATATTACCAAACCATTTTGAATAATGATTTTCTTAAATAAATCAAGATGTTTAAAATGCATTTCTAACGTTTCGGAAAAAATACAAGGATATCATCTATATAAACAATAATAAAATTATTGAAAGGATTAAAAATGTCATTCATGATTTTTTAAAATTCTGATGGAGCATTTTTCAATCCAAATGGCATTACATTCCACTCGTATTGTCCCATTGGAACATTAAAAGCTGTTTTGTACGTATCTTTTTCAGAGATTTGGATTTGCCAGTATCCCGATTTTAAATCAAATTTTGAATATATGATAGCATCATGTAACCTATCTAATAAATCCTTTTTATTAAGAATTGGATATCTAATCCATTTTAAAACTTTATTTAGGGGTTTATAATTTATTACCAATCTTGGTACCCCTCTTTCCTGCTCTGCTTGTTTATTAACATAGAAAGCAGTACAGGACCACTGCGACTTTGAGGGTCTTATTAAGCCCTTTTGTAGCAAATTATCAATCTCTTGTTTACATAAATCAAGATATTCTAAATTCATTTGGCATGGCCTTGCCTTAGTAGGAATATTATCCTTAGAAAAATTTTCTTCATAAGGAAGACTTACAACATGTTTTTTCCTTTCCCAAAACACATTTGGGTGATCTCCACAAATTTGAAGATAAAACTGATTTTTCAAAATCTCTATCTTTTCTTTCATTTTAGAGTTTTGAAGAGTTTCTTCTGTAGTAATACTACAAATTTCATTTTTTTAAAAATTGATTTGTTTTATTTTTGAGGAAATCACATCCTTAATATTATTAACATATTTTAAAAAGGTTGTGATATAAAATCAATTCTCTTTTCAAAAGTACCAGTTATTCCGGTTTCATCCCATCTGGTAATTGGATAAATATGCCAGAAAAAAAGCATACCTAATATTACCTCATTTGAGATGTTTTTAACAAGTACAAATGATTCTGCTATACAAATATTATTTGTACAAATATAAGCTTTGGGTAATTTATAATTAATACCCATCTTTTGTCCGCTAGCATTTTTAAGACTATGAGTAGTTTTGTGAAAATACCTGGAAGGTATTAGCCCTTCTTGTATACAATTTAAGTCTGCTCCACTATCAATTAAAGCAGTAAAATCTTTCTTTAGATTATAATCAATAAGAATAGCAACTTTTGCGATGGGTTTATGAGTTGGGATTAATTCAATAGTTTCTAGGAACGAATCTTTTTCTTCAGGAGGCAATTCTTAAAAATCATTTTGAAAATTATTAGAAATAATAGGATAACTTTCATCTAAAATTTGTTTTCCAGGATGTTTATAAACTTCCTGTGCTTCTATTAAAGCGATTCTTTCATCAAGAACCCTATTATGATTTTTAAGGGAATAAATTTTCTTTTTGAGATTCCCAATTTCTTCTGCCAAATCCTGAATCGTAGTAGGCATATTATTCTTTTGGGATCTTCCTTTGAGTTGTCTTATTACCTCAGCCATGCTATACCCTTTATTTTGAGAGGTAATATTTTTTAAAGTATTGGTATTACTAATAGAAGCTTGGGTAGTTCCAATATTATCAATAACTGAGATCTCAAATTAGGATCATCAATTGTCTTAAGGATTTCTACCAAGTTATCACTTGTTAGAACATTTATATTCAAATCTTTAAATTGCGAATATAATTGATAGAATTCATCTTCCTTGCTCTCATTTTTGCAAGGTTGTCCCATTTGACACGGTAGACAGTCTTCTTCTGATGAACTTATATAATCTTCCTCATGTAGCACTTTTAAATCTTCACTTGTTGAAGATTCAATATATGAATGTTCATCTTCAGAATTTTCTGGTGAAGAATTTAATAAAATCTTGCAAAGAGAATCTTTGATATTGTCTTCTAGGTCAAGACTCTTAATCTTATCTTTGACCTTACAATTTTTCGCATAGTGGCCAATTCTTCCACATTTATAACAAGCATTTGATTTCTTATTTTTCCAGAAATTTGATTCCTTATAATTCTTCTTCCTTTTTTCACGCTTCTCCATTCTTTTTTCTTTTCTTCCTGGTCTATAAACCCTTCTTCTGTACTTTTCTTCCTTTTCGTTTCTTCCTTTTTTCCTGTAAGGCTTCTTAGAAGTTCCTGGCATATCAATTTCGAATTGTTCACAAAATTCTCCCAATTGACGTTTCACATTAAGATGATATCTTTTAACGTGCTGGTTTAACCTTATCTCATTACAGAGGGATAAGCCTTCCTGTGTACAAATACTTATTAATTTTTCATACGTATAATCTTCATAACTTATACTGACCTTATCACCCCTAAGGGTTTTTCTAACCCTTTCTGCAAATAAAATAGGGAGTCCTTCTATGAATTTGGATTTCCAATGAGGGTTATTACACTCAGGAAGTTCCATCACTCTTGACAAAAATACATCTTTATACCATCTAAAGGATGTTAAGGTTTTGCACCTAAGGTTTTGGAGCATAGTCCTAATGGTCTCACTATTATCTGACCACCTTCCAGAAAAATGCTCTATAATTGTAAGGATTAGGGAGTACACTATATTGGGTTCTGATGTATCTCCTGCCCTTTTTACAGCATTTAGGATTGCTATTCTCTGGTTTTCAGTAAGGTAATTATCCCAAGTTGTCTTGTAAATCCTGCTATAATCATATTGGCAGTCTTAATTTCAGTATTACCATTTGCCTTATAAACCGTACTGAACATCAAAATTCTATGCATCAGTGTATAAATTTGTCCATCAGTATAACCATCAATATTCCATTCATATATCTCATTTCCACTATAACTGTTAGAGATATACGTTTCTTGTTCTTCTATTAACACATCCTGAGGAGTCGGTCTAGGATAATAGTACATTCTTTGTACTGGCTTCCTAGCATGCTTTTCTGAGATTTTATTAATCTCATCCTTTGAAATATCATCCCATCTGTCATTAGAAGGTTCTTGTTCTAAATTCAAAGGCTGGAGGTTTAATCCTTTAAACGTCTTTTCTAATAAGGTCTCTAGGTCAGCCATATTACCAAATCTAAAGTCCCTTACTTCTGGAGGGGGTTGAATACTAGGAGTAGCTTTGGGTATAACCTCCTTTTCTTTGGCTATTCTTTCTTTCATGAGATTTGTATATAATCTGTCAATCTTCTCATGTAAAGAGAGAATATGTTCTCCTAAAATACTCACATAAACATTTGTATAATTATTCTGCCTAATCAAAGTTTGAACATGTTTAGCAGTAATTAAGGCAGTTTCATTATCTATTAAATCCGCAAAAGCTGTAAAATTAACAACTTTATTTTCTTTTTCAATTTGAAAAGATTGTTGCGGTGGTAATACTGATTTAGTAACAGCGCCATTTGAAAGCTTATAATCATGTTCTAACATTTCTATATATTTATAAACGTATTTTGTCATAAACCACTGGACAAAAGCTATAGCTTTATTTACTCTTGAAAGATCATCATAAAAATCCTTTTGAAAAAACTTTCTTTGAGTTTTGTCAAAACTTTTAAAGAACCAATTTTGAAGAGGTTCCCATTTAGGTTGAAAAAATTCTTGTTGGATCTTTTTCCTTATTGGAGATCCTGGTGAAAAATCAAGTTTAGTCTTTTGATCCATATAAACCAGTTGGAAATTCCATATCAGAAGGAGTAGGATCCATATCAGGAAAAGAGGAGATGAGCCCCTTCAAACAAATCTCTAGAAAACTAAAAATGAAGAAAGGAGCGATTTCCAAAACAGAACTGATTGCTTCATTACTATTACTATTACTATTACTATTACTATTACTATTACTATTACTATTACTATTACTATTACTATTACTATTACTATTACTACTACTATTATTACTATTACTATTACTACTACTACTACTATTATTACTATTACTATTACTATTAGTATGTAACACCCCACATCCTACATGTACTAGTCCAACATAGATGAAACATGATATGACAAGGTCAAATCTGCACATATTTTTAAAAGTGCATGAATTCCAGATTTAAGGGTTATATGTACATCTAACGCTTAAGATGACCGAGCGTATATAATTTTTAGGTCAAGTTAAGGAGAGTGTGACCTTAAATGAAGTAAAATAATTGAGGTGCTTGTGGGACTTAGGAAGCTATTAGGTGAGTCACCTACGTGCTTAATAAGCTCGGTAAACGGAGACAAGGCCCAACACCGAATTTGTTCAAGTCCGATAAAGAATAAACCCCGAGTTAAAGATGTCATTTGGGCCCATGGTTTGGCATCATAAAAGGGCAATATTTGCAGCCCAAGATGGATAAGAAAAAGGGCCAAATTACAACTACAATGCAATTCAAAACTAAGGCCCAAACTAAGTGGGCTTAGGGAGGAAATGTTTGCAACAAAGCCCATCCCATTTGAAGCCCAATAAGGCCCAAATGAAAGGGCCAAGCTGCTGCCCCATAACCTTATTAAAATAAGGCTAAAAGCCCAAAAGAAAGTCGGCCAAAAGAGGCCTATAAAAGGGAACAACCAGCAGCAACTTTCAGCCATTTTCTTAAACCAAATTTTCAGATTTTTCTCAAGTTTCTTTTTGCTCTCTCTCCATTTTCTAAAGCAGCCAAGACACACTTCTAGGGTTCTTGAAGAGAACCTAATACTTGAGAGTTAAGGTAAGTAAAAATACCCATGGTTTGGTGTAATTTTTCCATGAAAAACATGAAGAGTATGTTGGTTGTATTGTGCAGGAATTTTGGGACAGCATGTGTTCCAATTTTGTAGTTCACTTTCCTTGTTAAATAAGAGACTTTTATCTTGTTGGTTGGCTGATTTATGAAGTAATATGTATGTTTTTAAGAAGTCTTGGGTCCATAGTGATGTAAGAAGGCTGCTGGACCACTTGTACCTTCCGCAAAAACAAGTTCTTAAATGATGTCTTAATTCCGGTCATTAATAAGAATTTGTGGACTGTTTTTGGGAATTGTTGTCTCACGTTTTTCATCTACTTAGGGACTGTTCTTGGACTGGTTTAGGACTGTAATTATGTGTAAATATGTTGAGGACAGTTTGGTTAAGGTTGGAACGGATTTGGAATGGTTGACGTCGAAATGTAGCGGAAAGACGCAATGTTGCGTTGTCTACTTACGTGTTGTGTAAAGTTGTTGTATGCTGTATTGTATGAGTTGTTGTAATGCTGTTATGAAACTAAGCATAGCTGGATATGACATGTATATGGAAAGGTGTGTTAGAAAATATGATTAGGAGCGGAAGTGTTGAAAGAATACTATTTGGGTGTTAATTCCGAGCTTGCTGCCCGGATGTTGTTTTTGGGTGAAATTGGATTACTAAGACGTGTTTATTAGCTACTAACACTAGTTTTACCACCTAATATGTTGTAGATAAGTGTTTGGAGGAAAAGGATACTATTCCGAGGTAATAACGACATAGTACAGCGAGGTATGTAAGGCAACTTGATTTCCTATTACTTGGCATGAAATCTATAGTCTTCCTTAGCACATAAAGGCACGTACAAACTCCGACGTGGCTGCTAACCGTGTTCCCACTCTTTAACATGTCCATATGTCTCCATACATAGTCATTGTCAACCTGCATATGTACTTGAATACCGAATATGCATGAATTCCTTTTTACCAAACAAAGTCTATGTGTTGTTCAATCTTTGATACGATTCATTAGTTGTGTATCTCTCGTCCCATCGTGGTATTACCTTACATGGTTTTTCATATGTCACATGTCTATATTCATACAATTCTAAAGGTTATGACCACCAAAATAACTATCTCAAAGTAAACAAAAGATAACTTACAGTTGCTTATAAATGAGTGGTAGCCCGAGGGGTGGAAGAATCACCTAGCCAGGGTCGATCTCATTTGGGTGGTAGCCCGAGGGGTGAAGGAATCACCTAGCCAGGGTCGATCCCATTACAGATTTACCACTGATCAGCTGGTCATTTACATGATATATTGTGCACAGATTATACAGTAAAGAAAGATACAGTAATAAAAAGACATAAAGTACATGATTCCACAGTATGACTAAAGGTGGTCTTATCATACATACACACCAGCATGTGATTTCATTTGAGCTCATATAGCATATACAGTATTTCCTGCCTTACATATTCAGTACATTATCTCGTACTGACGTCCCTTACGGGGGACCTGCATTTCATGCTGCAGGTACAGGAGCTACTAGATCTCCCCAGTAAGAGTACAGGACTTCCAGCTGCTATTACTAAGCTCCAGGTTGCTTCGGGGCTTATGTGTTTAGGACTTATATTTTGTATTGTATAGTTGGTCTTGAGGCGGGGCCTGTCCCGACCCATTTGGTTATTGTTCCTTACTTAGAGGCTTTGTAGACTATGTAAATTAAAGTGTGGTCATGTAGTGTATTATAGACATCGTGGCTCCAACGGCCTAGTCCTATGTATTTACTTTTGGTTTGTTTGTACAGTTTACTTTCATTTGACAGCCTATTGAGTATGGAAACCTCTTAAATGTTCATAGCAGGTGTATAGTTATGTTGGTTCTCCCGAGCCTTGTCGGCAACGGGTGCCAGTCCGCCTTAATAGGGCTTAGGGCGTGACAGAAGTGGTATCAGAGCGGGTCGTCCTAGGGTGTCTACAAAGCCGTGTCTATGTAGAGTCTTGTTTATGGATGTGTTGTGCACCACATTTATAAGCAGGAGGCTACGTGGCATTTAGGAGTTGTCACTTTCTTTTCATTCTTTAGATCGTGCCATAGAGCCAAGTGTTGTAGGTTGATTATTTCTGACCTCTAAATTATTTTGTACAGTAAGCATGCCTGAAACAAGGAAAAGCAAAGGCAAGGGGAAGGAGGTGGAAGTGGTAATTGGTATGCCCAGTCGGGTGAGACGACGAGATGAGGCCCAAGATGAGTCTCTGTCCCAAACATCTCCAACTCCTCCAGCTCCTGATGAACCAGGTCGTAGTGAAACTCCCTCAGAACCACCTGTCGATGCTGCTGTGCAGGATCTGAGAAATGCGGTCCAATTATTGACACGCATAGTTGCTAGCCAAAGCCAAAGACAAGAAGGCCAAGTTGTAGGTGCAGATGGTGCGAATAGGGCAGCTAGCACGAGGATACGTGACTTCCTTAATTTTGACCCTCCAACTTTCACCGGATCAGATCCTAATGAAGATCCGCAAGACTTCATCGACCAGATCCAGCGCACTTTAGATGTTATGCATGTGAGTGGTATAGAAGCTGTAGAACTGGCAGCATATAGATTGAAAGGTGTGGCTATATTGTGGTATGAAGCTTGGAAGCAATCCAAGGGTACAGATGCACCTCCAATTACTTGGAAGGAGTTCAAAGAGGCCTTTCTTGACCACTACTTGCCATATGAGATCCGAGAGGCCCCTGCAGATCAATTTCTGAATCTCTATCAAGGGGGTATGAGCGTGAGGGAGTATAGCCTCCAGTTTAACTCCTTGGCCAGGTATGCTCCCAACGTAGTTGCTACTATGGCAGATAGAGTTCATCGGTATGTGGATAGGTTGGATACATATCTGGTAAGAGACTGTACTATTGCTTCATTGAATAAAGACATGGATATAGCAAGAATGCAAGCATTTGCGCAGAAACTAGAGGATCAGAGACAAAGGAGGAGAACACAAGACATAGAAAGGGGCCAGTCCAAGAGGGCCAGATCTACAGGGCAGTTTGTACCGTCCCAAGGTGATGTTAGGCCCCGATTTCCTAGTAGACCACCTAGACCATCATCCTCATATTCTGCAGTCAGTGCTCCACCGCAATTTCAAGGGCCTAGAGGTAATCAGTTTAATCAAAGAAGTGAGGGACAAGGTGCACGGACTACAGGATATTCGGCCAGCCAGCAGATTCCTCCTAGGCAGTCTTGCAAACAATGTGGGAGGAGTCATTCAGGTATATGCCGTGTTGGGACAGATGCCTGTTATTGGTGTGGTGTACCAGGGCATGTGATAAGAGATTACCCGAGAAGACGTGTGGGTGATATGGCACAACCTGCTGGGTCAGCTGTTGCATCATCATCGTCAGTTCCTCCCGTTAGTAGGGGTCAGCAAATGCCTACAGGCCGTGGTAGAGGTGGTAGAGGAGCAGCTAGCTCCAGCGGAGCCCAGAATCGCACTTATGCTCTGGGAAGTCGGCAAAATTTAGAAGCTTCACCTGATGTGGTCACAGGTACATTGTCCATCTTTTCACATAATGTGTATGCATTAATTGACCCTGGTTCTACATTATCATATATTACACCACTAGTGGCTGGGAAGCTTAAAAGAACACCTATATTATTGAATGAGCCATTTGAAGTATCTACGCCAACCAGTGAATTTATTATAGCTAGAAGAGTCTATTATGATTGTGTTGTAACTGTTTGTGACCGTGATACGTGGGCGGACCTTGTTGAGTTAGAAATGGTGGAATTCGATGTTATAATGGGCATGGATTGGTTAGCTTCTTGCTATGCTACTGTGGATTGCCGATCTAAGAGAGTGTATTTCCACTTTCCAAATGAGGCAGTCCTTGAATGGGAAGGTAATGTTGGGGCACCAAAGGGGAAGTTTATTTCCTATTTTAAGGCAAGGAAGATGATGTCAAAGGGGTGTATATGTCATCTAGTTAGAGTAAGGGATATGGAGGCTGAATCACCAACTCTTCGATCGGTTCCGGTAGTGAATGAATTTGCTGATGTGTTTCCCGAAGAGCTTCCAGGTTTGCCTCCAGAACGAGAGATAGATTTTGGCATTGATTTAGTCCCAGGCACTCAACCTATTTCTATCCCTCCATATAGAATGACCCCGGCAAAGCTACGTGAATTAAAGGAACAATTGAAAGATTTGCTAGAGAAGGGCTTTATAAGACCTAGTGTGTCCCCTTGGGGTGCACCAGTGTTATTTGTACGAAAAAAAGATGGCACCTTAAGAATGTGTATTGATTACCGACAATTGAATAAGGTGACAATTAAAAACAAATACCCCCTCCCCAGGATTGATGATTTATTTGATCAATTACAGGGTGCCAAATGTTTTTCAAAAATTGATTTGAGGTCAGGTTATCACCAAGTGAGAGTGAGGGAAAAAGATATACCCAAGACAGCCTTTAGGACACGCTATGGCCACTTTGAATTTCTTGTTATGTCATTTGGGCTGACAAATGCACCAGCAGTTTTCATGGACTTAATGAATAGGGTATTCAAGCCGTTCTTGGATGTCTTTGTGATAGTATTTATAGATGACATTTTGGTGTATTCAAGATCAAAAGAAGACCATGCAAATCACTTACGGCAGGTATTACAAGTTCTTCGTGATAGGCAATTGTATGCCAAGTTTTCCAAATGTGAATTTTGGTTGAAATCAGTGGCATTCTTGGGTCATATTGTATCCGATGAAGGGATAAGGGTTGATTCACAAAAGATAGAGGTGGTGAAAGATTGGCCAAGGCCAACAACGCCCACCGAAGTTCGAAGCTTCTTAGGGTTGGCAGGTTATTATAGAAGATTTGTCGAAGGTTTTTCTTCTATTTCTGCACCTCTAACAAAGTTGACACATAAGGCGACCAAATTTCAATGGAATGATGCATGTGAAAGGAGCTTTCAAGAGTTGAAAAGCAGGCTAACTTCTGCACCTGTATTAGTGCTTCCAGAAGGCACAGAGGGGTATGCGGTATATTTTGATGCTTCGGGGGTTGGCTTAGGGTGTGTACTAACACAACATGGTAGGGTAATTGCTTATGCCTCGAGACAACTGCGGCCACATGAGAAAAACTACCCGACACATGACCTTGAACTAGCAGCTGTTGTGTTTGCCTTGAAAATATGGCGCCATTATTTGTATGGGGTTCATGTTGACATATATACTGATCATAAGAGCTTACAGTACATATTTAAACAGAAAGACCTAAATTTAAGGCAGCGGAGGTGGCTGGAGCTAATAAAGGATTACGATGTTGATATACTATACCATCCAGGGAAAGCAAATGTGGTAGCCGATGCTTTGAGCCGCAAGGCAATTGTGAATATTGATGATCAGACCGTTTACGTCAAGGAGTCGCTAAGGATCTACGTCAACTAGCCAATTTGGGAGTGCGCCTCATTGAAACTCCAAAGGAAGGGGTTGTTGTGCATAATGCTACAGAGTCTTCATTGATAACAGAGGTAAGGGAAAAACAGTTCAAAGATCCTATTCTACGGCGACTTAAGGAGAAGGTGAGTCAAGGCATAATGAAGGGCTTTGAACTTACCCAAAATGGAGTACTTTACTGTCAAAACAGATTGCGTGTTCCTAATATAAATGGACTAAGAAGAAGAATAATGGAAGAAGCCCATCATTCAAGATATTCTATCCATCCAGGATCAACTAAGATGTATCATGACCTGAAGGAAATGTTTTGGTGGGAAGGCATGAAAAAGGACCTCGCAGAATTTGTGGCTCAATGTCCAAATTGCCAACAAGTTAAGGTAGAGCACCAAAAGCCGGGAGGTTATATGCAATGTATAGAGCTTCCAACATGGAAGTGGGATATGATTAATATGGATTTTGTTACTGGGTTGCCTCGCTCATTTCAGAAGTTTGACTCCATATGGGTAATAGTTGATAGACTTACAAAGTCAGCACACTTCTTGCCAGTTAAGAGTGACTATACGGCTGAAGAGTATGCAAAGCTATACCTTAAGGAGATAGTTAGACTACATGGGGTCCCAATCTCCATTATATCTGATCGGGGAGCTCAATTCACCGCAAAGTTTTGGAAATCCTTCCAGAGGAGCTTAGGGACACAAGTGAATTTAAGTACAGCTTTCCACCCGCAGACAGATGGTCAAGCAGAACGCACCATTCAAACGCTTGAAGATATGTTGCGGGCGTGTGCATTGGACTTCAAAGGTAGTTGGGTGGACCATTTGCCACTTATTGAATTTGCCTATAATAATAGCTACCATTCAAGCATCAAGATGGCACCGTATGAAGCTTTGTATGGAAGGAAATGTAGATCACCAATAGGATGGTTTGAAGTGGGTGAAACCACCTTGCTCTGTCCAGATCTAGTCCAACAAGCCATGGAAAAAGTCAAGGTAATACGACAACGGCTAGAAACAGCCCAAAGCCGTCACAAATCATATGCAGATGCTAGAAGAAGAGGACTGGAGTTCTCAGTAGGAGATTGGGTATTCTTAAAGGTGTCTCCAATGAAAGGTGTTATGAGATTTGGTAAGAAAGGGAAACTAAGCCCACGTTACATAGGGCCATATAAGATTATTAAAAGGTTTGGACAAGTTGCATATGAATTAGAGTTACCCCAGGAGCTTTCAATGGTTCATCCAGTTTTTCATGTCTCAATGCTCCGAAAATGCATAGGTGATCCATCTCGTATTACTCCTATTGAAGATATGCAAGTTACGGAAGATCTCACCTATGAAGAGGTACCTATTGCTATCCTAGATCGTCAAGTTAGAAAGCTAAGGAATAAGGAAATACCTTCAGTGAAAGTGCTTTGGAGGAACCAACAGGTAGAAGAGATAACGTGGGAGGCTGAGGAAGCAATGAGGTCTAAATATCCTTATTTATTTGAAGCTAAAGAGGAAGTCCAAGATACAGAGTTAAAGGAGTAGTAGGTATGTGAATATGAATTCTTATTATGTTTTCAAAAGTCTGTATAACTTGTTTAACCTATTTAATTATGCTTACATTCGGGGACGAATGTTCCTAAGGGGGGGAGGATGTAACACCCCACATCCTACATGTACTAGTCCAACATAGATGAAACATGATATGACAAGGTCAAATCTGCACATATTTTTAAAAGTGCATGAATTCCAGATTTAAGGGTTATATGTACATCTAACGCTTAAGATGACCGAGCGTATATAATTTTTAGGTCAAGTTAAGGAGAGTGTGACCTTAAATGAAGTAAAATAATTGAGGTGCTTGTGGGACTTAGGAAGCTATTAGGTGAGTCACCTACGTGCTTAATAAGCTCGGTAAACGGAGACAAGGCCCAACACCGAATTTGTTCAAGTCCGATAAAGAATAAACCCCGAGTTAAAGATGTCATTTGGGATCATAAAAGGGCAATATTTGCAGCCCAAGATGGATAAGAAAAAGGGCCAAATTACAACTACAATGCAATTCAAAACTAAGGCCCAAACTAAGTGGGCTTAGGGAGGAAATGTTTGCAACAAAGCCCATCCCATTTGAAGCCCAATAAGGCCCAAATGAAAGGGCCAAGCTGCTGCCCCATAACCTTATTAAAATAAGGCTAAAAGCCCAAAAGAAAGTCGGCCAAAAGAGGCCTATAAAAGGGAGCAACCAGCAGCAACTTTCAGCCATTTTCTTAAACCAAATTTTCAGATTTTTCTCAAGTTTCTTTTTGCTCTCTCTCCATTTTCTAAAGCAGCCAAGACACACTTCTAGGGTTCTTGAAGAGAACCTAATACTTGAGAGTTAAGGTAAGTAAAAATACCCATGGTTTGGTGTAATTTTTCCATGAAAAACATGAAGAGTATGTTGGTTGTATTGTGCAGGAATTTTGGGACAGCATGTGTTCCAATTTTGTAGTTCACTTTCCTTGTTAAATAAGAGACTTTTATCTTGTTTGTTGGCTGATTTATGAAGTAATATGTATGTTTTTAAGAAGTATTGGGTCCATAGTGATGTAAGAAGGCTGCTGGACCACTTGTACCTTCCGCAAAAACAAGTTCTTAAATGATGTCTTAATTCCGGTCATTAATAAGAATTTGTGGACTGTTTTTGGGAATTGTTGTCTCACGTTTTTCATCTACTTAGGGACTGTTCTTGGACTGGTTTAGGACTGTAATTATGTGTAAATATGTTGAGGACAGTTTGGTTAAGGTTGGAACGGATTTGGAATGGTTGACGTCGAAATGTAGCGGAAAGACGCAATGTTGCGTTGTCTACTTACGTGTTGTGTAAAGTTGTTGTATGCTGTATTGTATGAGTTGTTGTAATGCTGTTATGAAACTAAGCATAGCTGGATATGACATGTATATGGGAAGGTGTGTTAGAAAATATGATTAGGAGCGGAAGTGTTGAAAGAATACTATTTGGGTGTTAATTCCGAGCTTGCTGCCCGGATGTTGTTTTTGGGTGAAATTGGATTACTAAGACGTGTTTATTAGCTACTAACACTAGTTTTATCACCTAATATGTTGTAGATAAGTGTTTGGAGGAAAAGGATACTATTCCGAGGTAATAACGACATAGTACAGCGAGGTATGTAAGGCAACTTGATTTCCTATTACTTGGCATGAAATCTATAGTCTTCCTTAGCAATAAAGGCACGTACAAACTCCGACGTGGCTGCTAACCGTGTTCCCACTCTTTAACATGTCCATATGTCTCCATACATAGTCATTGTCAACCTGCATATGTACTTGAATACCGAATATGCATGAATTCCTTTTTACCAAACAAAGTCTATGTGTTGTTCAATCTTTGATACGATTCATTAGTTGTGTATCTCTCGTCCCATCGTGGTATTACCTTACATGGTTTTTCATATGTCACATGTCTATATTCATACAATTCTAAAGGTTATGACCACCAAAAGAACTATCTCAAAGTAAACAAAAGATAACTTACAGTTGCTTATAAATGAGTGGTAGCCCGAGGGGTGGAAGAATCACCTAGCTAGGGTCGATCTCATTTGGGTGGTAGCCCGAGGGGTGAAGGAATCACCTAGCCAGGGTCGATCCTATTACAGATTTACCACTGATCAGCTGGTCATTTACATGATATATTGTGCACAGATTATACAGTAAAGAAAGATACAGTAATAAAAAGACATAAAGTACATGATTCCACAGTATGACTAAAGGTGGTCTTATCATACATACACACCAGCATGTGATTTCATTTGAGCTCATATAGCATAGACAGTATTTCCTGCCTTACATATTCAGTACATTATCTCTTACTGACGTCCCTTACGGGGGACCTGCATTTCATGCTGCAGGTACAGGAGCTACTAGATCTCCCCAGTAAGAGTACAGGACTTCCAGCTGCTATTACTAAGCTCCAGGTTGCTTCGGGGCTTATGTGTTTAGGACTTATATTTTGTATTGTATAGTTGGTCTTGAGGCGGGGCCTGTCCCGACCCATTTGGTTATTGTTCCTTACTTAGAGGCTTTGTAGACTATGTAAATTAAAGTGTGGTCATGTAGTGTATTATAGACATCGTGGCTCCAACGGCCTAGTCCTATGCATTTACTTTTGGTTTGTTTGTACAGTTTACTTTCATTTGACAGCCTATTGAGTATGGAAACCTCTTAAATGTTCATAGCAGGTGTATAGTTATGTTGGTTCTCCCGAGCCTTGTCGGCAACGGGTGCCAGTCCGCCTTAATAGGGCTTAGGGCGTGACATAGTATTACTATTATTACTATTACTACTATTAGTACTACTATTACTATTACTATTACTACTATTATTATTATTATTACTACTATTATTTTTATTTTTACTACTAATACTACTATTATTACTAGTACTACTATTATTACTACTACTACTACTACTACTATTATTACTACTATTATACTACTACTACTATTATTATTACTATTACTACTATTGGTATTACTATTACTACTATTAGTACTATTACTATTACTATTACTACTATTACTATTATTATTACTATTATTACTACTACTACTACTGTTATTACTACTACTACTACTATTAATTATTACTACTACTATTATTAGTACAACTACCACTATTATTATTACTACTACTATTACTACTACTATTACTACTACTACTACTATTATTACTACTACTATTATTATTACTACTACTATTACTATTACTATTATTACTACTAATACCTACATACTTAGTACATTCCACGTACTAACGCATACTTCTTTGTCTATGTGATCTAACTATGTAGGGATGGACAACGAAGCGAATGTTCCATTCCATGGCTAGATTCGGATTTCGAGCTTGTAGACTTGTTAGTGAGTTCCTATTCTTCGGGAACAAGCCCTTTATGATGCTTTCCTTTATGTTGAGACTTTATCATTTTCTACCTTTGATGTATATCTTGAGGGTGAGCTAGTGAGCTATGTGTTAGACCCTTCCAAGATCGATGATGTAGAGGCATGATTTGGACCTAATGAATTGATGTATAGTCCCTCATGGGAACTATGACATTCTTAGTTTTATGTACTTCTGCTTGCCTATTCTCATATGTATGCTTATTTTACCTTATGAATGCTTATGATATGAACACAAAGATTGGATGGGAAGTTTTCGGGAGTCACATTGTGTGAAGGCTAGGCCCTAGGTGCAAGTAGTGACAATCTTACCTTTCTATATCAACACATAACTTAGTCCAGCTTTGTACACATCACAATAAATAATAAAATCATTTGTTCCATTGGATAAGGACAACACTAAAGTAGCATTCAATCTGATTTTTAATTCTTGAAAATTTTCTCACAAGCATCAGATCGTTGGAACTTAGACTTCTTCTAAGTCAACTTAATCAATGAAAATGATATGGGTGAGAATCCTTGTATAAATCTTCTATAGTAGTAAGCCTAGCCCCAAAATATCCATATGTTAATAAGGATGTGGGCCTGAGCTAGCTCTTTATTGCTTTAAGTTTCTCCAAATGAACTCAAATACCTTTACTAGATATAATGTGGCCTAGGAATGCCATTGATGTAAGTCAAAATTCACACTTCGAGAACTTAACATAAAATTCTGTCACACCCTAGGAGGGTACCCTAGCCATGGCTGGCACTTTAGAGACTATTCCTAGTCCCAAGTGAACCACTTGGCCTCATCACACTCATCCAATCAATAAATAAGACATCAGCAGAAGACTAAAGATAATAAAAAGTGGACAATCTTAATATATAATAGTCAAGTCAAATCAATAAGACTGTTATGAAGGAAACTAGCCCCAAAAGTAAGTATCAAAAACAATAATCACAAATCTAGTCTATGAAGCCTCTATCTAAACAGTCTAGATGGTACCATGGCAAGCCATGGCTACCCCTATCAAAGAAAGTAAAGTGCTAACTCAAGCTAGATGAAATATAAATAAGTATGCTCCTGAAGCAGGGAGGACTCACCAACTCTAAAAATGTACTGAACTAGACCTCAACGATGCGCGGGTCGAAGTCCTCCGTCACCTGTATTTGCATCATGAAACGATGCAGGTCCGAATGGATATCAGTATATGGAATATATTGGTATGTAAAATGTCTCCAGAAAGCAAAGCTCAACTCACTCACCTCAACTAAAACAACTCATAACTCAACTCAATAGATATGTAAGTTTAAAATAAATCATGCTCTTAAAAATAGACTCAGTAGTATATAAATCAATTTAAAATATTATGCTAAATTAGTGTTTGCTTAGGAGTTTCTCTTAATCAACATCAAATCCCACTACCTGTAGTTGGGTAATAGACAACAAAGGTGACGTCGTTGCCATGCCTGTCCATAACTTCCAAAGGTAAGGAATGATCAGCTCTCTTGTGGATCCATAATAAATGTCCATATTTTGGGACAAGAGTTGCCAGAACGTATTTTACGACTATCCTACACTGCAACATAGTTATGTGGGTTAGAGTAATTGTTTACTTTCTCCCATCTCAATTCTCGATACTCCTTCCAAGACTAAAATATGTTTGACTCATCAATAAACTCAAATCTCAATAATACTCTTATCAATCAACTCAAGTCTCAACCTCATGAGGTTATCTCAACACAGCTTACCTTAGTTTCTCATCAACTCAGTTAATCAAGGAAATCAATCAGGCTCAACTCAAACTCAAATGGTCACTAGGACTCGCAAAATTAGACTCATCATGGAATGCAAGCAAAATGCATGAATGGACATGCAATTATAATATGATATGCTCTTCATGCTCAATTGTGCTCAATTTACTCAACTCAGATAATCAAACGCAAACCATAACTCAATCGACGTACAAAATTTCATAAAATCGTGCAATTTAGAGTTCATAGTGTCAATGTATAAAGTCTATATATCAATCTCATATCAACAGCAGTGTAATGCATCAATTATTCAATTCATAATCATGGGGAACTCAAAGTAAATGTAGAAAATTCGGTAGTTAGGTTATACAATTTTCAAGACTCAACTCTATTTCTCAACTTCGACTCAAGGAGAGGAAAGGGGTGTGAACAAATGTGTTTTAACACTTTAGGAAGCCTTACATACCTGGAAATTTGAAGAGTAGTCAATCCTCTATCGATCCTCACGTTTGAACTTGAAACCTTTACTTTTCTCGCTTCTTCGGTGCTTTTAAGAATTCCTAAGTGTGTATTGAGGAATAATACACTTAGGGTTATGGAAAAGGACTTAAATTAAGTCCAAAACATCGTGGGATTTGATTTGAAGGGATAAAAATAGACAAAAATACCCTTCTTACAACTATCGACAGGAAGCATGAAACCTCATCTACGAGTCGTGGTTATTTTTACAAGTAGATGGCCTTTCATAGGTAGGGTGTCCAAAGACTTGAGTTACTGGAATTTGACATGAAATCTCAAAACCTCTTTCAATGGTCCGTCTGACAACTCATAACTCAATATACTGAATAGTTAATTTGTAGATCACCAACTCACAAAACCTAATCTATGGGTCGTGGATTAAAGTACAGGCCGTTTGTTGTCTTGTGCATGGGCTTCAGACTTAGAAAGTTTCACCGAGTTGGTTGGGTGACTTAGGAGACCTCATATATGGGCTGTTGATCACTCTACGGGTCGTAGATAGCCTTCATGGTTTCACCCGGTGACTTTTATCAATTTCCTTAGGGAATTTCCAGACAACTAGGTGAAATGACTTAGGGGGTGTTACATTATCTCCCCCTTGGGATCATTCGTCCTCGAATGAAGAGAAATCTAGTCAAGGCACGAACCTTCTTATGGACTCCATCATCCAAACAGCTCTCAACTCACTCATGCAATTAAATCAATCAAGCAGTTAAGCAAGTAAAACAAATCAGTTCAATCATCTCTCGGACTCTAGGATACTACAAATAGTCAATTCAGGGTAGAGGGAAACTTAGGAATTAAGATAAAATCATTACCATCAATTCTCTCATCATTAGCAGGTGAAAGTAAATACGGGTACCTCGCCTTCATATCCTCCTCTACTTCCCAAGTAGCTTCTTCTACAAACTGGTTTCTCCACAACACCTTGACATATGCAATCTGCTTAGTTCTCAACTTATGAACATGACAATTAAGGATCTGAATGGGAATATCCTCGTAGCTCAAGTTGTCTTTTACTCCAATATTCTCAATAGGTACAACCAATTGTGGGTCTCCCAAACACTTCTTAAGCATGGATATGTGGAAGACTGGATGGATAGTTGCTAACTCTGGTGGTAGTTCGAACTCATAAGCTACTTTGCCTACTCTTTTTATAATTTGATAAGGGCCGATATACCTCGGACTCAACTTCCCTTTCTTCCCAAATTGCATCACACCCTTTATAGGTGACACTTTCAGATACACCCAATCGTCGACCTCAAACTCTAAGTCTCTTCTTCTAACATCGGTGTATGATTTCTGTTGACTCTGTGTAGTCTTCAATCTTTCTCGTATGATTTTCACCTTCTCCATGGATTGGTAAACCATGTATGGCCTGATCAATTTTGCTTCACTTACCTCAAACTAACCAATCAATGATCTACATCTCCTCCCGTAGAGAGCCTCATACGGAGCCATTTGAATACTTGAACGGAAGTTGTTGTTGTAGGTAAACTTAATCAAAGGCAAGTGATCATCCCAATTACCTACTAAATCAATGATGTAAGCCCTCAACATATCCTCCAAAGTCTAAATCGTGTGCTATTCCTGGCCTTCGAACCCAAGCCCTTCTAGAAAGATCTCCAAAAATGAGCAGTGAATTGGGCTCCTCTGTCTTAGATAATGGTCAAGGGGACTCCATGCAGTCTAACAATCTCCTTTATGTACAATTGGGCATAATCTTCTACAGTGTTGGTCATCTTTTACTGTCAAGAAGTACGCAGATTTTGTCATCCGTTCAACTATCACCGAAATCAAATTATGCTGCCTGCGAGACCTTGGTAAGCCTGTGACAAAGTCTATGTTGATCATATCCCATTTCCACTCTGAGATCTCAAAGCTTTGGCCACTCGACATGGCCTTTGGTGCTCAACTTTAACTTTTTGGCAATTTTGGCATTTGGAAACAAACCCTGCAATATCTCTCTTCATTCCACTCCACCAGAAGACCTCTCAAGTCACGGTACATCTTCATTGAGCTTAGATGGATATCACTTGCCATGATCCTTCCTTGGATGCCATCAATATCCAGAACACATAATCTGCCTTGGCACCTCAGTACTCCAATATCTCCCCCTTTGGCAAAGCCATCACTTTCTGCTTATGCACATATTCATTCAACTGCAGTAGGATAGGGTCTTGATCTTGTTTCTCCTTCACCTCCACTACTAGTGATGATGCAGACTCATTCTGCAGAAGAACTCTGCCTTCAGCAAATTCATCTAGTTGAATTTCCAATCGTGCCAGTTTGTGAACCTCTTTAGCTAACTTTCTCTTCTCTTCCTCCACATGGGTGGTGTTCAAATAGACAACCTGCTAAGAGCATCAACAACCACATTAGCTTTACTTGGATAGTAGAGGATGATCATGTCATAGTCTTTGAGTAACTCAAACCATCTCCTCTGCCCCAGATTAAGCTCCTTCTGGGTGAATACATATTGTTGGCTTTTATATTATGTGAATACATCAACATGTGCTCCATATAAGTAGTGGCACCACAGCTTGAGAGCAAACACCACTGCTGCCAACTCCAAGTCATGAGTGGGATAATTCTTCTCATGCACTTTAAGTTATCTAGAGGCATATGCAACAATCTTACCTCTTTGCATCAATACACATCCTAGTCCCACTCTAGAGGAATCATAATAAAAGACAAATCTATCGGTACCCTCAGGCAAGGTCAACACTGGTGTGATAGTCAACCTCTCCTTCAATTATTGGAAACTCATCTCACACTCGTTAGACAACTGAAATTCGACCTTCTTTTGAGTCAGCCTAGTCAATGGTGCGGATATGGAAGAGAATCTATCAACGAACCTACGATAGTAACCAGCCATTCCCAGAAAACTTCTTATATTTGTTGGAGAGGTTGGTCTAGGCTAGTTCTTAACCGCCTTAATATATTGAGTATCCACTCGAATATTGTCGTTAAAAACCACATGCCTAGGAATGCCACATATTTTAGCCAAAATACAAACATTGAAAACTTCGCATATAACTGTTATCCTTGAGCGATTGCAAAGCGATTCTAAGGTGATTAGCATGCTCCTCCTCATCTTTGGAATATGCCAAAATATCATCAATAAACACGACAACGAACATGTAAAGTTATTGTTTAAATACTCTATTCACCAGTTCCATGAAGGCTGCAGATGCATTTGTCAACCTAAAGGACATCACCAAGAATTCAAAGTGACCATATTGGGTTTGAAAAGCCATCTTTGAGATGTCACCTTCTCTCACTTTTGAATAGTGATAGCCCAATTTGAGGTCTATCTTGGAGAAAATGGTGGCACCCTGAAGTTGGTCAAACAAGTCGTCGATCCTCAAAATGGGATACTTATTCTTGACTATCACCTTATTTAACTGGCGGTAGTCAATACACATTTAAAGAGAACCATCCTTCTTTTGTACGAGCAAGACCGGAGCACCCCATGGAGAGACACTCGGCCTAATTGGAAAATCTCTCAACTACTCTTCAACTCTATTAACTCTGCATGGGCCATTGTATATGGTGGAATAGAAATAGGCTGGGTATAGGGAGAACATCAATTCTAAGTCAATCTCTCTATCAGGAGGGACTCCAGGCAGATCCTTAGGAAATACATTAGGAAACTCTCTCACAATTGGGACAAACTCAAGAGTATGAGGCTCAACATCATCAGACTTAACTCATACGAGATGATAGATACATCCCTTAGAGATCAGTCTTCGGGCCTTGAGGTAAGAAATAAACCTACCCTTAGTCACAATAGAATCTCCCTTCCACTCAATAATAGGCTTATTTGAAAACTTGAATATGACAGTTCGGGTTCGGTAATCAATAGAGGCATAACAGGCATGAAGCCAGTCCATGCCAAGGATCATATTAAAATCGACCATCTCTAAGTCAATCAAATCAGCAAGAGTACCCATATGATAGATAAACACCACACAATCTCTATAGACTCTCTCGACTTAAATGGACTCACCAATAGGAATAGAAATAAAAAATGGCTCAAACAAGCACTCAGGAAGGATCTCAAATCTACCAGCCACATATGGCATCACAAAGGAACAAGTTGCACCTGGATCAAGTAAAATATAATAATGAAAGGTAAAGACTCGAAGTATACCCATCACAACACCTAGTGCAACCTCTTGATCCTGTCGGTTCCTTACGCATATAGAAGGTATATCCCACCGCCTATCCCTGGTGCAACACCTCTCTGGTTACCTTTCACTGGTAGTGTTATATTAGAAGACATGGCCTTATTGCCCTACATCAGACACTCCCTCTGAAAATGGCCTGGCTGGCCATACTTGTAGTAACTGTTCCCTCCATCTCTACACTCTCCAGGTGCATCCAGCCGCATTTCCCATACGATGGCTTCCCTTTCAAGCCAAGGGTCATATTGGCCTAAGACTGTGAACCCTGTGCTCTAAAGTTTTGCTGACATTGGGACCTATAATCATACCTGGTATTCAGGTTTGGTGCACTGGCTGAAGATGGTGCATAACTAGTGGACCTCTTCTAGAAGTAAGACTTATCTCCCTTACCCTGCTTAGGCTGATTGGGCTCAAGCCCTGCTGTCTTGGCCTTCTTACTCAAAAACTCCTCCCTATCTCTCTTCTTATCCTTCGTAGTTTGTTGGGCATAGAGCATAACTCTGGAAATATCCATACCTGGGATTAGCAATGCTACCTTACACTCTTTCTTTACATGTCTACCCAAGCCAGATACGGACTTCCTCATTCTAGCCCTCATGTCCTGGATCATCTATAGAGCATACCTAGATAGTTGGATGAATTTCAGGTTGTACTCTTTAACAGCCTCTCCTATTTCAGATTCATGAACTCCTAAATCTTGGCCTCCCTCAACTCCTGGGGAAAGAAATGATCGAGGATGGGGCTCTCAAACTTATCCTAAACAACAGGCTCAACATCTTCACCTCGACTTTCCTCCAACTAATTGTACCAAACATTAGCCACATCCTTGAGCTGATAGGCAGCAAGCTCAACTATCTCAATCTCAGTCGCATGCATAGCTTTCAACACTTTCACATCTCATCAATGAAGTTCTAGGGATCTTTCTTAACCTTTGACCCTGTGAAGGCCAGTGGGTTCATCCTCAGAAAGTCCCTATGCTTGGTTGCAATAGTTGGCTCCTGGGAGCTAGAACTAGGAGTCTGTGAACTCTGGTTCCCGCTCTAAGCAGCTATCAATCAGGTGAGTATTGTGATAGCTCCTCTAAAGTCAGCCTCTATGGTAGAAGTAGGCGAAGTAGGTGCCTAGGGAGCCCTAGTGATTCTAGCACGTTAACCACAGTCCCTTATCTCTATCTGAGGAGGCATTTCTGGTGGAGGATTCTCAGTGTTGTGAGTTGAAGCATCCCTTTGGGTGGCGGTATGCTAATGAGGCATGATCTGCAAGTGTGTAACACACAAATTAGATAGATACTTTAATAGAATTAAACTCTATCGCACAAACTCAGAATATAAGAAAGTGTAACAATTCTTAATGTTCTATAGCCTTCCACTTATAAAGTGTGGTGTATAACACACCTATAAACAAAACTCTACTAGACACGGTCTCATAGAATCCCTAGGACACTTCAATTTTGTGCTCTAATACCAAGTTTGCCATGCCCCGAGAGGGTACCCTAGATGTGACCGACACTCAAAGACTATTGCTAGTCCCCAACCGAATCACTTGGCCTCATCACACTCATCCAATCAATAAATAAGACATCAATGGGAGACTAAAGATAATAAAAGGTGGACAAACTCAATATATAATATTCAAGTCAAATCAATAAGACTAGTATGAAGGAAACTAGCCCCAAAAGTAAATATGCAAAACAACAATCCAAAATATATTATACGAAGCCTCTATCTAAACTGTCTAGATGGTACCATGACAGGCCATGGCTACCCTAATCAAAGAAAATAAAGTGCTAACTCAAGCTATATGAAATATAAATGAGTATCATCCAGAAGAAGAGAGGACTCACCAACTTTGAGAATGCACAGAACTAGACCTCAATGATATGCAGGTTGAAGTCCTCTTTCACCTGTATTTACATCATGAAACTATGCAGCTCCAAATGGACATCAGTACATGGAATATACTGGTATGTAAAATTGCTCCAGAAAGCAAATCTCAACTCACTCACCTCAACTCAAACAACTTATAGCTCAACTCAAAAGATATGCAAGTTTAAAATAAATCATGCTCTTAAAAATAGACTCAGTAGTATTTATCTTAGTTTAAAATATTATGCTCAATCAGTGTTTTCTTAGGAGTTTCTCTTAATTGACATCTAATTCGACCACCTATAGTTGAGTGATGGAAAACGAAGGCGACGTCATTGCAATGTCTGTCCTAAAAATGCCAAGGTAAAGGATGATCAACTCTCTCATGGATCTATAATAAATTTTCATCTTTTGGGACAAAAGTCGCTAAAGACGTATTGTACGACTATCCTATGTTAGTAACTTAGTTCTATGGGTTAGAGTAGTTGTTTACTTGCTCCCGTCTTAGTGCTTGATACTCCTCCCAAGACTAAAATATGCTCAACTCATCAATCAACTCAAATCTTAATAATACTCTTATCAATCAACTCAAGTCTCAACCTCATGGGGTTATCTCAACTCAGCTCACCTCAATTCCTTATCAACTCAGTCAATCAACAAAATCAATCAGACTCAACTTATACTCAAACAATCATTCTGACTTAGTCAATTAGACTTGTCATGGAACACAAGAAAAATAGTGTACATGCAATTATAATATGATATGCTCCTCATGCTCAATTTATTCAACTTAGATAGTCATATTCGAACCTCAACTTAGTCCATGTACAAGATTTTATAAAATCATGCAATTTGGAGTTCATGATGTCAATATATAAAGTCTATATCTCAATCTCATATTAAAAGCAATGTAATGCATCAATTATTCAGTTCATAATCATGAGAACTCAAAGTAAATGCAGAAATTCGGTAGTTAGGTTATAGAATTTTCGAGACTTAACTTTATTTCTCAACTTCGACACAAGGAGATAAAGGGCATGTGAACGAATGTAGTTCAACACTTTAGGAAGCTTTACATACCTGGAAATTTTATTAACAGTCAATCCTCTATCAATCCTCACGTGTGAACTTGAAACCCTTGCTTTTCTCGCTTCTCCAGTGCTCTCAAGAACTCCTAATTGTGTATTGAGAAATAATACACTTAGGATTATGGAAGAGGACTTAAATTAAGTAAAAAATGTCATGGGATTTGATTTGAAGAGATAGGAATAGAAAAACCCTTCTTAAAACTATCTATTGGAAGCACGAAACATCCTTTACGGGTCGTGGTTATTCTTAGGAGTCATAGATAACCTTTTGTAAGTAGGGTGTCCGAAGATTTGAGTTGCTGGAATTGTACATGGGCGAAACCTCTTCCTACAGGCCATCTGACAACTCGTAACTCAGTATACTGAAAAGTTGATTTTTAGATCACCAACTCACGAAACCTAATCTACAAGTCGTGGATTAAAGTATGGGTCATATGTTGTCTCATATATGGGCCTCAAACTTAAAAAATTTCACCAAGTTTGTTGGGTGACCTACGAGACCCCATCTACAGGTCGTATATGGCCTTCATGGTTTTTCCCAATGACTTTTCTCAATTTTCTTAGGGAAATTCCAGTCAACTAGGTGAAATGACTTAGGAGAGTGCTACAAATTCCTTATACTTGAGAGTATAAAGAACAAACCTGAGATGGTTGGCATGTTATTTCTCATTTCTAGAGTAGACCAATATACCATCGATGAACACGATAATGAACATGTTCAGGTACTGCTTAAATACTAATTTTATGAAATTCATAAAAGTTGCAACTCCTTTAGTTAAATCGAAAGACATAACAAGAAACTCCAAATGACCATATTGGGTTTTGAAGAACGTCTTTTGGATGTCACTTTTCCTCACTTTTTGAATTAATGATCACCTGATCTATGGTCTATCTTGGAGAGTGGCACCTTGAAGTTGATCGAACAAATTATCAATTCTGGAAAGACGGTACTTATTATTTATGGTGACATTGTTCAATAATAATAGTCAATACGCATTCCAATAAAATCACCTTTCTTTAGTATGAATAGAATAGGAGTGCACCTAGGTAAGACACTCGACCTATTGAATACCTTATCTAGGAGATCTTTCAATTGCTCTTTCAAGTCCTTTCACTCGGCTGGAGCCATCCTATATGGTGGAATAGAAATAGGTTGCATATCCGAAAGAACAACTATCTCAAAATCTATCTCTCTATTGAAAGGAACTCCAAGTAACTCATTAGGAAAGACTTTGAGAAACTCATAATGACTGGATTTGACTAAAAGAACAACATCACAACAGTAGAGTCTTTCACTTGACCAATGTGATAGAGACACCCCTTAAAAACTAACTTTCTAACCTTAAGGTTTGAAATGAATCGACCTTTAAGAACTACTACTAGACTACCCTTTCACTCTATAACAAGGTCATTAGAAAACTGAAACTTGAAAACTTGAATTCTACAATCAATTGTGGCATAATAAGCATAAAGCTAGTTATACCTAAAGTGATGTCAAAGTCAATCATGTCTAATTTGACTAAATCAATCATCATATTATCTTTATGAAAGATAGAAATTATACAATCTCTATATACTCTTTATGAAAGAATGTTCTTACCAACAGGGGTAGAGACACTAAAAGGCTCAAAAAAATGTTCAGGACAAATCCCAAACTTCACAACTACATAATGAGTTAGAAAGGACAAACTAGCTCCTAGATCAAGTAAGGTATACACCTCATGAGAAAAGATTCGAAACTTACCAATGACAACATCTTGGAGTTCTCTTGGTCTTGGCAACTACTCATAACATATAGACAGTTTGAACCTTCTCTTGTCCCTAAAGTACACTCTTTGGGCTACTCTGATCGGTGGTGCCGCAGCAGAAGATCTGGCCTTATTTCCCCATCATCCTGTCTCCCCATCGTACATTATCTCTAAAAGTGATCCACCTGGACACACTTTTAGCAATCAGTTGTTCCCTCACACCACTCTCTTTGATGGATCTTACTATATTTACTATGACGCGGTTTTCCTTTGGAACCTTGGGCCACACTTTCTTGAGATTGAGAGCTCTGAGCTCCCAAATTTTGATTACCCTGCGACCTTCTCCCATACCTATTATTTGGCTTAGGTGCACTTGTTGATGAGGGTGCATAATTAGAAGACCACTTATAAAAGAAAGGCCTATTACCATTACCTTACTTCTATTGACTAGGCTCATGTCTTGCTGACTTGGCCTTCTTACTTTGGTGCTCTTCTTTATCCTTCATCTTGTCCTTCTCTACCTACTGAGCATAAACCATAAGTCTGGAGATATCCATATTAGAGACCAATAGAGTGTCCTTACACTTCTTTTTGACATACTTGCCCAAACTAGAGATGAGCTTCCTCATATTGGTCCTCATATGTAATGCCCGGTAAAATTATCAAAATATCCCTAGAGGGAGGGTATGTGCGTAACGTATCTTCCAATGCTCGTATGGAAAATCCAAGTCCAGATTTGTGATCAACATGAAAAATTGAGTAGGAAGATTATTTTGATCGATATTTAGAGTGACCCGATCAAAAGATATGTTTTTTATTTGAAGCGCAAAATAGTATTGGTGCGTGATAGGAGTGCGTCGCACCTGTATCATGGACCAACACTTATAGTTTTTCAAAAAAATTTGACAGGATCAAGAAAACTCGTTTAGAAACTTTTTCTGAAAATACACAATGCGCGACCAGTCCGCGTCGTGGACTGGGCCTTTTATGAGCTAAAAATTTTCAAATTTTATGAGGCGCATTCTAGTCTATTCTCAATCCCTCCTAAATGCTATACACGGTCTCATTAGATCATATTGACATAAAAAAAGGTCTAAAACCCCCATTCTAAGTCCTATTCAAATAATCTAACAAGGCTAGGGCTTAAAGAAAGAGGGGAAGAACTTGAGGTTGAGCAATTCGAGAGGAGATCCTTGATGTGAACTTGAGGTTGAGTAATTCGAGAGGAGATCCTTGATGTGATTGATTGATAACTTCATCCCAGGTATTTAAGGCTACCTAAAGCATTGGACTATGTTCATCCATGCGCCCCTTCGTCTTCTTGAGTCAAGATCATGAGTATAAATCGCATGGTTTAAATCCTATGATTTCTTGAGTTCTAAATTCTTGTACATGTTGGAGTTTTCATGAATTTACCTGAGTCAATTTATGAGTTGCATCATTAGTATCATGAAACATGAATGCTATTCGAATGTTTGATACTCTATCCCTAAATTTAGTATTTTCTTACTTATGTACAGAATTGAGAAGTAAGAATTTAAATCTTCTAAGCCCATGAATTGAACCCGGAAAGTTTATTTTCTTGTTTCATATATATATAGAGAGAGAGAGAATACCTATTTTATTTTCTGAGTTGAGTCCGAATAATATGATGTTCATGACCAAAATCATTAGGATTCTTGCATGGTATGAGTTAGAGTCATGAGTTGCATTGCATAAATAATGGCCCCAAGTTATTGAGTTATTGAGACAAGAGTTGGATCGTTGAGATGAGTCAAAGAGATGACTTTGAGTTGATTTCTGTGAGCGCATTTTAGTCTTGGAAGGAGTATTGAGCACCGAGTGGGTGATTGAGGGGCACCCAAAGAACTATGTTGCCAGCATAGGTTAGTTGAGTAGTTAACTCTGGCAGCCATGTCCTAATAGATGGACATTCTCTTTGGATCCAAGAGCGAGAGAAAGAGTTTGAGGTTGACGCCCTATTCCGTGGCAAGTTTAGGGTGAACGTGGCAACGATGTCTTTTCATTAAACACCACCCAAGCCCTCGGTGGTGGGGAGTTTTTAGTTAGAGAAACTTCCAAGAAATGCTTGAGTTGGGCCTATCATAATTTTAAAACTGAGTTGCATTAAACAATGAATTAAAGTTTAAAGCATGATTTTAAGCGTTAAACTTACGTCGCTTATTTGAGTTGAGATATGAGATGATTTTAAACTTTAAACTTACGTCGCTTATTTGAGTTGAGATATGAGATGAGGAAAAGCATGATTTTAAACTTTAAACTTACATCGTTTATTTGAGTTGAGATATGAGATGAGGAAAAGCATGATTTTAAACTTTAAACTTGCATTATTTATTTGAGATGAGACATGAGATGAGGAGTTGAGTTTTGAGTCGAGTCGGTTGATTAAGTTTGAGCCTTACTTGTTTCTTGAGCCATCTAACATATTGTACATTCCACGTACTGATGCCACTTGGCGTTTCATCATTGCATGATGCAGATGCAGATGCAGGTGATAGAGGACTTCAGTAGGCACACCGTTGAAGTTCAAAGATCCCGAGTTCAAGAGTTGGTGAGCCCTCCTAGCCTTTATTTTATTTGATTAATTACTTCTATTTTCTTTGAGTTGGGTAGCCATAGTCTTTCATGGTACTATCTAGATGTTAGAGGTGGAGGCTTCATAGACATTGAGTAGAGGATGTTGATTATTGTTTTCCAAACTCTTGTTTATTGGAAATTTCTTTTTTTTTATTAAAGACTTGGTTTACTTACTTTACAGTCTTTTCTATGAGTATTTTCCTTCCGCTGTAAGGTATAATGTGACGATGAGGCCAAGTGGTTCACTCGGGGACTAGCAATAGTCTCTGAGTGCTGGCCACTCCAAGGGTACCCTCTCGGGACATGACAAACTTGGTTTCAGAGCACAGAGTTCAAGTATCCTAGGGAGTCTATGTGGCCGTGTCTAGTAGAGTCTTTTTTATGGGTGTGTTGTGCATCACACTACATGAGCAGGAGGCTATAGGATATTAGGAATGGTTACACTTCTTTGATATTCTGAGATCATGTGATAGAGTTTAACTCTATAAACCCCTATCTAATTTGTGTGTCACGCGTTTGCAGAACATGCCTCTTAAGTGTACAGCAGCCCAACGAGATACTCATGCCCTAAACATTGAGAATCCTCCACCAGAGGTCCCTACTCAAGCAGAAACGAGGAGACAGGGTCGACCTGCCAAGACTGTTGAAGTCCCGCAGGCACCTCTTGGTCAGCCAGCCTCCACCTCAGAGGTAGACTTCAGAGGAGCCATTGCTATGCTCACCTAACTAGTGGCCTCCCAGAGTAATAGCCAAGTTCCTAGGCCCCTAGCTCCAACTCTCAAGAGCCCACTACTGCAACTAGGCTCCGAGACTTCCTGAGAATGAACCTGATAATCTACACGGGGTCGAAAGTTAAGGAAGACCCATAGAATTTCATTGGCAAGATGTGCAAGGTGTTGAGGGCTATGCACGCAAAGGAGATTGAGGGAGTTGAGCTTTCCTTCTACCAGCTTAAGGATGTGTAAAATGTCTAGTATAACTAGTGGGAAGATGGTCGGGATAAGGATGCTGAGCCTACTGAGTGGAGTGAGTTTGACAGTGCTTTCCTTGAACACTTCTTTCCCTAAGAGTTGAGGGAGGCAAATATTGAAGAATTCGTGAACCTAAAGCAAGGGGGGATGACCGTCAAAGAGTACGACCTCAAGTTTATTAAGTTGTCTAGGTACGTTCCAGATATGGTCCAGGACATGAGGGCAAGGATGAGGAAGTTCGTGTCCGGGTTGGGTAAACATATGAAGAGGGAGTCCAAGGCAGCATTATTGATCCCGGGCATGCATATTTCTAGAATCATGGTATATGCCCAGCAAACTAAGGAGGACAAGAAGAAAGACAGAGAAGAGCACTTGAGTAAGAAGGCCAAGTCCACTGGGCATAATCCTAGCCATCACAAATAGAATAAGAGAGATAGGTCTTACTTTTAGAAGAGACATTTGGGGTATGCACCATCATCAGCCAGTGCACCAACTCCAAGGGTCAGGTATGATCAAAGATCCCAAGGTCAGTCCAACTTCAGAGCACAGAGTTTGCAAGCCAATGTGATCCTTGGCTCGAAAAGGAAACCACCTTTAGGACATGTGGCAAGATGCATTTGGGAGAGTGCAAGGACAGAGGGAATGCTTACTACAATTGTGGCCAAATAGGCCACTTCTTGAAGAAATGTCCACTTTTGGGTAATAAGGTGCAGTCTTCTACTACGATGTCACCACCCAAGGGTAATCAGAGAGGTATTACACTGGGGACAGGTGGAGGGACCAATCATCTTTATGCAATAGGGAACCGACAAGACCAAGAGGTTGCACCAGATGTCATGACGAGTATGCATTGAGTCTTTACTTTCAATTGTTATGCTTTGCTTGATCCATGGGCAATGGTGTCCTTTGTGACGCCATATGTTGCTTAAAAGTTTGGGATTCCCTCTAAGTGTTTACTTGAACCTTTCCCTGTTCTACTCTTGTTGGTGAGTCTATCATAGCCAAGAGAGTATATAGGGATTGCATAGTATCTATCTACCATAGGGATTCTCTTGCTGATTTGGTTGAGTTAGAGATGATTGACTTTGATGTAATCCTTGATATGGTATGGATTGGCTCCACGCCTGCTATGCTTCTGTTGACTATAGAACCTAAACTGTCAAGTTCCAGTTTCCAAATGAGCTTGTCATAGAATGGAAGGGAGATTCTGTTGCACCTAAGGGCAAATTTTTTATTTCTTATCTTAGAGCTAGAAGGTTAATCTCTAAAGGGTATATCTACCATCTCGTGCAAGTCAAGTCTGATGATGTTGAGCTTCTTACTCCCGAGTCAGTCCTTATTGTGAGCGAGTTTCTGAAGTGTTTCCTGAGGACCTACCTGGGGTCCCTCCTGATAGGGAGATTGACTTCGGGATTGATGCTCTTTGCGATATGCAGCTTATCTCAATTCCACCATATAGGATGGCCCTCGCTGAGTTGAAAGAGTTAAAAGAGCAATTGAGGGACTTGTTAGAGAAGGGTTATCAAGCTGAGTGTTTCTCCTTGGGTTGCTCCTGTCCTGTTCCTGCAGAAGAAAGATGGGTCTCTTAAAATGTGTATAGATTATAGGCAACTGAACAAGGTCACGATCAAGAATAAATATCCTCTTCCCAGGATAGATGACCTGTTTGACCAATTTCAGGGTGTCTCATGCTTCTCGAAGATAGACCTCAGATCGGGCTACCATCAGTTGAATGTGAGGGAGTGTGATATTCCAAAGACAGCCTTTAGAACTAGATATGGCCACTTTGAATTCTTGGTCATGTCCTTTGGGTTAATGAACACACTGCAACCTTTACGGACTTAATGAATAGAGTGTTCAGGCCCTATCTCGACATGTTTGTAATCGTGTTCATCGATGACATTTTGGTGTATTCGAAGGATGAGGATGAGCATGCCAATCACCTAAGAGTTGTCCTGCAAAGTTCTCAAAATGTGTGTTTTGGCTCAAGTCAATAGCTTTCCTAGGCCATGTTATTTTGGATGATGGTATTCGAGTAGATGCCTAGAAGATCGAAGCGGTTAAGAACTAGCCAAGACTGACCTCACCAACTTACATAAGAAGTTTTTTGAGGTTGGCAGGCTACTACCGCAGGTTCGTTAATGGGTTTTCTTCCCTGTCCACACCATTGACCAAACTAACTCAGAAAAAGATCAAGTTTCAGTGGTTTGAGGAATGTTAGAAGAGCTTTCAAGAGTTGAAGATTAGATTGACTACTGCACTTGTTTTGATATTGCCCGATGGGACAGAGGACTTTGTAGTTTATTGTGATGCTTCGAGGGTTGGATTGGGATGTGTACTGATGCAAAGAGGGAAGGTGATAGCCTATGCTTCCAGGCAACTCAAGGTTCATGAGAGGACTATCCAACCCATGATCTTGAGTTGGCAGCAGTGGTGTTTGCACTTAAAATCTGGCGCCACTACTTGTATGGAGTGCATGTGGATGTGTTCACTGACCATAAGAGCTTGCCGTATGTTTTCAGTCAGAAAGAGCTTAACCTATGACAGAGGAGATGGTTGGAGTTACTCAAGGATTATGACATGAGTATTTTCTACCACCCAGGTAGAGTTAACATTGTTGCTGACACTCTTATCAGGTTGTCAATGGTAGCATAGCCCATGTGGAGAAAGGAAAGAAAGAGTTAGCCAAAGAAGCACATCGATTGGCTCGATTAGGAGTTCAACTAAGGAGAATAATTAAGGATGAATTAATGTTCTGAATAGGTTTGCTTCATCCTTCGTGGTAGAGGTGAAAGAAAAACAAGACCAAGATCCTATCATACTCCAATTGAAGGAGGTTGTCCACAAACAGAAAGTGATGGTTTTCTCCAAAGGGAATATCATATTAGATTGTGTATTCCCAATGTTGATGGTATTCGAAACAGAATCATGACTAAGGCCCATAATACTAGATATTCCGTTCATCCTAGCTCTACCAAAATGTACCACGACTTGGGAGAAGTCTATTGGTGGAGTGGAATGAAGAAAGATATTGCTGAGTTTGTTTCGAAGTGCCCGAATTGCCAGCAAGTGAACGTTGAGCATCGAAGGCCATGTGGATTGGCTCAAAACTTTGAAATTCTGGAATGGAAGTAGGAGATGATCAATATGGACTTTATTACTATTCTACCAAGGTCTCGAAAGTAACATGATTCAATATGGGTGATTGTAGATAAGATGACTAAATTGTCTCACTTCTTGGTAGTATAGACAACCAACACTGCGGAGGAGTACGCCAAGTTGCACATCTAGGAGATTGGGAGGTTGCATGGAGTTCTCTTGTCCATCATCTCAGACAGAGAAGATCAATTTACCTCTGAATTTTGGAGATCGTTCCAGAAAGGATTGGGTATTAAGTGAACCTGAGCACAACATTTCATCCACAGACAGATGGTCAGGCAGAGCGTACAATTCAAATATTAGAGGATATGTTGAGAGATTGTGTTCTTGATTTCAAGGGGAATTGGGATGATCACCTACCATTGATTGAATTTGCATATAATAATAGTTATCATGCAAGCATTCAAATAGCTCCCTATGAAGCCTTGTATAGAGGAGATGTAGATCACCGATTGGGTGGTTTAAGGTAAAAGAAGCGAAGTTGATTGGGCCTGATCTTGTCCACCAATCAATGAAGAAGGTCAAGGTAATTAGAGAGAGATTGAAGACCGCCCAAAGTCGACATAAATCTTATATCGAGATGAGTCTTGATTCTATTCATGCCTTGATATCCACCTTTACTGATTATTTAAGGACGAATGATCCCAAGGGAGAGATGATGTAACGCCTAGTAAAATTATCAAAGTACCCCTAGAGGGAGGGTATGCGCGTAATGTATCTTTCAATGCTCCTATGGAAAATTCAAGGCCGAATTTGTGATCAACACGAAAAAAAATGAGTGGGACAATGGTTTCGATCGATTTTTAGAGCGACCCGATCAAAAGATAATTTTTCGATCTGAAGCGCAAAACAGTGTTGGTACGCGATAGGAGTGTGTCGCGCTTGTATCGCGGACCAGCACTTAGACTTTCTTTTTGAAATTTTTTTATGGGATTGAGAATACTCATTCAGAAACTTTTTCTAAAAATACACAGTGCACGACCAGTCCACGTCGCGGATGGGCCCTTTTTTTAGCTGAAAATTTCCAAATTTTACGAGGGACATTCTGGTTTGTTTCCAACCCCTCCTAAACTCTATACACGATCTAATTATATCGTTTTGACATAAAAAGGGTCTAAAACCCCCATTCTAAGTCTTATTCCAATAATCTAATAAGGCTAGGGCTTGAAGAGAGAGGAGAAGAACTTAAGGTTGAGCAATTCGAGAGAAGATCCTTGACGTGATTGATTGATAACTTAATCCCAAGTATGTAAGGCTACCTAAAACGTCGGACTATGTTCATCCACTTGCCCCTTCATTTTCTTGAGTCAAGATCATGAGTATAAATTGCATATTTTAAATCTTGTGATTTCCTGAGTACTAAATTCTTGTACATGTTGGAGTTTTCATAAATTTACTTGAGTCAATTTATGAGTTGCATCGTTATTATCATGAAATATGAATATTATTCGAATGTTTGATACTTTATCCCTAAATTTAATATGTTGTAATGCCCGGTAAAATTACCAAAATAACCCTAGAGGAGAGGTGTGTACAAAATGCATCTTTCGATGCTCGGATTGAAAATCCGAGAACAGATTCGTAACCAGCACGAAGAATTGAGTGGGGGAAGGGTCTCGGTTTATTTTTAGAGCGACCGAGTCAAAAGATAATTTTTCGTTCTAAAACAAAAAACAGTGTGAGTCCGCAACAGAGCCGCATCGCGGACCTATCGCGGAGACACATTTATGTTTTTCTGTGATTTTTCGACGGAGTTGAATTTTGCCGAAATGTGTTGTTCGCGACAGGTTTGCATCGCGGACTCTGTTACTTCAAGTTTGGAATTTTTTTTTAAAATTTCGAGGGGTATTCTAATCCATTCCTAATACCTTCTAAACTTCCTATACGACGAATATATGTCATTTTCTCCGAGAAAGGGTTCCAAAAACCCATTCAAAACCCTCTTCCTAGCAAAAATCACTAACTTAGGGCTTGAGGAGAGTTGAAATTGAAGAATTCAAGAGGAGATTGTTCAAGGAATTGTTGTTGCCAATCATCCTAAGCACGTAAGGCTAAAATAAAGCATGGGATTGTTCTCTTATGTGCCCTTTTGAGTAAATTGAGTCATTTATTGAAGATAATGAGTATGATGTGAATATTGTTGAGTATTATACTGAGTTTTACTTAATTCATATATTTTACATGAGTTGATGATCATCATAAACTTGATTTATTGCATAATTCATTTTTATGAGTGTTTTTCACAAAACCCTATGATTATTTTATTATAGAGTGCAAGAATGAACTTAGCAGATGAGTCTAGAGCCTTAATGAGGATGATGTTTGTGATGTTGTGATTGTGTTTCACATTTGATGAGATTCTTGATAATGATGCTGATGAGAATGATGTCTTAAAACTTGAAACTAAATTCTAAAAGAGTATTTCAAGTCCATGATGTTGATGTTGATGTTGATGAGATGAGTTGATGTTAATGTTGAGGTACCATGTCCCTATGGGACTAATGATGAGGTATTATGTCCCTATAGGACTGATGATGACGTATTATGTCCCTATGGAACTGATGATGATGATGTTTTATGAGCATGTCGAGTTTTGAGAGGAGTATTGAGCACCAAAATAGGTGAGAGTGAGTCCCACTCGAACTCAATAACTACGTGGCCCGCGTAGGAAGAGAGGATTCAACTGCAATGCGGATGACTCCTTTCTTGTCCCAATAGAGGACTAAGGTTTTTCTTGTGGATCCACTGAGGTTGATGTCCTTTACCCCGGGCAGGGTACTAGATGGATGTGGCAATGGCATCGGTTTGTTGTATCATCACTGGCTCATAGGTGATGGTTGTTAGTTAGAGAAACTCCCAATGAAGTCTTACTTTGATAGTACTCTGATGTTGATGTTGATGTGATAGTATGAGTCGAGTTTCCTTGAGTTGAGTTGAGTCAGGTTTCCTTGAGCTGAGTTGAGTCGAGTTTCCTTGAGTTGAGTTGAGTCGAGGTTTCTTGAGATGAGTCTAATGTATTGATGATGTTGAGATAAGATGTTGATGAGCCATTTGTCTACTCTAATTTCTTGCCTTAGATAGACATTTGATGTTCTGATGGAGTGTGATGTTGAGTTGATGTTATCCATACACTGTTGTACTTGTACTGTTACATTCAGATATTTTAATGCTAGTACATTCTACATGCTGACATCACTCGGCACTGCATCATTTCGTGATGCAGACACAGGAGTTAGAGGACTTTAACAGACATCGTTGAGGTCAGAGATTCCGAGTTCAGTCATTGGTGAGCCTCCTTGCTATCCGGAGGAGACCTTTTTACTATTTACTTTAGTTATTTATTGAGTTGGGTAGCCATGGTCTGTCATGGTACCATCTTAGACTGTTGAGTCAAGTTAGAGGCTTCATAGACATGAGTCGAGGTTTGATGTTGGGGTTTTTCCCTTATGAATTGAGTTAACATTGCATTTGTTTATCTTTGATGTTGAGACTGATATTGGCCATTAGCCCTTCTTATTGAGGTAGCTCACTGCACTACTTTTACTATTCCGCTGTATTGATGTTGAGTGACTGTCCTGAGAATGAGTGGTTCGCTTGGGGACTAGCAATAGTTTCAAGGTGCCAGCCACGCCTAGGGTACCCTCCCGGGGCGTGACATATTTTGTTACTTATATACTGAATTGAGAAGTATGAATCAAAATCTTCTAAACCCATGAATTGAACCCGGAAAGTATATTTTCTTGTTTCATATATCTATTTAAAGAATACCTATTTTATCTTATGAGTTGAGTCTGGATAATATGATTTTCATGATCGAAATCATTAGGAGTCTTGCATGGTATAAGTTAGAGTCATGAGTTGCATTTCATAAATGATGGCCCTGAATTATTAAGTTATTGAGACACTGAGTTGAGTTATTGAGAAATGAGTTGGCTCATTGAGATGAGTTTGAGTTGATTTCTATGAGCACATTTTAGTCTTGGAAGGAGTATTAAGCACCGAGTGGGTGATTGAGGGACACCCCAAGAACTACGTTATTAGCGTAGGTTACTCGTGCAGTTAAGTCCTAATAGATGGACATTCTCTTTGGATCCAAGAGTGAGAGAGAGAGTTTGAGGTTGACGCCCCATTCCGTGGCAAGTTTAGGGCTGATGTGGCAGCGACGTCTTTTCGTTGTACACCACCCAAGCCCTCGGTGGTGGGGAGTTTTCGGTTAGAGAAACTTCCAAGCAAACACTTGAGTTCAGCCTATCATGATTTTCAAATTAAGTTGCATTAAACACTAAGTTAAATTTTAAACTTTAAACTTGTTTATTTAAGTTGGGATATGAGATGAGGAAAAGCATGATTTTAAACCTTAAACTTACATCGTTTATTTGAGTTGAGATATGAGATGAGGAAAAGCATGATTTTAAACTTTAAACTTACATCGCTTATTTGAGGGGAGATATGAGATGAGGAAAAACATGATTTAAACTTTAAACTTGCATTATTTATATGACATAAGACATGAGATGAGGAGTTGAGTCTTGAGTCAAGTCAGTTGATTGAGTCTGATACTTACTTGTTTCTTGAACCATCTTACATACCATACATTTCACATACTGACGCCGCTTGGTGCTGCATCTTTGCATGATACAAATACAGCTGATAGAGAACTTTAGCAGGCACATCGTTGAAGTTCAGAGTTCTCGAGTTCCAGAGTTGGTAAACCCTCCTTGCTGTCCGAAGGAGCCTTTATTTTAGCTGATTAGTTACTTCTATTTTCTTTGAGTTGGGTAGCCATAGCCTGTCATGGTACCATCTAGATTTTAGAGGTAAAGGCTTCATAGACATTGAGTAGAGGATGTTGAGTATTGTTTTCCAAACTCTTATTTATTGAAAATTTCCTTTTTATTAAAGACTTGGTTTACTTACTTTACAGTCCTTTCTTTGAATATTTTCCTTTCGTTGTCGAGCATGATGTGACGATGAGGCCAAGTGGTTTGCTTGGGGAATAGCAATAGTCTCTGAGTGCCGACCACGCCAAGGGTACACTCTCGGGGTGTGACATCATATCTAGATCATCTCTAAAGCATATCTAGGTAGCTGGATAAACTTAAAGTTATACTTCTTCACTGTCAACGCCTCTTGCTTCAGATTCACAAACTCTTCTAGCTTCGCCTCTCTTAGATCCCTATAAAAGAAGTGGTTAAGGTATGCACTCTCTAACTCATCCTAAATAGCAAGCTCAACGTTCTTACCAAGACTCTCTTCCCACTGATTGTACCATACATTAGCGATATTTTTGAGCTAATAGAAAACAACTTTAACTTCCTCAACATTCTCAATTTTAGTAGCATGTATAGCCTTTAGAATCTTCCATAATGTATCAATGAAATTCTAAGCATCCTCCGCAACTTTGTACCCTGTGAAGACTGGAGGGTTCATCCTCAAGAAGTCTCTTATCTTGATAGTAGTAGATGGCTCTTAAGAACTAAAGTTAGGGACTGGAGTGATTTGGAGACCAAATTGGAAAACCCCTAATTGAGTGAGCATGGTAATAGTTCCTCTAAAGTCTGCCTAAGAAGTACTGACAAGTTGAACAGTAGATATCTTTCGAACTTCTTGGTTCCAGTATCAGCAGGTTGGATAGTAGGTGTCGGCAGAACTTTTTGAGCTCCATGATCCTGATCAGTTTCCTCTGCCTAGGCTTGATCCTTATCCGTATTTCCAAAGTTAGAGGTATCATAGTCGGTAGAACCTCAGTGTTGGAGACATTTCTCAAGCTTGTTGTGCGTCTCAAGGCATGATTTGAAAATGCATAAATATAGAAGTTAGAAGGAAACTTACTTTTATAGAGTCAAACTCTACTGCACAAGTTAAGATCATAAAAGTGAGATAATTCCTAATGTCCTATAGCATCCCTATTATAGATATGGTGTGCTTTACATCGATAAGCAGGACTCTACTAGATATGAATACATAAACGTCCCAGGACTCTTAAACTCTATACTTTAATTTAAAGTTTATCATGCTTTGAGCCAACACCATAGATGTGGTTGACACTCAAAAAATATTATTTGTCCCAAGCAAACCCCCTAGTCTGCTAGCTAACTCAATGAAAGACTCGACTTGTAGAAGAGAAACTCAGATGCACAACTCAATATCATCAATAATAATTAAATAACAAATTAAGGTAATCAAGATGAAAATATAACATAATATTAGAAATAATGAAATCATAATTTCAAAACCAATTTTAAAGAAAATATATTGACTCCACTCTACTCTGTTTGTGAAGCCTCTAAACACTCATAAGAAGGTACTGTGATGAATCTGCGATTACCTCAAAAGAACTATATAAATAAGAAGGAATAAAATAAAAGAGTTCCTCTGTATGCAAGAAGGTCTTTACGAAAAGTTGGAAGAAACCTGATCTTCAATGATACATCCGTTGAGAATTTCTAACACCTGTATTTGCATCATGAAAAGATGTTACACCGAATGATGTTAGTACCTGGAGTGTTGTGGTATGTAAAATGGCTAAAAGGAAATCATACTCAAAGATGCTCAAAGGAAAGAACGATGACGCAACTCAATCATGCATGTCTCAAGGATAAACTAGTGCTTTATAATTATAATTAATAAATGCATCTTAGTAAAATAATAATATTTACTCTTTGAAGAGTTTCTCTAATCGATAACCATCACTCATTATCTAGTGATGATACAATGAATTATTGTTATTTCCACAATCCAATACTTTGGCTGAGTAAGGGATGCAATGTCACTGAATCCATAATAGAAGCCCTCTTTTAGGACAAGTGAGGAGTCACCCAAACCAACAGTACGATCTTACGCTACATTAGCTGTGCAGTTTATGAAATTTGAGTTACATCTACTCTTACCCAAATCAGTGCTATATACTACTCTTAAAATCAACTCATTATGCTTACATACCTCAAGTAAGAAAAATGCTCAAAAATCATCTCATCCAGTCTCATTGGACTCTACTCAAGAAACTTAAACTTTTCTCAATTTATCATGTTTTTTTTATAAGAATATTAGTGCTTTTAAGATTACCCACATCATATCAAGTCTTTTTTATCTAAGGCATCATGTATGCTTATTTCTCATACTCATTCAGACTCGGTAAAATATGCATGAAATTAATATAAAGAATACTTTTCATGAAATCATTCACCATTAACTCAAAATAATGCATTAAGACAATGATCATCAAGGCAAATGGGGTTCATGGGGATGTAACCATGAACAATAATTTCTACTAATTTGAAATATAGGATCAATTGTAATTTCAAGACATAATTATATAAAACTCTATGAATGAAGAATTAACTCATTCAAAACTCAAAGAAAACTAGGGCTAAACTCAATTTGAACTCTTTAACGACAAACTTTAGATATAGAGTGGGTGGATGAACTCAATTCAATACTATGAAAAATCTTACATACCTGGAGATCATTCTCCAAGCTAAAATCGAAGAACTTTGGTTGAAACATTTGAACTCTAGTTTTTTTTCCTCTTCAATCTTACTCTCAAAATATTCTAAGTGTTAATAAGAGTAAAGACACGTAGGGTATTGATAAGGGGCCTAAATTACTCCCACAACATCAGAATTTTGATTGAAAAAGAGTGAAAAAAGATAAAGATACTCCTCACTAAAAATAAAAATACTCCTCACTAAAAACTATCGAAGTGATTCACAAAAAAACATCTATGGTCCATGGATGCTTCTATAGTACCCTTCGTGGAACTTGGGCTAGAATTTTGGGTTTCTGAACTCTGGATCTACGGGCACCCTTCTATGGATCATAAATCCTCTTATAGATCATCATGTCAATTCTTGGAAAAAATACTAATTTGGGGTCTTAGGATTTTGGGTTTATGGGACCCTTTTACGGTTCGTAAAATATTCTATGAATCGTAGAAACCAACTTGTGAAATGGGCATTGAGATTTAGAAGACTTCAAGACCTTGCCTTCCACAAAGGCCATTTATAGTCCATGAAACTTTCTACGAGCCACAGACAGGGATTGTGGAAGTCAAACTTAGGTCAGACTTTTCGAAGTTGGGTTCTACAGGTCCATCTACGGTCCGTTAACATTTCTAAGGACCGTAGATGTTCTCATAGAAACCCACCTTCCATAGAACTGAACTCTTTTTTTGAATTTTTTTGGGCTAATCTGAGTTGAACTATTTTGAAATGTTACAAAATGCATAAAAAATGACAAGAGTACAAGGAAAGAAATAACTAAAGAGATAAATTTCAAGAAATTCACTTATAAAAATAAAAAAATACAAAAAGAAAAATGGAGCAAGACAGTAAACATAGACCCTAACTCTGTAAAGTGAAGTAATTTATATATCTAAGGTAATTATAATTTAATTATTATTATCGATTAGTTTGTTAAGAATATTATATCAGTCATTATCGTATTAATAATCTGGTAAGAGCAAAATCTAAATCATATTCAAAATTAATAGTATCTTTTTCTGTTTAAGTTATTGATATTTTTGAAATATGCACACCATTATTTCCAAGGCCACAACTTTAACAAAAAATCATATGAAATTTAACCCTACTAAAATCATAATTTCAATAAAAAAATATCTGAAATTTAATCTTATCAAGATCATAACTTAAATAAAAGTGTTCAAATTTTGACCTTGTTAAAACAAAAAAATTTATAAAAAGGATGATGTTTGATTTTGACAAAAACACACTGCAAATAAAGAAGGACCAATGTTTTCTAAAATTAAGACACAAATTTTTGCAATCCTGGGTGTTTGAAGTGGTTTTAGCTACAAGTGATAAAATAATGGTCCTAAAATTTTGTATTTACGCTCTTCGATGGAGAATATAAGTTTTTGCACGAATTATTTATATTTAGGGTTGGTTTTTAATTTTATCTTCATTATTCATTTATAAAACTTGTGGGATGAAAGTATCTTTAATTATGAGTTGATTTCGCAAGACATAAGTTTAGAGAACTTTTGCTTGATTCTAAAAAAAAATAAGTTATGTCTATTAGAACGTAATTTTGTGGGTTTTAAATAACAAAATTATGCCTCTATTAGGTTATGTTCTGTAGGAAAGAAACAATGTTTCGTAAAGCATAACTTGTGTGTTATGAATTAGTTGAGATATAACATTTTTATATTGAATTTATGACTCTCTACATAAATTCTCTAGAAATTAAGTTATACCTCGTAAAACATAAATTATGGATTATGAATACAAAAATATAAATTTTTGCCTTGCAATTTTTTTTATTGATATCACAAACATCTGTAATTATTTTAAATGTTACTCCCTCCATCCATCTTTACTTGTCTACTGTTGACTTGGAACATGGATTAAGAAATAGTAAATGATCGGAGTAATTTTATCAAATTACCCTTTAAATATAAATACAAGTTTTGAAAAATGTAATAAGAAAATAATTATAATTAATAATAAGGACAAATTAGGAACTAAAAATAAAATGATAAGTATTGAACATCCTAAAATAGTACCGTGGACAATTAAAAATGATTTGAGAGAGTAAAACAAAATTACAGAGCATCAATTTGAGGAAAAAAATAACTAACTAAAAACCACCCTAAATACAGCCCTTTATGTTCTTGAATAGCTAACAAAGCCCAAAATACAGCCCTTTATGTACTTGAATAAATTGTGAAAATATCAAAAGATCCATGATTCTGGTTCACCTTACCCTCTCATCCTCTCAGTGCAGAAATAATTTTTGAAAGCCTCAAAATCTTCTCTTATCTTCCCTCTCAAAATTGCTCTACACTGCTAAATCCCTAAAAAGTCTCCAGCTTCAATATCAAAACCAGGTATATTTGTTCATATTATTAATCTTTAGTGTTGGGTTCAGGTTCTTTCCAAGTTTCATGGAGCAGCTTATGTGCATATTGTAGAAAAATGGCATCTTTCCCACTTGTTTCAAATGACAGATTATTAGTTACTCACAATAAATGGAAACCCCACATTGGAAATTCTGAATCTTTAAGAAGTTTCAAGAATCAATATTGCTCATTTTCCAATTCTTGTTTTTCCCCAAGATTCTGTATATCTCAGCTTAGGTACAAGGAATGGATGATTCGTATTGGAAATTCTGACCCTTTTAGGAGATTAAAAAACCAATCTTGCTCATTATCCAATTCTTGTTTTACCTCAAGTTCTGTGCCTTTACTGGGGTTGAATCATAGGTTATGTAAATTTCAAAGTAGTACTGTGGTTAGATCACTGGTAAATGAGAAGGGAGATATAGAAAGCCATTTGAACGAAACAGAAAGTAATAATATTCGTAGGAAGTTTTCGTTGAGATTGAGACCAAGGATAAGATTGTTATCAAGAAGGTTGAGAAGGGTATCTGTTAAATCCATGTTAAATGATTTCGGGAAGTTTCTGAGGAAGAACTCAAGAAGATTGACACTGTCAACTTCAATTTCAGTAGTTTTGGGCTTGTGTTATTTGTTTTTAAGATTGACAGCAACTCCTTCTCCAAAGGTTGTTCCATATTCAGACTTGATTACCAGCCTCCAGGAAGGATCTGTAACAAAGGTTCAATTTGAGGAAGGCACACGGCGTATTTACTACAATACGGACTTGTGGAGTCTTAAAAATGTTGAGAGAGGTGATGATAATTCCTTAGTTCCTGCTGAAAGCACGACCATCACTGAGGAAAGCAAAGATATAGAGAGCAACAAAGGTGGCAGGAATTTCTTCAGTAGAATATCAAAAGCCCAAGGTTCTACCCCTGTATGGCAGTTTAGTACAAGAAAGATTGATCATGATGAAGGATATCTTCTTAGTCTAATGAGGGAAAAGGGAACAGCATATGGCTCAGCCCCACAATCAGCACTTATGTCAATTAGGAGCTTATTAATTACTATGTTATCTTTATGGATTCCTTTGACTCCTATAATGTGGCTTCTCTATCGTCAGCTTTCTGCTGCCAATAGCCCAGCCAGAAAAAGAAAGCCAAGTAACCAGGTGGTCGGCTTTAATGATGTGGAGGGTGTGGATACTGCAAAAGTGGAACTTATGGAGGTAAGCAGCCATTATTATGAACTACATAGTAACTTTTAATTGATATTTAAGTTTTGAAATTTACGGTGATAGTGAGTTTATCATCTCTCAATTAGTAGTAGTCCTTTGTTGCTTCATCCAATGAGTTTTGATGTATTCAACCCGAGTTTATGAAGAGTAGATGCTAAGTCAATACTTTGATTAATGCTAGAATAGGAATAAGGAAATACAATCCTACTTTGAATGGGAATAGAAATTACAATAGTATATAGAGTCCTACTTTGAAAAGGATTGTACTATAGTATCCTAGTTGGAAAAGGAGTCTAATATAGTATCTATAAGTAGGGTCTTAGTGTAATAATATAGACAACAATTCAATAATATTCTTCTCCTATATTTCTCACATGGTATCAAAGCTTCTGCGGTCTTGGTAGAAAATCAAAGAGCTTCCGCTGCCGGCGGGCGGCTATGACCCATATATGCCGCCCCTCTAGCCAATGGTTATGTTAACAAAAGTAGGGTCAACAACAATAATAACATACCCAGTGAAATCCCACAAGTGGGGTCTGGGGAGGGTGAGATGTACGCAGACCTTACCACTACCACATAGGTAGAGAGGTTGTTTCCTGGGAAGCCTCGTCGCAAAAACCCATTTGCAGAATACGTTAGATACGATAAACATGCAAGAAAGAGAAGAACAAATGATAATACGTAACCAAAGTAGGGCCAATGTATCTAATTTGACTGTTTTTTTTTATATCTAATTTGTGTAGCACCTTGTCATCTTTTTGGTGACTAGTTTTTCATATTTATCATGTGTAGCACCGTGCCATCTCTCCAGTGACTACTTTTGTCATATTCAATTTGCGTAGCACCATGCATCTCTCCAGACTACACATATTCAATTTGTATAGTGCCGTGAATTTTTCGAACTACTTTCTCATATTTGAGTTGCATAGCACTGTGTCTTTTTGGTGACTCAGATTTGATTTGTGTAGTTCCATTCGTCTTTTCGGTGACTCATCAAATCTAGTTTGCGTAGGGTCCTATCCATACAATTTCTCTTTTGTAGTAGGGTCATGTCGTCAATATGATCCTACTTCTATAATTTCTATTTCCCAGTAGGGTCGTGCCATCATTCCGACCCTACCCATATAATTCTCTTCTCAGTAAGGTCGTGTCATCATTCCGACCCTACCCATATAATTTTATTTCTCAATTTGTGACCACTTTCAGCCATCAAATCTAATAATTTGGTGCATAAGCAAGTTTCAAGAAGTTTTAAAGTGACTTTCTTAGAGTAATTTCGAGATGATCTGTATTGTCATTCTCCATTGACCTTTTAATCAGTTGTGTTAGAATAAGAATAGGTAAATACAATCCTACTTAGAATAGGAATAGGAATTACAATAGTATATAGAATCCTATTTGGAAAAGGATTATATTATAGTATCCTAGTTGGAAAAGGAGTCTAATATAGTATCTATAAATAGGGTATCAATGTAATAATGTAGACAACAATTCAATAATATTCTTCTCCTATATTTCTCACATGGTATCAGAGCTTCTATGGTCCTAGTAGAAAATCAAAGAGCTTCCGTTGCCGGCGGGCGGCTATGACCTACTTATGGTGCCCGTCTGGCCAGTAGTTATGTTAACAAAGTAGGGTTAGTGATATATATATGATTCTCATATTCAAGGGAAGAAAATTTAATCAAACAAGTCATCAATTTTCGGTGTCTTTCTAGGGTTGTTTTGTGGCAACCCCACATCTTTCAGTGTTTGTGTAGCACCGCCATCATTCCGGTGACTACTTTGTTTATATCTAATTTGGGTAGCACCGTATCATCTTTTCGGTGACTGTTTTTTCATATTTATCATGTGTAGCACCGTACCATCTTTCCGGTGCCTACTTTCTCATATTCGATTTGTGTAGCACCGTGCATCTCTCCGGACTACTCATATTCAATTTGTGTAGTACCGTGAATTTTTCGAACTACTTTCTCATATCTGAGTTGCAAAACACTGTGTCTTTATTGGTGACTCAGATTTGATTTGCGTAGTTCCATTCGTCTTTTCGGTGACTCATCAAATCTAGTTTGCGTAGGGTTATGCCATCATTCCGACCCTATCCATATAATTTTTCTTTTGCAGTAAGGTCATGTCGTCAATATGATCTTACCTATATAATTTCTATTTTCCAGTAGGATCGTGCCATCATTTCGACCCTACCCATATAATTATCTTCTCAGTAGGTTCGAGTCATCACTCCGACCCTACCCATATAATTTTATTTCTCAATTTGTGATCATTTTCAGCCATCAAATCTAATAATTTGGTGCATAAGCAGGTCTCGAGAAGTTTTAAAGTGACTTTCTTAGAGTAATTTTGAGATGATCCATATTGTCATTCTCCATTGACCTTTTAATCAGTTGAACATTAAGAGTGCTTTTCTCTATGATGATCTCGAGGAAGATATCTATATGGAGCATTCACCTGATTTTGTTGCTCAGGGGGAGTTTGATAACCTTGTATGTCGGTTGTGTAAATCATTCTATGGTCTAAAACAATCTTCTCAAGCTTGGTTTGGGAAGTTTAACAATACAATCCCGGAATTGCATGAGAAGACTAAGACATTGAGGTTGGCTGTTAATTTTGTGAAGCTGGAAGATCAACTTGCTGATATCTCAACGCACTCGTCATCGATCCTCGTGTTAATTACATTTGTAACAAGCTAGGTACATATGACGTGTATGCACTAGCTTGAGGGGGAGTGTTAGAATAGGAATAGGTAAATACAATCCTACTTAGAATAGGAATAGGAATTACAATAGTATATAGAATCCTATTTGGAAAAAGATTGTATTATAGTATCCTAGTTGGAAAAGGAGTCTAATATAGTATCTATAAATAGGGTATCAATGTAATAATGTAGACAACAATTCAATAATATTCTTCTCCTATATTTCTCACAAGTTGAACATTAAGAATGTTTTTCTCTATGATGATCTCGAGGAAGAAATCTATATGGAGCATCCACTTGATTTTATTGCTCAGGGGGAGTTTGGTAACCTTGTATGTCGATGGTGTAAATCATTCTATGGTCTAAAACAATTTTCTCAAGCCTGGTTTGGGAAGTTTAACAATGCAATCCCACAATTGCATGAGAAGACTAAGATGTTGAGGTTGACTGTTAATTTGTGAAGCCGGAAGATCAACTTGCTGATATCTCAACACGCCCTTCATTGATCCTCGTATTAATTACATTTGTAACAAGCTAGATACATATGACGTGTATGCACTAGCTTGAGGGGGAGTGTTAGAATAGGAATAGGGAAATACAATCCTTCTTAGAATAGGAATAGAAATTACAATAGTATATAGCATCCTATTTGGAAAAGGATTGTACTATAGTATCCTAGTTGGAAAAGGAGTCTAATGAAGTATCTATAAATAGGGTCTTAATGTAATAATATAGACAACAATTCTATAATATTCTTCTCCTATATTTCTCACAATTAACAACACCATAACTATGTGATCCCACAAGTGGGGTTTGGAGAGGGAATGCAGACCTTATCCGTACCTTTATGGGCTTTGTGGGTAGAGAGGTTATTGCTGATAGACACTTGGCTCAAGAAAAATGTTTTTATAACAGATTTGAAAAAAATACAAGAGTAAAGAAGCTATGGTGAAAACATCATAGAGAAGGAAAATGCGGACAACAAAATGCTGATAATCAAAGTACAAGAAACAATAGTAGTATTAAAATTGAAGAATCAGATAATGATAAAATCATAATAATGATAATACTGGTTAGGAGACGGAGTGGGCAAATAAGGTGCTCTAAACTTAGAACCACGTTCTCCCACAAAAAGCCAGAATTCGCTCGGCTACCTACTAACCTTCTAGTCTTCTATCATAATCCTCGATTTCCATGTTCTTCAATTCTGAAGGAAAAAAACATAGTTATCCAGCAAGCATAGCTGTAGTTTTAGTAGACCAGGAACTTATACGTTTGTGACTGGTAGCCTTGAGAATTGCAACATTTAGTTTCAGATGAAATGACTTTTCTCAAAAAGAATTGGTTTCCACTTTGTTTAACTATAATTCTTTATGATCAAGTGACCCATTTCCAGTAAGAGTGGTCTAAATTGAATTCGCATGTGAAATATTGAGTACATTCTTTAATGAGGAGTTGATAGTCTCTATTTTTGTTGTATCAGTTATCATTTAAACGGTCAGATTGATTATGTATTGGTCCCATTGGATGTAAATGTTGCTCCAGCTTAACATGGTTATAAGGGTTTTCAGTTTCAGCCATTTTTGTTACTAACATAATGGGCTTTGCCAGCCCCTTCCACTGATTGAGAAGAAATTAAAAAGATCTACTTTAAGGTTTCATACATGCTGAAAAAAATCCTAGTTCTTTCAGACAATATTGTCCAATAATACATGACGACAATGTTCTCCTGACCTTTTATTGTCTGTAATAATCAACACTTAATTGTTTTCTTCACTTTCCTTTATTACACAACTTATATGTAATGTGTTAAATGGTGAGAACACAATGGTCCAGTGCACTAGAAGTGATAAGTATCATCTCTATACTCCTTGCACAAGTAGCACCAACTCATGCAAATTCTCCTCCCCTTCTTAAGCGTCCTGCTGAGGTAGCTTTGCGCACTGAGCCAAGCAAAGAGAATTACTCTCTTGAGTGTTTGCTTCAAACTTTCTCCCCCACCTCCCTCTTAGGCTTAATTTTAGCAAAGCTTGAACCATTTTGATCAAGAAACTCGTAATGGTCAAGGAGAAAAATGTAAGTACCATGGGTTTAAAACAATAGCTAGCAATTGAAGTTACTGGCTTAGGAAATGACATTAAACTTGAATAGTTTTCACTTTTCTGCTGCTATATATGATGAGAAAATCATCCTTCCATCTATTCCTACGAATTCAGCCATACTGTATGACTAAAGTTTCTACAAATTACTAATTGTACCACTGAGACAGACCATCTCTCTCCTTTCCAACCTTTTCTTTGTTCCAGACTTGTACTTTACTAGTGATTGAGCAAGTAATTTTAAGATGATATTGATAAAATAACCTAATAGGTTTCCTTATCAAAGAAAGAAAGAAAGATAGCCTATTAGGGTTAAGTTTGTTGAATTCATTTCCTAAGATAAGGTTCCACTTATTCCTCCTTCCATGGAAGCTAAGGAGGGTTTTGTGTAGTTCATATGCACAATCTTGTAAATGATCTGTCTTATTTCACCTAGTACCATTTTTATTCCTTATTGTACTGACAATTCATTTTTCTTGTCTCTAGATAGTTTTGTGCCTGCAAGGAGCTATAAACTTCAGTAAACTAGGGGCAAAGTTACCAAGAGGTATACTGCTTGTAGGTCCACCAGGAACAGGGAAAACACTACTAGCTCGTGCTGTGGCAGGAGAAGCAGGAGTACCCTTTTTTTCTGTTTCTGCTAGTGAATTTGTTGAAATGTTTGTTGGAAGAGGAGCAGCTCGCATTAGAGACCTTTTCAGTGTAGCAAGAAAGAATGCTCCTTCAATCATTTTCATTGATGAACTGGATGCGGTCGGAGGAAAACGTGGCAGGAGTTTCAATGATGAAAGAGACCAAACTTTGAATCAGGTAAGTAGTGACTTAGACCTCTGTCACCTCTTTGATGGAGTCAGCTTTTTTATCCAATGGCATATTGATTGAGTCATAAGTTTGCCAATATCCTACTACTATTTGTGCATTGTTTACTTGTGGATGATTAGTATTAACATAAGAAAAGCAGTACACCACCACCACTACCAACAACAACAACAACATACCCTGTGGAATCCCACAAGTGGGGTCTGGGGAGGGTGGAATGTATGCAGATCTTACCAATACCTCATAGAGGTAGAAAGGATGTTTCCTAGGAACCCTCGTCACAAAAACCCATAAGCAGAATAAACTAGATTTGGAAACAGGAAAGGAAGATAAAAGGAAATAGAAAGAACGACTAATAATGAAAAGCACATGATAGTATGTAAATACGAGACAATTAGCATATATAAGACAGATAATGACAACACCAGACAAATTCTACTACCCTACTATACCCCAAGCCAGACATCAATCTAACCCTACTAGTCCTATTAGCCTGCTACCCTAATTCGCGACCTCCAATCCTTCCTATCTAAGGTCATGTCCTCAGTGAGATCAAGTTTCACCATATCTTGTCTGTTCACCTCCCCCCAATACTTCTTCGGTCTACCTCTACTCCGTGTAACTCCTAAACCCAACCTCTCCGGGAATATGATCTTTTCTGCTTCTGGATTTTAGGGTTTGAGGATGCCATAATAATTGTTATCTTCAAATCTCTAGTAGATGAGTTTTGAGAAACTTGATCCTCTGACCTCAGCTTATTATATATCTACTCTTGTGAAATTACTCATTTCGACAGCTGCCAGATTTTTTCCATTAATGTTCATATTAGGGTTTTCAATTGCAGTTATGCGATAAATATGTGCTGTGTTATGAGAATATGTTATGTAAGTTAATACTATTGTTCTTGTAACTTGAAATTTCTTTGAGTTACTCTGCAATTCCTATTCTGGATCTAATAAATGTTGCGGCCCTTGTTATCGATAAAAGAATTGTCTAGACATAAACTGATCTAATAAATGTTGCAAACTGATTGGGAAATGAATTGTCTTCTCTAATAAGGATGTGTCCATTTTGCCTTCCAGCTGATAATCCTCCGACCACCTATCTTATGGTGTCAAAATTTTGTACTTGGCTTCTCTCTTTACACCACCACCACCAACAAGAATAACACATACCCAAAAATATAAATGGAACATTTTTATCTTTTCTGCTGGTCTGAAATAATATTCTATTCTTTCACATAATCCCAAAAAGACACAGTGATGTTTGTTTGTGAAGCTGCTTTCCTTTTTCGACCATTCTTCTGTAGCCTCCAACCTGCTATGCTTCAGTAAAATGTACAAGGATACTAGGATCCATATTTTGAGGATAATATGCAATGCAATAGAGGTGGTCTATGTCCTAGCCTTACTCCCAGCACATAATGATTTGACCAGCTCACAGCAAGTCACCTCCTCTTCCTTAAGTTTTCGCTATTAAAACCTTGTCCCTCATTCCAACACTACTTTGGTGCTTTGGCATTCTAGATATTCTTCCAGAACCCCACTCTTCTCCCCTCCTTCGATTAACTCCATGTACAATTATTTTTCTGGGAAGTTTTTGCCGTGGTCCACCTCCATATGGAGTTCTAGTTCTGCATTTGGACTTTTAAGAGTTTATAGAAAACCAGATTTTTCTTAGAGTTGAGCCATTTTTTCTATCTTCTCTTATACTCAATCAATTACTCCTTGTGTCCCAAAAGTTGATTTATATTAGGTTATGAGGGTCAAACTGATACTTCTTAATCCATTTAGTTGAATTATATGTTTTATGCATTATCTTTTCTCATTTTTCGGACAGGATCCAATTGACAAATACAAAATGATTGTTAGTAATCGCACATTAACTAAATGCTGTTAATTCTGTATTCACTGTTCTTCAAATACAAGATTGGTCTAATTTTTGGGATAGCAAGGGCAATTATGATGTAGGAGAAAGGAGCTGAAACACTGTGTTCTAGACTAGAATTGATACTTATATTTGTTGGTCAAAATATGCATTCTTTGCCCTAAACCCCTTCTTCTTTTCTAGTTGCTTACGGAGATGGATGGCTTTGAATCGGACTTGAATATCATTGTAGTTGCTGCAACTAATAGACCAGAAGCTCTAGATCCAGCACTATGTCGGCCTGGACGCTTCTCCAGGAAAATCTTAGTGGGGGAACCTGATGAAGATGGGAGGAGAAAGATCCTGGCTGTACACTTGAGAGAAGTTCCCCTTGAAGAGGACCTGGAGCTTGTATGTAACCTGGTTGCATCTCTTACCCAGGGCTTTGTAGGTGCTGACCTTGCTAACATTGTAAATGAAGCTGCTTTGCTTGCTGCTCGGAGAGGTTAGATTAAGACATTGCACTGATTACCACTGTTTCGTTGCATTCACAAGTGATTCATCTCTTCATGGGTGATATTGGTAGCTAACTATTTATTTGGGTTATTGTGAATGTGTAAAATTGGTAGCTAGCTAATAATTTGTGTTACCGTAAAAATGTACCAAGCGCCCTTCTTTCTTAAAAATAAAACAAAATAGAAAGAACTAAAAAGGAGGGCAGAAAGGGAATGAAAGTTGGCTGGACTGTTGTTTGATGAGTAGTTAGTTCATCAACTTGTTCTCCCTGGATAGCTACTTATGATTGGGAGAATGTGTGATGTCACTGGTCTTGAAGCAAAAACCCATCACAAATAGAGTGGCATGTGCTTCTCTTTAGTGAATCAAACATAGTTATGACATGCTTATATTTTGTCTTGATCGAGGAAAATGATGCATAACATTGAGATGATTATCTGGTGAAAACTTGCATGCCGCCTTATTATTTCAAATTTTCTATCACTTGCCAGCCCCTGCACCAGGGCTCCTAATTAGCAAGGCTGTAATTTTTTCTCTGTTACAACCAAGCACTTCTTCCTATAAAATTTGCTATTGTTCCCATTTATCTTGGTGTATGTGTAGAGCCTTCTTTCTCTCCTTTGCTTACCTATCTTTCTTATGCTCTTTTGTTGAGATGGTGAACTGTTTCTTTATTGTACCATGATAGAAATGACAAAACTGTCTGCTGTTTATTACGTTTCGATTATCGTAGTATTTTGTTGTTCTTGGTCCTTTCTTGCCTCCTTGTTGCTATATATTTTCCACTGTATTCTTCTTCATTGTACTTGGATTTCCTGCACTTGAGCCGAGGGTCTTTCAGAAATAACCTTTCTATTTCCATGAGGTAGTGGTAAGGTTTGTGTACACTCTATCTCCTCCAAACCCACTTGTGGGATTTCACTATATGATGTTGTTGTTGATAGAAATGACAACCACATCTGTTTCACAAAACAAGACTGAATGGCTGAAGCCGCCATAACAATGTTTACATTTATATGCATGTTTTACAGGGGCTGATTGTGTTTCGAGGGAAGATATAATGGAAGCCATAGAAAGAGCAAAATTTGGTATTAATGACAAGCAATACACCCAAAGTGCAATAGGCAAGGAACTGGAAAAACTGTTCCCTTGGGTTCCTTCTTTCATAAGGAAGAACAGTACAAGAAGTGATGCAACAATACAAGGACCTCTAGGGTATCAAGCACTTAGCTGAGCTATATGCTCTTAACCCTCTTGTTTGTATAATGTTTTTATCCACATGATCAAGAATGTAATGCAATAGAAAAATAGTTGGTGATTATTAATATTGCTGACCTCAACTTGTTTGGAATTGAGATGTAGTATCAACAATGTAACGCGAAAACTTATACATGAATATTTTTGGCTGTTGTTTGCTGAGAATACTTTGAAGAAAGATTTTAAATTTTGTATTAATGTCCTTTTTGTTATAAAATAATGACAATATATCAAATTTGGATAGCAAAGAAATAGAGAGAAGATAATCGTAATTCCTTAACCTTTCTTTTCTATTTACATATTCTAAAGAGGATGAAAGGATATAGTAGCAATTATTACTCTCCTATTATTGAAGGGTGATCACTACCATTGTCTCCTATAGTGGAAGAATGATTTGACATAGTGGAAATAATCTACATGGGTACCATTTTATTTACAACACTTCCTCTTGGATGTCCATGTAAAAAATAATAATATACATAGTTATTCTTAATACACATTATTTGTTGTCTTGTTAAAAACCTTACCAGGAAAAATCTGTGGGATGAAAACCTTGGTTAAGGAAAAAAGAGTACAACGCGTATTTACTCCCCCCCTTATGAAAACATCACTCGATATCTTGAAGATGCCACATTCCAATTTTGTATCTTAGTTTTTCAAAGGTTGAGGTTGGCAATGCCTTGGTAAACATATCTGCTAAATTATCACTTGAACAAACTTGTTGAACATCTATTTCTCCGTTGATTTGAAGATCATAAGTGAAAAAGAATTTTGGTGAAATGTGTTTTGTTCTGTCTCCTTTAATGTATCCTCCCTTCAGTTGAGTAATACATGCATGCAACATTGTCTTCATACAATATTGTTGGAACATTTCTTCACAAAAGAAAGGCCACATGCTTCTTGAATGTGTTGAGTTATTGATCTAACCAAACACATTCTCGACTTGCTTCATGAATGACTATTATTTCTGCATGATTTGAAGAAGTGATAACCATAGTTTGTTTCGTTAAACGTCATGATATAGCTGTACCGCCACTTGTGAATAAATATTCTGTCTGCGATCGACCTTTATGAGGATCAGACAAATATCCTACATTTGCATAGTCAATCAGTTGTAACTTGGATCCATTTGAGTAAAACAATCCCATATTAATGGTCCCTCGAAGGTATCTCAATATATGCTTGATTCCATTCCAGTGTCTTTGAGTTGGAGAAGAACTAAATCTTGCTAAGAAACTTACAACGAAGGCTATATCTGCCCTAGAATTATTGGCAAGGTACATTAATGCACCAATTCCAATTGCACTAAGATATGGTATTTCAACACCAACAAGCTCTTCCTTATTTTCATGAGGTCGAAATGGATCTTTATTAATATCAAGAGATTTCACAATCATTGGGGTGCTCAATGGATATGCTTTATCCATGTAAAATCTCTTTAAAATATTCTCAGTCTATGTTGATTGATAGACAAATATTCCATTGGCAAAATGTTCGATTTGTAGACCAAGACAAAATTTTGTCCTTCCGAGGTCTTTCACTTCAAACTCATTTTTCAAACATTTTGTTGCCTTTGAAAGCTCTTCAGGAGTTCCAATGATATTCAAATCATCAACATATACAACTATTATGACAAATTCAGATCCAGACCTTTTCATAAAGACACAAGGACAAATTGGATCATTTTTAAATCCTTCCTTTAGCAAATACTCGCTAAGACGATTGTATCACATCATCCTAATTGTTTTAATCCGTATAAGGATTTCTAAAGCTTTATTGAACAAGTTTCTCGAGAATCACTGTATGCTTCAGGTACTTTGAATACTCCAGGAATCTTCATAAAAATATCGTAGTCCAATGGGCCATATAAATAGGCAATGATCACGTCCATCAAGTGCAAATCAAAATCTTCATGAACTGCCAAATTCATTAGATATCTGAAGGTGATTGCATCCACCAGAGGAGAATATGTCTCCACATAGTCAACACTAGGCCTTTGTGAAAATCCTTGGGCCACAACTCATGCTTTATATCTTACGACTTCCCCTTTTTCATTTCGTTTTCTCATAAAAACCCATTTGTACCCCTCTGTCTTGACACCTTTAGGTGTTCGAATTATTGGTCCAAAAACATCACGTTTTTCAAGTGAAGTCAACTCTGCTTGAATTACTTTCTTCCATTTTGTCCAATCATTTCTCTGTCAACATTCATCGACAGATTTTAGTTCAAAATCCCCATCTTGTTGCATTATTTCAAAAGCAACATTATAAGCAAAAATATTGTCGACCACAATATCATTTCGATTCCGCCTTTTTCTTCTCAAGACATAACTTATTGAGATCTCTTCAATTTCATTATTTTCAAGTATTTGAACCTTTTCTATGGTCTCGACATTTGTTATGTCTCGCGGCTCTTCTTGAATATCTGCTTTCATATTGTGCTCATTTTCTCCTTTTCTTTTTCGAGAAGTTTTATCCTTAGAACAATTGGTCTACCATGCTTTAGATGTGGTTTAGACTCATTCTCATAACTAGGTTGTTCTATTGGAACATCAACTCTAACTGAAGTATTTGCAGCTGGAACATGAGATTTAGTAACCCTTGAAAGGTTAGTAAATGCATTTTGTAGTTGATTTGCAATGTTTTGCAAATAAATCATCTTTTGAACCTCTTGTTCACATTGATTTGTTCGAGAGTCTAAATGAGATTGTGATAATACGTTCCAATCTACCTCTTTTTCCAATTGCTTATGTATTTCCCCTAATGTTGGATATTCAGATTCATTAAAATGACAATTAGCAAATCTTGCCGTAAATAAATCTCTAGTCATAGGTTTCAAATATTTTATAATAGAAGGAGATTCATACCCAACATATATTCCCAACCTTTTTTGGGGGCCCATCTTTGTGCGGTGTGGTGGAGCAATTGGAACATATACCGCATATCCAAAAATTCTAATATGGGGAATGTTTGGCTCATTTCCAAAAGCCAATTGTAATGGGGAGAATTCATTAGAAATTGTTGGCCTTATGTGTACAAGTGTTGTTGCATGCAAAATAGCATGCCCCCATACCGAAAGAAGAAGTTTTGTCCTCATTAACAATGGTCTATCCATTAATTGGAAGCGTTTAATCAATAATTCTGCTAAACTATTTTGAGTATGAACATAAGCAACTGGATGTTCAACTGATATTCCAATAGACATACAATAATCATTAAAAGACTGAGATGCAAATTCACCAGCATTATCAAGACGAATTGTCTTTATTGCATAATCTGGAAATTGTGCTCTTAGCCTTATAATTTGAGTTAATAATCTTGCCAAAGCCATATTGCGAGTTGATAATAAGCATACATGTGACCATCTTATTGATACATCTATCAAGACCATAAAATATTTAAATGGTCCACATGGAGAGTGAATTGGCCCACATATATCACCTTGTATGCATTCCAAAAATGTGGGGGATTCAATTCCAACCTTAGTTGCTGATGGTTTAACAATCAGTTTCCCCTGGAACAAGCAGCACAAGAGAATTTTTAGATTGAGGAATTTTTTGATTCTTCAAAATGTGCCCATATGAATTATCAATGATTCTGCACATCATATTATGACCGGGATGCCCCAATTGGTCATGCCAAATAATAAAATCATTATAATCGATAAATCTTTATTTATCATGACATGTGATTCAACCACATCAATACGTATGTGGTATAACCCAGTAGTGAGTGTAGATAATATTTCATGCACAAATCTTTTTCTTGCTTTTATTGTAGTAATATAAAGGTATTCAACCTTTTCTTCATTAGCATTCTCAATATGATAGCTATTTTGGTGAATAACCTTGAAACTTAATAAGTTTCTTTGAGACCTACTACGATATAAAGCATTAATTATGGCCAATATTGTTTCCCAAGATAGTAATAAGGTTTCTCTTCCAGAACCTTCAATTATTTTTGTACTACAAGATATTGTGTTAACATTGGCCCTTTTCATAATCAAATGAGAGGAATATTTATTTTCTCTTATGGTGAGTGGTGGCACAATCCAGAAGGCACATTTCTCCATTACTCATCTTGAATTCAATAGAAGAGTGAAATTTTATTATCTTCACGAAATAAAAGTACAATATGAGAGATAAGATAACTACTAATGTTGCAAGAAAACTTAAGCTTTTATTTTATTATAATTTTAAATTTTAAGATAGAAGTAAATGACATAATCAAAAGTACATAAAAGCAACAACATATTACACATCATAAAATCAAACATTAGTTATGATCACCAAAATAATCTTCAACCTCCAGATGAGTAAGGTCATTGAGGTCATTAAATTCATCATCCTTCAAAGCCAAATTTGATTCAATATTATCATTATACGATTAGCGAAGGTCTTGTCTCATTATTTTTAAAGGTCAAGTGTGACTCTATCCGAGCATTGGAAGAAGAAGCACCACCTCTATTTGCCTTTCTTTTGAAGGAGTTTTAATAAAGCCTAACAAAATGTTCAAGTGTCCAACATTCATTTTTCTAGTGGCTTTTCATTCCACAACAATGACAATTGCCTTTTGAGGAAATTCTATGAGAACCTGTATTGTTATCCTTTTTATGGTGACCACCACCACGATGATTATTATATTGTCTTCTGCCATTACCACACCCACGCACATTATTTTGACCTCGATTTTTATTTTGATCTCTTTCAGACTGGCTATGTTCTTCTACCACATTTGCTTGGAGCAGTTCCAGTGGGACGGGCTTCATGATTTTTCAATAAAAGGGTATTATGTTGTTCAATTATAAGATGGCACGAGATTAAATCAGAATACTTTTTAAATCCCCTTTCATGATATTGCTGCTGTAATACCAGATTTGAGGCATGAAAAGTAGTAAGAGTCTTTTCCAACATATCCTCATTTATTATATTTTCCCCACATAATTTTAATTGGGAAGTTATTTTATATACAACAGAATTATATTCACATATAATTTTAAAGTCCTGTAATCATAAATGTATCCATTCATAACGAGCCTTTGACAATACAGTTGTCTTAAGGTGGTCATATCTTTCTTTCAAATTAATCTACAATTCAAGTGGGTCTTTTACCATCAGTATTCAACTTTTAATCCTTCATCCAAATGATGACGAAGGAAAATCATAGTCTTCGCTTTGTCCTGACTCGATACTTCATTACCCTTAGTAATGGTGGTACCCAGACCTTTAGCATCTAGGTGAATTTCAGCATCAAGTACCCATGATAGATAATTTTTGCCGGATATATCAAGTGCCATGAACTCCAATTTTGATAAATTTGACATGATGAAAACTATCAAAATTAGTTAAATTAGACTTGAAATAATAAAATTTTAACCCTTAAGAGTTAAGAATAACATATGAAGCATTCCTTAATAAGAAAATTTATTTTCATTAATTGACAAAGTTTACTATCGTCTTATATTATTTAAAGAATATAAAAAGTGTTATTTTAATTATTATTTTAAATATATACTTCTGTTTAGGATCTGAAAATAGAAAACATTATATCATCGAAACATACCATATGAGAGACTTTATGATGATAATGTGTTATAAAATAATGATAATATATCAAATTTGGATAGCATAGAAATAGAGAGAAGATAATAGTAATTCCTTGACCTTTCGTTTCTATTTACATATTCTAAAGAGGATGAAAGGATATTTATAAGCATATTGCTATAGTAGCAATTATTATTCTCCTATTATTGAAGGGTGATCACTTCCATTGTCTCCTATAGTGGAAGAATGATTTGACATAGTGGAAATAATCTACATGGACATCCATTTTATTTACAAAACCTTTTTTTAATGTGTGAGGCTAAGAATTTGGACCCTCAACCTGGTAACTTGATAATTAACACCTAGGGTCTGGAGTAACTGCAAATTATGGAAGACCAGGACTGGGTGTGGAGTAACGACAAATTATGGAAGACCAGGATCAAATATAAACGAAAGACAAAATTCACTGGCTGATTATTTGCCCAAGTCTAGATAGACAAAGTTATTCCATATTTGTGTTGGTGGAGACAATAGGTATATAATGGAATTAGTTGAGATTGCCGGAAGTTGGTTTTGAATGGTAGCATGCATTTAAATCAACAATAACATACCCAGTAAAATTCCACAAGTGGGATCTGGGGAGGGTAAAACATACGCAAACCTTACCACTACTCATACTGATAGAGAGGTTAATTTCCGGAAGACCATCGACTCAAGTATATTAGACCCAAAAGTAGAAAAATACTAGATATAGAGTAGCAACTAAAATAAAAAGCTATGACAATTCCATAAATAGAATAAAAGAAGCAAAATAAATGATTGACAATACAACACAATATATAAAGATGCGATTAATCCTACTAACCTACTATATCATAATGGAAGGCAACATCCTAACTCTACTAACTTATTAACCTTCTACCTAATACGCGAACTCTATTTCTTTCTATCTAAGGTCATGTCCTCGGTGATATGAAGCTGCGTCATATCTTATCTAGTCACTTATGTCCAATATTTGTTTAGTCTACCTTTGTCCCTTCACGTTACTCCTAAATCCAACCTCTCGCACCTCCTAACAAGAGCATCGTGTGATAACCCACCACTATTTTTGCCTACAGAGGAAGAATCTAGAGTCTTCAAGTGGTTTATGAAAGATTCTAGAACCGTATAGAATACACTAGTAGTATGTAGTCTTCTCTAGAATTGTGTAGAAGTGTGTGGAGGATTCTAGAGAAAGGACTACCTTGTAAAATATGGCGGACTATTGTAGTGTGAATATTATTAACACCTTGTCCCTTTAGGAGTAGTATAAATAGAGAGGGCCATTTTCATTTGCAAACCATCCAAGAATCAAGTGTAAGGCATTCTTCTAAAGTTATAAAAGTCTTCCTTTTCTAAAGCTCTCTTTCTCTCTTATAAGTCTTCTCTCTAGCGTTCCCTTAGTGGTCTTAGTTGAAAGGCTTACTAGTATTTGCAAGATCATGAAAGATTCGTGAGCAAATTGACTAGTGCCACACGAAAGACTTAGTGAGGGTTCTAAGTTCGTGATAACGTGGCATTAGAGCAAGTTTCACTAGAGGAAGCAATCACAAGCGGAGGAGACTTTGATGCCACCAACACAATGTTATGCTGGATGCTGGCAAGAAACAGAAGGGGAAGAAGGGCTCTAAGAAGGTTGAGGAGGTGCCGGTAGGACCGACACCAAGAGGGCCTTAACAACCCACTCACTCTCAGCTGCTGAGTTAAGCGATGATGAACAAGGTGAGGAACCTACCAACGTCATGCTCAACATAGGATGGGTCGCGAGGGTGGATGCTGCCAGGCAAGCAGTAGAGTTCTTGGGCAAGCGCTTTAACGAGTTCAATAACAAGTTTAAGACCTTGGAGGAGTTCACCCTTGAGGAGAACTAAAGCATCCTGAAGGAGTTGGGCGGACATCAAGTAGCGATGTACGAGCTGAGGGAGACCATCACTTCCATGGAGTGTCGGTTCATGGAGGCATTGAGCAAGATGGAGGCCATGAGCGCCACCATAGAGGCTATAGGTGCAAGGATGAGGGCACTTGAAGAAGGTGTGGCTTATGGGAGATGCATAGGGATTGCTGGAGAAAGGGAGGTTAGGATCGAGGCTCCTAAGCCGCTTGTCTTCAAAGGCGTCCGAGACGCGCAAAAGGTGGAGAACTTCTTGTGGCACTTGGAGAATTACTTCAAGTGTAACAAGGTAAGGGACGATGAGACAAAGGTCAACACAGCCGTGTTGTATCTAACGGAGATAGCCATGCTATGGTGGAAATGTAAGGAGTCGGAAATAAAGAAGGGTATCACGCTCCGGGAGGGTACCCTAGGCGTGGCTGGCACCCAGAGACTATTGCTAGTCCCCAAGCGAACCACTCGTTCTCAGGACAGTCACTCAACATAAGTATAGTGGAATAGTAGAAGTAATGCAGAGAGCTACCTCAATAAGAAGGGCCAATGGCCAACATTAGCCTCAACATCAGAATAAGCAAGTGTAAATGCTAACTCAACTCATGAGGGAAAAACCTCAATATCAAACCTCGACTCATGTCTATAAAGCCTCTAACTCAACTGGACAGTCTAAGAGGGATGACAGGCCATGGCTACCCAACTCAACAAATGGGATAACAAATAAAGAAAAGGGACTCCGCCGAATAGCAGGGAGGCTCACCAATGACTGAACTCGGAATCTCTTACCTCAACGATGCATCTGCTGAAGTCCTCTAACTCTTGTATCTGCATCATAAAACGGTGTAGCCCCGAGTGGCGTCAGTACGTGGAATGTAAGGTATGTAAAATGGCTGAATGTAATAGTATAAATACAACAGTATAGGGATAACATCAACTCAACATCATACTCCATAAGAATATCAAATGTCTATCTAAGGCAAGAAATTAGGGTAGACAAATGACGCATCAACATTACATCTCCACGTTATCAATACATCAGATTCATCTCAAGGAAACTCGACTCAACTCTACTCTAGGAAACTCGACTCAACTCAACTCAAGGAAACTTGACTCAAGGAAATTCGACTCACCATCACATCAACATCAACATCATAGTACTATAAAAGTAAGACCTCACTGGGAGTTTCACTAACTGACAACCATCACCTATGAGCCAGTGATGATACAACGAAGCGATATCGTTGTCACATTCATCCAGTACCCTGCCCGGGGTAAAGGACATCAACTTCAGTGGATCCACAAGAAAAAATAACCTCAGTTCTCTTTTGGGACAAGAAAGGAGTCATCCACATTGCGGTTCAATCCTCTCTTCCTACGCGGGCCACGTAGTTAATGGGTTCAAGTGGGACTCACTCTCACCCATTTCGGTGCTCAACACTCCTCCCAGAACTCGACATGCTCATAAAACATCATCATCATCAGTCCCATAGGGACATAAAACCTCATCATCAGTCCCATAGGGACATAGTACCTCAACATCAACATCAACTCGTCTCATCAACATCAACATCATCTCATTATTATCGATATCATGGACTCAAAACATTCTTTTTAGAATTAAGTTTTAAGTTTTAAGATTCATGAAACATCATTCTCATTAACATCATCATCGAGACTCTCATCAAATACACAATCACAACATCACAGACATCATCATCATTAAGGCTCTAAACTCATCCTCTAAGTTCATTCTTGCATTTTTCAATAAAATAATCATAGGGTTTTGTGGAAAACACTCATGAAAATAAATTATACAATAAATCAAGTTTATGATGATCATCCATTCATGTAAAATATATTAATTAAGTAAAACTCAGTATAATACTCAAAAGAACCTTCATATCAAACTCATTATCTTCAATCAATGACTCAATTTACTCAAAGGGGCACATGGGAGAACAATATCATGCTTTAAATTAGCCCTACATACCTGGGATGATTGCAAACAACAATTCTTTGAAAGATCTCCTCTTGAATTCTTCAATCTCAAGTCTCCTCAAGCCCTAACTTAGTGATTTTGCTAGGAAGAGTTGGATGGGTTTTGAAACCCTTTTCTCTGAGAAAATGACATATATTAGTTTTATAGGAGGTTTAGATGTATTAGGAATGGACTAGAATGCCCCTCGAATTTTTTTTAAATTCCAGACTTGAAGTAACACAGTCAGCGATGCGGACCTATCACGGATAACGCATTTCGGTAAAATTCAACTCCGTCGAAAAATCACAGAAAAGCATAAGTGTATCTTCTCTATAGGTCCACAACGCGGCTTTGTCGTGGACTCACACTGTTTTTTATTTTTGAACGAAAAATTATCTTTTATCTCGGTCGATCTAAAAATCGACCGAGACCCTTCTCCCACTCAATTTATCGTGCTAATCACGAATCCATTCTTGGATTTTTAATCCGAACATCGGAAGATATATTTTGCGCACACCTCTCCTGTAAAGGTATTTTGGTAATTTTATCGGGCGTTACATCATCTCCCTCTTGGGATTATTCGTTCTTGAATGATGAGTAGGAACGGTATTATGGCACGAACAAACTCAAGACTCACCTCGGTACTCACTCAACAACTCAACTCCTCAACTCTTCATCGACCTCAATGAAATCTACTCAGAACATCAAGAATATACACATCAACTCATAGTAGAAACAACATTAAATTAAGAATAGGGATTTTACCTTTTATACTCTCGTCAACATCAGGCACGAATAGGTGGAGGTATTTAGTTCTCATCTCTTCCTCAGCTTCCCATGTGGCTTCCTAAACAAATTGGTTCCTCCACAAAACTTTGACGGAGGCTATCTTTTTGTTTCTCAGTCTACGAACCTATCGATCAAGGATTTGGACTGGAATTTCCTTATAAGACAAACTATCTTTAACTCTTGTGCTCTAAACAGGGATTACCAAGGCAGGCTCTCCCAAACACTTCTTCAACATCGAAATGTGGAACACCGGATGGATTCCATCTAACACAGAAGGTAACTCTAGCTCATAAGCAACCTTTCCAATTCTTCTCACAATTTGATAAGGGCCAATATAACGAGGACTTAATTTCCCCTTCTTCCCAAACCTCATGACACCCTTCATGGGTGATACCTTCAGGTATACCCAATCACTCACCTCGAACTCTAGTCTTTTCTCCTCACGTATGTGTAAGATTTCTGACAGCTTTGTGCAGTATTCAATCTTTCTCTGATAATCTTCACCCTCTCCATGGACTGGTGGTGGACAAGGTCAGGCCCAATCAACTCAGATTCTCCAACATCAAACCACTCAATGGGTGATCTACACCTCCTCCCATACAAGGCCTCGTAGGGGGCCATTTGAATGCTTGCATGATAACTATTGTTATATGCAAATTTAATCAATGGTAAATGGTCATCCCAATTTCCTTTGAAGTCAAGGACGCAGGCTCTCAACATATCTTCTACCATCTGTATAGAGCGTTCTGCCTGACCATTCGTCTGTGGATGAAAGGCCGTGCTCAAGTTCACTTTGGTACCTGATCCTTTCCGGAAAGACTTCCAGAAGTGAGAGGTAAATGGGGCTCCTCTGTCCGAGATGATGGACAAGGGAACTCTATGAAACCTCACAATCTCTTGGATATATATCTTGTCATACTCCTCCGCAGTATTAGTCGTCTTGACTGCCAAGAAGTGCCTGACATAGTTATCCTGTCTACAATCACCCATATGGAATCATGCTGCCTCCAGGATCTCGGGAGGCCGGTGATGAAGTCCATGTTAACCATCTCCCACTTCCATTCTGGAATCTCAAATTTTTGAGCCAATCCACATGGCCTTTGGTGCTCAACCTTCACTTACTGACAATTTGGGCACTTTGAAACGAACTCAGCAATGTCCCTCTTCATCCCACTCCACCAATAGACTTCTTTCAAGTTGTGATACATCTTGGTGGAGCCTGGATGAATGGAGTATCTAGTGTTGTGGGCTTCCTCCATAATCCTCTCTTGAACACCCTCAACATCAGGAACACATAGCCTACTCTTGTATCTCAATACCCCATCTCCCCCTTTGAAGAAGACCATCACTTTTTGTTTGGGGACAACCTCCTTCAATTGGAGTATAATGGGATTTCGATCCTGCTTCTCTTTTACCTCAATCACTAGGGATGATGAAGACCCACTCTGAACATTGATTCCTCCCTCGTTATTCTCCTCAAGTTAGAATCCCAATTGAGCCAACCTATGCACTTCCTTCACTAGCTCTTTCTTCTCTTCCTTAATATAGGTTGTGCTACCCATAGACAACATACTAAGAGCATCAGCAACAATGTTAGCTTTACCTGGGTGGTACAGGATGCTCATGTCATAATCTTTGAGCATTTCCAATCATCTCCTCTGTCGCAGGATGAGCTCTCTCTAACTGAAGGCATATTGTAAGCTCTTGTGGTCAGTGAACACGTCCACATGCACTCCATACAAGTAGTGGCGCCAGATTTTAAGTGCGAACACTACCGCCACCAACACAAGATCATGGGTCAGATAGTTCCTCTTATGAACTTTAAGCTGCCTGGAAGCATAGGCTATCACCTTCTTTCTCTGCATCAATACACATCCCAACCCAATTCTTGATGCATCACAGTATATTACAAAATTTTTTGTCCCATGGGCAAAGTCAAAACAGGTGAGGTGGTTAATCTAGTCTTCAACTCTTGGAATCTCTTCTCACATTCCTCAGACCACTAAAACCTGACCTTTTTTTGAGTCAGTTTGGTCAATGGTGCGGATAGGGAAGAAAATCCCTCAACAAATCTGCGGTAGTAGCCTACCAACCCCATGAAACTTCTTATGTCAGTTGAGAGGTCGGTCTTGGCCAATTCTTAACCGCTTCAATCTTTTGGCCATCTACTCGAATTCCATCACCCGAAATGACATGGCCTAGGAATGCCACTGACTTAAGCCAAAACTCACACTTCGAGAACTTCACATACAATTCATGATCCTTAAGAGTCTGAAGAACAACTTTAAGGTGTTTGGCATGCTCCTCCTCATTCCTCGAATACACCAAAATATCATCAATGAACACAATTACAAACATGTCAAGGTAGGGCCTGAATACCTTATTCATCAAATCCATGAAAGCTGTCGGTGTGTTCGTCAACCCAAAGGACATAACCAAGAACCCAAAGTGGCCATATCTTGTCCTTAAGGCTATCTTTGGAACATCACATTCTCTCACTTTCAACTGGTGGTAACCCGATCTGAGGTCTATCTTTGAAAAGCATGAGGCACCCTGAAGTTGGTCAAACGGGTCATCTATCCTAGGAAGAGGATATTTATTCTTGATCATGACCTTGTTCAGTTGCCTATAGTCTATGCACATTCTGATAGACCTATCCTTCTTTCGTACAAACAGAAAGGGAGCACCCCAAGGAGAAACACTTGGCCTAATAAAGCCCTTCTCTAACAAATCCTTCAACTGCTCCTTCAACTCTTTCAACTCAGCGGGGGCCATCCAATATGGTGGAATCGAAATAGGCTGCATGTTGGGAACTACATCAATACCGAAGTCAGTCTCCCTATCAGGAGGGACTCTAGGTAAATCCTCAGGGAACACCTCAGGGAACTCATTTACAATCGAGACTGACTCAAGAGTAGGGGACTCAATATCATCAGATTTAACTCGCACAAGGTGATAAATAAAACCCTTAGAGATTAACTTTCTATCCCTCATGTAGGAAATAAATTTACCCTTGGGTGCAACAGAACTTTCCTTCCACTCTAGGACCGGTTCATTCGGAAATTGGAATTTAACAAATCGGGTCCTACAATCTATAGAGACATGACAGGCATGGAGTCAATCAATACCAAGAATTACATCAAAATCAACCATCTCCAACTCTACCAAGTCGGCCAAAGTATCCCTATGATAGATGCATACTACACAGTCTCTATAGATCCTCTCAGCTAGGATAAACTCACCCTTAGGAGTAGAAACAATATATGGCTCAAGTAAACACTCTAGAAGGATCTCAAACTTATTGGCCATATAGGGCGTCACAAAGGATAAAGTGGCACCCGGGTCAAGCAATGAATAACAATTATAAGAAAGGATTTGGAGCATACCCATAACAACATCTGGTGCAACCTCTTGGTCTTGTCAATTACCCATCACATACAGACGGTTTGTCCTGCCTTCTACATTCGCGGTAGTAGCCTTCTGATGACTGCCCGCAGGGGCGCTGTAGAAGACTGAGCTCTATTACCCCTATCACCCCATCTCCTCGAAGGACACTCACCCTAAATATGACCAGGTTGTCTGCATGAAAAGCAAGTATTTGTGCCCTCACGGCATGCACCAAGGTGCAACCTGCCACATCTGCCCTAAGGTGGCTTTCCTCTCGGGCCTTGGGTAACCCTAGCTTGGGACTGAGGTCCCTGAGCTCTGAAATTTTGGTGACCATAGGATTTCTGATCATACCTGTTTTGCTGAACAGGTGTACTCCATAGAGGGTGCATAGCTAGAAGACTTCTTCTGAAAGAAAGTTCTATCACCCTTATTCTGCTTCTATTGGCTAGGCTCATGCCCTGCCGATTTGGCCTTCTTACTCTACTGCTCTTCCCTGTCCCTCTTCTTGTCCTATTTAGTCTGTTGGGCATAAACCATAAGTCTAGAGATATCCATACCAGGAATCATCAATGCTGCCATACACTCCCTCTTTACATGCCTGCCCAATCCAGATACAAACTTTCTCATTCTTGCCCTCTATCAAGGACCATCTCTGGCGCATATTAGGATAGCTGAATGAACTTAAGGTTGTACTCTTTGACAGTCAATCCCTCTTGCTTCAGATTCATGAACTCCTCAACCTTCGCCTCCCTTAAATCTTGGGGAAAAAAGTGATCGAGGAAAGCACTCTCAAACTCCTCCCACTCAGCAGGCTTAGCATCCTAACCTCTACCATCTTCCCACCGGTTATACCTGACATTAGCAACATCATTAAGCTGATAAGAGACTAGCTCGACTCCCTCAACCCCCCTTCACATGCAGAGCCCTCAAAATCTTGCACATCTCATCAGTAAAGTTTTTCGGGTCCTCCTCAACCTTAGACCCCATATAAACTGGCGGTTTCATCCTCAGGAAATCTCTGAGCCTGGTTACAGCTGTAGGCTCTTGGGAGCTGGAGCTAGGGGCCTGGGGACCGCGACTATTACTCTAAGAGGCCACCAACTGAGTGAGCATAGCAATGGCTCCCCTGAAGTCTGCTTCCGAAGTGGAGGCTGACAAAGCAGGAGGTGCCATTGGAACCTCAGTAGCTCTAGCGGGTCGACCCCATCTCCTTATCTCATTCTGGGTAGGGGCCTCTAGTAAGGGATTCTCAGCGTTAGGGACTGAGGCATCTCTTTGGGCAGCAGTGTGTTTTGGAGGCATGATCTGCAAACACGTAACGCATGAATTAGAAGAGAGTTTCATAGAGTCAAAGTCCATCGCATGGACTTAGAACATCAAAGAAGTGTAATCATTCCTAGTGTCCTATAGCCTCCTGTTTATGAAGTTGTGGTGCATAACACACACAAATAAATAAGACTCTACTAGATATGACTTTCATAGACTCCCTAGGACTCTTGAACTCTATGCTCTAATACCAAGTTTGTCACGCCCCGGGAGGGTACCCTAGGCGTGGCTGGCACCCAAAGACTATTACTAGTCCCTAAGAGAACCACTCATTCTTAGGACAGTCACTCAATATCAGTGTAGCAGAATAGTAGAGGTAATGAAGTGAGCTACCTCAATAAGAAGGGCCAATGGACAACATCAGTCTCAATATCAGAATAAGCAAGTGTAAATGCTGACTCAACTCATAAGGGAAAAACCTCAACATCAAACCTCGACTCATGTCTGTGAAGCCTCTAACTCAACTAGACAGTCTAAAGGGGATGACAGGTCATGGCTACCCAGCTCAATAAATGGGATAACATATAAAGAAAAGGGACTCCTTTGAATAGTAGGGAGGCCCACCAATGACGGAACTTAGAATCTCTGACCTCAATGATGCATCTGCTGAAGTCCTCTAACTCCTGTATCTGCATCATGAAACGCTACAGCGCCGAGTGGCGTCAGAACGTGGAATGTACCGTATGTTAAATAGCTGAATGTAACAGTACAAGTACAACAGTATAGGGATAACATCAACTCAACATCATACTCCATCAAAATATCAAATGTCTAAGGCAAGAAATTAGGGTAGACAAATGACGCATCAACATCATATCTCCACATCATCAATACATCAGACTCATCTCAAGGAAATTCGACTCAACTCAACTCCAGGAAACTCGACTCAACTCAACTCAAGAAAACTCGACTCATCTCAACTCAAGGAAACTCGCTTCATACCATCACATCAACACTAACATCAGAGTACTATCAAAGTAAAACCTCACTTAGGGTTTCTCTAACCGACAACCATCACCTATGAGCTAGTGATGATACAACGAAGCGATGTCGTTTCCACATTCATCCAGTACCCTGCCTGGGGTAAAGGACATCAACCTCAATGGATCCACAAGAAAAAAAACCTCAGTCCTCTTTTGGGACAAGAAAGGAGCCCTCCGCGTTACGGTTCAATCCTCTCTTCCTACGCGGGCCACATCGTTAATAGGTTCAAGTGGGACTCACTTTCACCCATTTCGGTGCTCAATGCTCCTCCCAGAACTCAGCATGCTCATAAAACATCATCATCATCAGTCCCATAGGGATATAATACCTCATCATCAGTCCCATAGGGACATAGTACCTCAACATTAACATCAACTCGTCTCATCAACATCAACATCATCTCATTATTTTCAACATCATGGACTAGAAACATTCTTTTTAGAATTAAGTTTCAAGTTTTAAAATTCACGAAACATCATTCTCATCAACATCAATATCAATACTCTCATCAAATTTGAAACACAATCACAACGTCACAGACATCATCATCATTAAGGCTCTAGACTCATCCCCTAAGTTGATTCTTGCATTCTTTAATAAAATAATCATATGATTTTGTAAAAAACGCTCATGAAAATAAATTATGCAATAAATCAAGTTTATGATGATCATCAATTCATGTAAGATATATAAATTAAGAAAAACTCAGTGTAATACTCAAAAAAATCTTCATATCAAACTCATTATCTTTAATCAAATGACTCAACTTACTCAAAGGGGCACACGGGAGAACGATCACATGCTTTACGTTAGCCTTACATACCTGGGATGATTTCTAACAACAATTCTTTGAAAGATCTCCTCTTGAATTCTTCAATCTCAACTCTCCTCAAGCCCTAACTTAGTGATTTTGCTAGGAAGAGGGTTTTTGGAACCCCTTTCTCTGAGAAAATGACATATATTAGTCGTATAGGAGATTTAGAATGTATTTTAGGAATGGACTAGAATGCCCCTCGAAATTTTTGTAAAAAAAATCTAGACTTGAAGTAACACGGTCCGCAACGCGGACCTGTCGCGGACAACGCATTTCGGCAAAATTCAACTCTATCGAAAAATCACAAAAAAATATAAGTGTGTCTCTGTGATAGGTCCGCGACGCGGCTCTCTCGCGGACTCATACTATTTTTTATTTTTGAACGAAAAATTATCTTTTGACTCGGTCGCTCTAAAAAACGACCGAGACCCTTCCCCCACTCAATTTTTCGTGCTGATCACGAATCCGTTCTCGAATTTTCAATTCGAGCATCGAAAGATGCATTTTGTGCAGACCTCTCCTCTAGGAAAAGTTTGGTAATTTTACCGGGAGTTACAAGGGGCTATGCGCCATCAACACATGGGAACAGTTCAAAAGTGAGTTCAAGAAGGCCTTCTTCCCGAATAATGTTATCTGAAGTGAAACTTTAGGGAGCTGAAGTAGACGGTAGCATAAGGGCCTATGTGAAGGAGTTTACTACCCTCACACTTCAGATTTCCAACCTCACGGATGAAGATATGATGTTCCACTTCATGTACGACCTACAGAACTGGGCCAAGACAGAGCTAGGACGTCGATAGGTTATGAATATCGATGAGGCCATCGCACGAGCAGAGGCTTTGACGAACTCTTGGCATGATAGGCGAGACAGAGATCGAGATCGAGAAGTGGAGTCAAGAGGTAATCATGACCAAGGTGGGGGAGATGGTGGCAAAGGCAAGGGTTGGCTTCCACATTCCAAGCATCATGATACCCACAGGCCTGATAACAGGAGGATCGGTCGTCAAAGCAGCGGAGAGGGCAAGACACAACCCTAGAAAGAGCTTAAATGCTATATATGCGGGGTGGGGGGTAGGGGGAGGGGGGTGCAGCTACAAAAAGTGCCCCGAACTGAAGAGCCTTGGTGCCATACGGCGGCAGCGAAAGGAGCAAAAGGCACCGAATGAGGCATCCGAATTAGGAGAAGCTGGCACAGCTCGAGTGGGCATGATTGGGCTATGCGGAGCAATCACAAAGCTACAGGAGAAGCCAAAAGAGCATGGTGCGTAGTACGTGGACATCACAATCAATGGGAGACCCGCTCGTGCCATGGTCGACACAGGCGCGGAGGTTAACATTGTGACTAAGTCTGCAGCAACCAAGTTGCGGCTGAAACATAAACCAAGTAGTGCGCAACTTAGGACGGTCAATGCGCTGATGACTCCTGTGTGTGGAGTTGCTCAGGGAGTCAACATAGTGTCGGGCGAGTGGTGTGGAAAGACCAACTTCCACATAGCATAGATAGATCTCTTTGATATCGTCCTTGGACAGGAGTTTTTCCGGAAGTGTCATGTGGTGGTAGACCCCTACCTCTGACAACTTGTGGTCATGGAACACGGAGGTTCCTGCATGGTGCCCTTGGCCGAGATGCCCAAGTCAGAGGGACCAGCTCGAATATCTGCCTTGAAGCTTGTGGAATAAGGGAAGGCCACCATTGTCATGTTCCATGCTCGCTGAAAGGAAAAGTCGTCGGAGGAGAAGCCGTTGAAGGAAGTCAAGCAGGAGCAGAGACGACCAACCACAACAGTGCTCCTCAGGTACTGGAAGGGGTAAACTCCAGCTGAGACCACACTGGGACGACATAGTGGTATGTGGCAGTCCAAAGGTGGAGGCTGGGAGTTCCAACAACAACATTATGCTGAGGATGTTGCAACATTAGGTGGGAGAGTGTGTGACGACCCGCCACTATTTTTGCCCACAGGGGAAGAATCTAGAGTCTTCAAGTGGTTTATGAAAGATTCTAGAACCGTATCGAATACACTAGTAGTATGTAGTCTTCTCTAGAATTGTATAAAAGTGTGTGGAGGATTCTAGAGAAAGGACTACCTTGTAAATATGGAGTACTTGTACAGTGTAAATTTACACCTTGGCCTTTTAGGAGTAGTATAAATAGAGGGGGCCATTTTCATTTGCAACCCATCCAAGAATCAAGTGTAAGGCATTCTTTCAAAGTTATAAAAGTCTTCTTTTTCTAAAGCTCTATTTCTCTCTTATAAGTCTTCTCTCTAGCGTTCCCTTAGCGGTCTTAGTTGAAAGGCTTGCTAGTATTTACAAGATCGTGAAAGATTCGTGAGCAAATTGACTAGTGCCGCACAGAAGTCTTAGCGAGAGTTCTAAGTCCGTGACAATCGACACTCCTCTGCACATATTCAAACCATCTCAATCTTACTCCTCTTATCTTGTCTGCCATAGAGATCATCTTTACCTTCTCCCGAATAACCTCCAAATCTTAAGAGGTGTCAATAATGCCCAAAAGTAAATTCACCATATTTACCCTTTGTTAATAATTGGACTCAATAATGTCCTTGTTGTTACTTTATTGGACCTACAAATATGGTATAATTGGTCTAATGTAGTTCATTAACTGCAACTAGTATACGTACCCGCGCATTGCGCGGAAATAATTTGAGCCTGTAGAGTTGATAAATAGTATTCATAATAAAAATTAATGATATTTATAACACCAAAAACTTATTTCATAAGTATTAGTCATACAAAAAAAGTATTTTTAAGCAATCTAATGATAACCTATATACTTGGTAAATCAAAATATAATTATGTAAAGTCTAAACATAGTACATTCTAAATTTATTTTGGAATATCATGATTAAATTATCAAAATAAAGAGCATATCATATAATTCAGATATCTCTATTATATTAAAATAAAATCTCAAAATCAATGTCACCAAGAAAAGTATATCAATCAAAATGCACAATGAAAAAAATTTACATAATTTATCAATCAATGAGTTAGAGTAATGCCTAAATAAAAAAGTTGTGTCTATTAGTACTAATTATATTTATGTAGAATAACATACACAAAAATATTATTTGAAAATAGAAAAGACTTCAATATATAATGCATTTATTATTTTAATAAACACAAATATGATTAAATAGATAATTATGTTTTGAAGGTATTTTCATCATATTTTATAATATGTTATCCTTATGATATTGCCAGGATATTTCTAATATAGATTTTAAAAGTTTTTCTCCTATTGTGTTGTTAACTATTTTATTAAATTTTATAGAACAAATTCACGATATTTGTGTAATTATACTTTAAGCAAATTTTGTAAAAGTATTTTCTTTTCTTGTAGGAAGATTACTTTTACTACATTTGTAAAAGTGTTTTCTTTATCATTTTATAAATGTATTTTCATTACATTTATAAAAGTGTTTTACTTATCATCTTATAAGAATACCTCTAGTATAGTTTTGAAAGTATTTTTTTAATCATGTTCATGTTTAAACTGAATTTTTAGTATACATTTTAAAAATATTTTTTTATTCATGTTTGAGGATATATCCATTACAATTTATAAAAGTGTTTTTCTTATCATATTATTATGGCATATTTTTTTATCATGTTACAAGGATTCCTTTAGTATAGTTTTAAAAATGATTTTTTTGTTATATGTTAAATACTTCAATTACATTTTGTAAAAAAAAAATTCTTATGATGTTGCAAGAATACCTTCCATACATTATTAAATATTAAATATATTATTCCTAATATATAGTAAGTATAATACTTTAATATATCATATAAATGTATTTGTCTTATAAGCAACAAAAGTATAAGTATTCTTCTTATAATATTGCATTTTATAAAGAAATATTTTTTAGTAATGTTGCAAGTGAACTTTTAGTATAATTTTTAAATGTGTTTTTCTTATCATTTTATAAAGGTGCTTTCAATAAATTTTTTAAAAGAGAGTTCTCTTTTCATCTTATAAAGATACTTTCATTATATTGCATAGAGATTTTTTTTGTAATCATGTTGCAAAGGTACATATAGCATATGTTTTTCAAAAATATATTTTCATCACATTTTAGATTAGTGTTTTTCTCATCATTTTGCAAGAAGAACTTTATTTCATGTTGTAAGAGAACTTTCTATATAGATTTAATTTTTTTTATCATGTATATAATGTATTATTCATTACATTTTGTAAAAGTGTTTCTTATTATGTTGCTAGATTATTTTTATTACAATTGTAAAAGTGTTTAACTTATCATCTTGCAAAAATACTTATTGTACAATCTTTAAAATTATTTTTCTTATCATGTTGCAACGTTACCTTTTATTTGACAATATTTAGATGAGTACACTTTCTACATAATAATACGATAATAAACTTTACAAAATGTAAGACATAATACATTATGATACAAAAATAAACTTTTTACAAAATGTAAATAAAGTACTCTTTATCAAACATGATAAGATATTAAACTCTTACAAATGCAAAGAAACTAAAATGCTAGTATATCAAATATGATCATTCTTTATAAAATTGTACCATTCAATACTTGATATACTCCAACCTCCTGTTTGATAGTTACAACAATTCATTGAATGTGATTATATGTATGTAAATAGATAATAATATAAAAAAAAATTAAACTATTTGAATATACTGATACTTACCAAATGAGATTTGTGATAACTTTTTGAAGTTATTTCCACAATGTTGGATCAGAGGACAAATGAAATATAAGCATATAAAATTTGAAACTTTAGATCAGCTTTACTTTCATTCTCCAAGTATTTTTCGAAAAACCTCTTTGTACACAACATTTGTTGCTTAATTTGTTACTTTTCCCTCATTATCATAAGCCAAAATCTTCAACCGTTTCTTCTTGTAACCCGCGATAATGCAACATAGAGTTGACCATGTGTGAATATAGGTTTCTTCAAATACAAACCAACATGGATATTGATTGTCCTTGACTTTTATTTATAGTCATGGTAAATAATGCAACTAAAGAAAATTGTCTTCGTTGAAACTTAAAAGGTATTCTTATGTCAGATGGAGTCAATGACATTCTTGGTATGGACAACTTTTGTCCAGCCATATTACCTGATAAAACTTTGGCTTCAATAACACGATTTCCAAGTCTTGTGATGATTAATCTTGTCCCGTTACATAATCCTGAAGATTGATATATATTTCTCAATAACATAAACGGTACACCAACTTTCAAAGTGATTGTATAATTTGGTATACCAGAACATTTAATAGTGTTTAGGTATTCAGGAGTATGTACTTGTTCCAAACCTGTAAATGCATAATCAGACTTGCAGATAGTATTAGAACTTAAGTATGTTGTTTCTTCACTTTGATAGAGTGAAATCATGTGTTAATTAATTGATTCAGCCATGTCAAGAGTGGGAGCAAGAATTTCTCTTTTTTATAGATAGGTTATATCATTAAAATGATTGAACAAATCTGAATATGTGCTTTCCACAATTGCAGCAACTGAGTCATCACAATTCTTGATAAGAAGATCTTCAGGGATGTGCACTTTCCCAATACCATCAATTGAATTATCAATTTTACCATCACCAACTGCTAAAATCCAATCAACAAATTCTTTCAAATCATCCAAATATGAATTCACTGAATTTTCTTGTAACCTCATATTTTTTGTTAGCTTTAAGACTTGACAGTAAGCCCATAAATAGGATGAATAAAGGGTAGCATTAACAATATCTTGCCTATTTTCTTTTGGAATGACAGGAAGAATTTGTCTAAAATCACCACCAAGCACAATAGTTTTACCCCCAAATGGTCGTAGCAAGTTGGATGCATCTTGCAATCTAAAAATATCTCTTAGAGTTTTGTCAAGAGCTTCAAAACAATATCTATGAATTATAGGTGCCTCATCCCAAATAATTAAATTTGTCCTCACAATCAAATTTGAAAGAGCACTGCCTTGTTTTATATTACAGGTTGAATCTTTAGTTGCATTTAATGGTATTGCAAATCTTGAATGAGTTGTACGACCTCCAGGTAACAAAAGAGATGCAATTCCGCTAGACGCAACGATTAAGACAATGTCTCCCTTGGATCTTATAGCAAATGATAAAGCCCTCCAAATAAAAGTCTTTCCAATTCCTCCATGATCATATAGAAGAAGAATTCTCCTTTTTCTTGATACACTGCTGTTATAATTTTATCAAAAATTGACCTTTGCTCTATTGTTAATTTGAGCAATAATTCATCACGTTCTTCACACATAGAGTGTCTATTATAATGCAATTCATCAAGGAAGAGTCGATTGTGATTGATACCTTGTTCTTCATTATAGGTTGGAGTTGGCATTGTTGGAAAATCTTGAAATGTTCTTCCACAGCCTTTTAAAATAATTTCTAACTTTTGCAAACAACGATTCTTTAAATCATTGTTTGTTAGTGTTGCAGCTGTAAAAAAAAATACAAAATAGTTACTAATAAGTTGAACTTTTAAGGATATAACTATGTGTAAGTTAACATAACTTGATAAATTATATCAAATTATTTTTTTCATTAACATTATTTTCCATGATAATTAATTATAAAACATGATAAGAAATACTTCATGATAAAAATATAAAGAAAAAATCATTTATACAATTTGCTTATAAAATTTATTTTAACAAAGAAAGCACTACTTATAAAATAAGATAAGATATATACTTAACAATGGGTTATCAAACAAAGTGTATTCTTACATTACATTCTTAAAATATTTTTCTTATCATATTTCAGATTAATTCAATTCATTATTTTAAATGTTATTTTTATTATATTGCAAGGGTGCTATATATACATATTTTAAAGTATGTTTTCAATACGATCTGTAGATATATTTGCTTTTCATGTTACAAATGTATTTTAAATATATGTCATGTGATATCTTAGGACAATTAGTTTAATTAGTTATTAGTTTATTTAAATAATAAATTATATTATAAAAATAAAATATAGCAATATAACACCGTTTCTAAAATTAAATTTAATATTATTTACAAAAAAATATTTAACTTACTTTAAATAAGCGTGGAAGCAATATACAACGTTGTAAAAAGAACAAATAATTTTATTAACTTAACGTGGATCCTAAATAATAATAAAAAAATGTTAGAACTTTTCTGTTTCCACTTTATTCATAAATTATTTTAAAAACTATAAGTAAAGTTTTATTACATAAATTTATTCTCGGTATATTTTTTTGATATATAAAAAAGATTATTTTTTATTTAAATATATAATATGAGAAACTAATAACTACCCACAAAATTAAAACAAATAAAGACGAAAAATATTTTGTCTCACCCATGTTTCACTGTATGTCCTATTTCTTAAATAAATGCATTATATAATTGTGCAAATTTTGGAGTAGATCCGGCAATAAACTACCAATTTGATGATAGTTTTGACCATAAAGTTTAAAAGTTCTTGGTCCCCTTGTATGATTAATTGAAGCATCAATTTTCCCTCCCATCGATGTAACTGAGAACATTGAGTTATAATTTCTAATATTATCGCTGAATTGATTACTTTTTGGGCCTGCAAAATAATAATTAGTAAATTAATATGCGTGAATAAATTAGTTAAATATGATAACATAAAATAGATTCTTACCTGATCCAAATAATAATTCTTTTAGAAGTACCGAGGGATTTTTTGGCCTAGGTAAGTTAATTTTGCCATGAAGGCAACATAAATAAAATTAAGGCCTTTTGGTTTTCAGTTTCTTGTTGATTCTTTCTTCATACCAAAAGTATGCACCACAATGTTCACATTCAAATGTTGGATCACCTATATCCCAATAATCTATTGACAAAAGAAAAAAATTAACTAAATGTCAATTATTTTATTTTTCAATGCATATTTTGTAATTATTAAAAGTATTAAAAAAATATTATAACCGAAGTATCCATAATTGCAAACTCAACATCAGTATTTATAAAATACAATATCACAATCATATGAAATTATTCATATAATTTAATATTTAAGACAAACAAATTATAATTGTGTCGATAAGGGCATACCTGCAAACTCTACTTCATCTTGATGCACATCATTATTTCCTGTGTCTTTTTCACGTAATAGAATATTAGTGATTTAATAAAACAATCTTTATTTTGCATACCTAAATATAATTTAAAATTAAATTTTTTTAAAAGAAATAATTAAATTACAACATACCAGATACATCACCAGAATTATCGTCATCATCAAATTCTACTTGTCAAATAGAAAAACATATTAGTATTTGTTAACATTAACATTTTCATATAATAAGCTAGTTAAAGTATTACCTTGCATCAATGGCAATTTATTCAAATCTGGTAAATGTTGATCTGTATTAATCTGTAACACCCAGTAAATTACCAAAATACCCCTAGGGAAGAGGTGTGCATAAAACGCATCTTCCGATGCTCGGATTGAAAATCCGAGAGCGAATTCGTGATCAGCACTGAAAATGGAGTCGGAAGAGGGTCTCAGTCGATTATTAGAGCGATCAAGTCGAAAGATAATTTTTCGTTCCAAAACGAAAAACAGTGAGCCTGCGCGACAGAACCGCATCGCAGACCTGTCGCAGAGCCACACTTATGTTTTTCTGTGATTTTTCGATGGAGTTGAATTTTCCAAAAATACACTGCCCGCGACAGGTCCGTGTCGCGGACTGTGTTATTTCAGGTCGGGGAAATTTTTTTTTAAATTACGGAGGGCATTTTAGTCCATTCCTATTATCCTAAACATTCCCCTACGACCAATAAAGGTCGATTTCTAAGAAAAGAATTTCAAAAATTCCATTCTAAAGCGTTCTTCCAAAGGTTACTAAAGCTAGGGCTTGAAGGAAGTTGAGGTTGAGGAGATCAAGAGGAGGTTGTGCAAATTCGTGTTAGCAAACTTTCCAGATATGTAAGGCTAACCTAAAGCATGAGAATGTTCTCCCATGTGCCTTTCTGAGTATTGAGTATTGTATCTTGACAGTATGAGGCTAATGTGAAGAGTTTGATGCATGTAAAATCTACGTTAATTTATGTATAAATAATTTTCCTACATGAATTGATGATCATCACTATTTTGTTTTACATCATAATTCATTTTCATGAGTGCATATTAAAACCCTATAATTATTGTATTTTGGAAAGAGCATTCATAATGAAATTAGGGGACATGTCTAGAGCCTTGACGATGATGATGTTGATGAGAATGATGTTTTATGATGTCTTAACATTGAGATTTAATTGCTAAATGAGTATCTTAAGTCTGATGTTGATGTTGATATTGTGAGGTGAGGTACTATGACCCTATGGGACTGATGTTGATATTGAGGTTTTATACTATGTCCCTCTGGGACCGATGTTGATGTTGAGGTATTATATCATGTCCTTGTGTGATTGATGATGAGGTATTATGGCCCTATGGGACTGATGAGATTGATGTTTTATGAGCATGTCCAGTTCTGGGAGGAGTATTGAGCACCGAAATGGGTAGAGAGTGAGTCCCACTCGAACCCATTAACTACGTGGCCCGCGTAGGAAGAGAGGATTGAACCGCAATGCGGATGGCTCCTATCTTGTCCCAAATGAGGACTGAGGTTTTTCTTGTGGATCCACTAAGGTTATATCTTTCACCCTGGGCAGGGTATTGGATGGATGTGGCAACGACATTGCTTTGTTGTATCATCACCAGCTCATAGGTGATGGTTGTCGGTTAGAGAAACTCCCAGTTAGGTTCCATTTGATAGAACTCTGATGTTGATGTTGATGTGATTTTTGAGTCAAGTCCTTGAGTCGATGTGATGTTCCCTTGAGTCAATGTGATGTTCCCTTGATGCGAGTTGATGTTGAGGTTCTTTGAGATGAGCTTGATGTGACGTCAATGATTGATGAGGGGTTGATGAGTTAATTATCTGATCTAATCTCTTGCCTTAGATACACTTTTGATATCTTGATGGAGTATGATGTCGAGTTGACGTTTCTTTATGTTGTGTACTTACCCTGTTAGTCAGCTATTTACATGCCAGTACATTCCACGTACTAATGCCATTTGGCGCTGCATCATTTCATGATGTAGATATAGGAGTTAGAGGACTTCAGAAGGCGCACCGTTGAGGTCAAAGATTTCGAGTTCAGACTTTGGTGAGCCTCCTTGCTATCCGGAGGAGTCCCTTCTATTTTATGTTTCCTTTATTGCATTGATTCCGGTAGCCATGGCATGTCATGGCACCATTCTTAGACAGTCGAGTCAAGTTAGAGGCTTCGTAGACATGATGTCGAAGTTGATGTGGATGTTTCCCTTATGAACTGAGTAGTACTTTACTTACTTAGTTGATGTTGAGACTGATGTTTGGCCATTTGGCCCTTACCTGAGGTATTCTATTTATGATGTTTCCACTATGTTGATGTTGAATGATGTGAGGAGGCTAAGTGGTTCGTTCGGGGACTAGCAATAGTCTCTGAGTGTCAGTCACGTCTAGGGTACCCTCCTGGGGCGTGACAAATTTGGTATCAGAGCACAGAGTTCAAAAGTCCTAGGGAGTCTATGAAGCCGTGTCTAGTAGAGTCTTGTTTATGCGTGTGTTGTGCACCATACTTCATAAACAGGATGCTACAGGGCATTTAGGAAATGGTTACCCTTCTTTGATGTTCTGAGTTCGTGCGATAGAGCTTGGCTCTATGAAACCCCCTTTCTAATTCGTGTGTTACGCGTTTGCAGATAATGCCTCCAAGATGCACTGCTTCCCAAAGAGATGCTTCAGTCCCTAACACTGAGAATTCCTTACCAGAGGCTCCTAATCAGCATGGGACAAGGAGACGGGGATGACCTGCTTGAGCTGCTGAGGCTCCACCAGCACCTCCTGTTCAATCAGCCTCCACTTCGGAAGCAGACTTCAGGGGAGATATTGCTATGCTCACCCAGTTAGTGGCCTCTCAGAGTAGCAGTCACGGTCCCCAGGCCCTTAGCTCTAGCTCCCAAGAGCCTGCAGCTGCAACCAAGCTCAGAGATTTCCTGAGGATGAACCCCCGGTCTATATGGGGTCAAAGGTTGAGGAGGACCCATGAAACTTCATTGATGAGGTACGTAAGATCTTGAGGGCTATGCATGCAAATGAGGTGGAGGGAGTCGAGCTGGTCTCTTATCAGCTTAAGGATATTGCCAATGTCTGGTATAACCAGTGGGAGGATGGTAGGGGTGAAGATGCTGAGCCTGCTGAGTGGGAGGAGTTTGAGAATGCTTTTCTCGATCACTTCTTTCCCCAAGAGTTGAGAGAGGCAAGGGTCGAGGAGTTCGTGAATCTGAAGCAAGAGGGGTTGACGGTCAAAGAGTATAGCTTGAAGTTCATCCAACTGTCCAGATATGCTCCAGAGATGGTCCTTGATATGAGGGCAAGAATGAGGAAGTATGTGTCTGGGTTGGGCAGGCATGTGAAGAGGGAGTGTAAGGCAGCATTGCTGATTCCAGACATGGATATTGCTAGACTTATGGTCTATGCCCAGCAGACTAAGGAGGACAAGAAGAGGGACAGAGAAGAGCAGCAGAAGAAGAAAGCCAAATCGGCAGGACATGAGCCTAATTAGCATAAACAGAATAAAGGTGACAGGACCTTCTTTCAAAAGAAGTCTTCGAGCCATGCTCCTTCGATGGCGAGTGCACCTGTTCAGCAAAACAGGTATGACCAGAGATCCTATGGTCATCAGAACTTCAGAGCACAGGGACCTCAGCCCCAAGCCAGTATTGCTCAAGGTCCGAGGGGAAGGCCGCCTTGTGGCAGATGTGGCAGGCTGCATCTTGGCGCGTGCCGTGAGGGCACCAATAATTGCTTTACCTGTGCACAGCCTGGCCATTTCCAGGGTGAGTGCCCTATAAGGAATTAGAGGTGGAGTGATAGAGGTAATAGAGCTCAGTCTTCTACAGCTCCCACCGTGGGTAGTCATCAGAAGGCAACCACTGCAAATGCAGGAGGCGGGACGAACTATTTGTATGCGATGGGTAATCGACAAGATCAAGAGGTTGCTCCAGATGTTGTTACGGGTATGATCCGAATCTTTTCTTATGATTGTTATGCATTGCTTGACCCGAGTGCCACCTTATCTTTTGTGACGCCCTATGTGGCTAATAAGTTTGAGATTCTTCCTGAGTGTTTGCTTGAGCCTTACATTGTTTTGACTCCTACTGGTGAGTCAATCCTGGCTAAGAGGATCTATAGAGACTGTATAATGTCCATCTGTCATAGGGATACTTTGGCCAATTTGGTAGAGTTGGAGATGGTTGACTTTGATGTGATTCTTGGTATGGATTGGCTCCATGCTTGCCATGCATCCATAGATTGTAGGACCCGAGTTGTTAAATTTCAATTTCCTAATGAACTGGTCCTAGAGTGGAAGGAAGGTTATGTTGCACCCAAGGGTAAATTTATTTCTTACCTGAGGGTGAGGAGGTTAATCTCTAAGAGGTGAATCTATCACCTTGTACGAGTTAAATCTGATGATGTTGAGTCCCCTACTCTTGAGTCAGTCCCGATTGTGAATGAGTTCCCCGAGGTGTTCCCTGAGGATTTACCCGGAGTCCCTCCCGATAGGGAGATCGACTTCGGTATTGATGTACTTCCTGAGACGCAGCCCATTTCGATCCCACCATATAGGATGGCCCCTGCTGAGTTGAAAGAGTTGAAGGAGCAGTTGAAGGATCTGTTACAAAAGGGTTTTATTAGACCCAGTGTTTCTCCTTGGGGTGCTCCTATTCTGTTTGTATGAAAGAAGGATGGGTCTCTGAGAATGTGCATAGTTATAGGCAACTGAACAAGGTCACGGTCAAGAATAAATATCCTCTTCCCAGTATAGATGACTTGTTTGACCAACTTCAGGGTGCCTCATGCTTTTCAAAGATAGACTTTAGATCGGGTTACCACCAGTTGAAGGTGAGGGAATGTGATATTCCAAAGACAGCTTTCAGGACAAGATATAACCACTTTAAGTTATTGGTCATGTCTTTTGGGTTGATGAATGCACCTGCAGCTTTCATGGATTTGATGAATAGGGTGTTCAGGCCCAACCTTGATATGTTCGTGATCGTGTTCATTGATGATATCTTGGTATATTCGAGGAATGAGGAAGAGCATGCTGCATCTTAGAGTTGTACTTCAAACTCTTAAGGACCAGGAGTTATATGCGATGTTCTCCAAATGTGAGTTTTGGCTCAAATCAGTGGCCTTCCTAGGCCATGTAGTTTCAGGTGATAGGATCTGAGTAGATGGTCAGAAGATTGAAGTGGTTGCTAGCTGGCCAAGACCGACCTCTCCAACTAACATAAGGAGTTTTTTGGGGTTGGCAGGCTACTACCGCAAATTTGTTGAGGGATTTTCTTCTCTATTCGCCCCATTGATCAAACTGACCCAGAAAAAGGTCAAGTTAGAGTGGTCTGAAGAATGTGAGAAGAGCTTCCAAGAGTTAAAGACTAGGTTGACTACTGCACCTGTATTGACCTTGCCTGACGGGACAGAAGGTTTTGTAATATACTATGATGCGTCAAGAGTTAGATTGGGATGTGTGTTAATGCAAAGAGGTAAAGTGGTGGCTTATGCTTCCAAGCAGCTTAAAGTTCATGAGAAGAACTATCCGACCCATGATCTTGAGTTGGCGGCAGTGGTGGTCGCACTTAAAATCTTGCGCCTCTACTTGTATGGAGTGCATGTGGACGTGTTTACGGATCACAAGAGCTTACAGTATGTCTTCAGTCAGAAAGAGCTCAACCTGCGACAGAGGAGGTGGTTGAAATTGCTCAAGGATTACGACATGAGCATCACCTAGGTAAAGCTAATGTTGTTGTTGATGCTCTTAGCAGGTTGTCTATGGGTAGCACAGCCCATGTTGAGGAAGAGAAGAAGGAGTTAGTGAAGGAAGTGCATAGTTTGGCTCGATTGGGAGTCAAGCTTAAGGAGAACGACGAGGGAGGAATTAATGTTCAGCATGGGTCTACATCATCCCTAGTGACTGAGGTAAAGGAGAAGCAGGATCGAGATCCTATTATACTCCAATTGAAAGAGGATGTTCAGAAGCAAAAAGTGACGGTCATCTCCAAAGGGGGAGATGGGGTATTGAGGTACCAGAGTAGGCTATGTGTCCCTGATGTTGATGGTGTCCGAGAGAGGATTCTGGCTGAGGCCCATAACACTAGATACTCCATTTATCCGGGCTCCACCAAGATGTGTCACGACCTGAGAGAGGTCTATTGGTAGAGTGGAATGAAGCGGGATATCACGGAGTTTGTTTCAAGATGCCCAAATTGCCAACAAGTAAAAGTTGAGCATCAAAGGCCAATTGGCTTAGCCCAAAACTTTGAGATTCCAGAATGGAAGTGGGAGATGATTAACATGGATTTCATCACTGGCCTACCGAGATCCCGGAGGCAGCATGATTCCATATGGGTGATTGTGGACAGAATGACGAAGTCAGCGCATTTCCTAGCAGTCAAGACGACCAACACTGTAGAGGATTATGCCAAGATGTATATCCAAGAGATTGTGAGGTTGCATGGAGTTCCCTTGTCCATTATCTTGGACAGAGTAGCCCAATTTACTTCTCATTTCTGGAAGTCTTTCCAGAAAGGATTGGGTACCAATGTGAATTTGAGCACAACTTTTCATCCACAGACGGATGGTCAGGCAGAGCGCACTATTCAGACGGTAGAGGACATGTTGAGAGCATGTGTCCTTGATTTGAAAGGAAATTGGGATGATCATTTACTATTGATTGAATTCATATAACAATAGTTATCATGCGAGCATTCAAATGGCCCCTTATGAGGCCTTGTATGGGAGGAAATATAGATCACCTATCGGGTGGTTTGAAGTTGGAGAGGCTGAGTTGATTGGTCCTGACCTTGTCAACCAGTCCATGGAGAAGGTGAAGATTATTCGGGAAAGATTGAAGACTGCCCAAAGCCGTCAGAAATCTTACACAGATGTGAGGAGAAGACACCTAGAGTTTGAGGTGAGCAATTGGGTTTACCTGAAGGTATCACCCATGAAGGGTGTCATGAGGTTTGGGAAAAAGGGGAAATTAAGTCCTCGCTATATTGGTCCGTATCAAATTGTGCGAAAGATTGGGAAGGTCGCCTACGAGCTAGAATTACCTTTGGAGTTAGATGGAATCCATCCGGTGTTCCATATTTCGATGTTGAAAAAATGTTTGGGAGATTCTGCCTTGGTAATTCCTGTGGAGAGCACGGGAGTCAGAGACAGTTTGTCCTATGAGGAAATCCCAGTCCAGATCCTTGATCGACAGGTTCGCAGACTGAGGAACAAAGAGATAGCCTCTGTCAAAGTCCTGAGGAGGAATCAATTTGTTGAGGAAGCCACGTGGGAAGCTGAGAAAAAGATGAAAGCTAAATACCCACACCTGTTCGTGCTCGAGGTTGATGAAAGTGTGGAAGGTAACATTCTTACTTTTATGTAAATTGATGTTCCTACCATGATGTGATGTTTATAGTATTGATGTCTGAGTATATGTTAATGAAGTCGATGAGAAGTCGAGGTGGTGATGTTAGTGAGTGAGTCTTGAGTCTATTCGTGCCAAATTACCATTCCTACTCATCATTCGAGGACGAATGATCCCAAGGGGGAGATAATGTAACACACGGTAAATTACCAAAATACCCCTAGGGAAGAGGTGTGCATAAAATGCGTCTTTTGATGCTCGGATTGAAAATCCGAGAGGGGCTTCGTGATCAGCATTGAAAATGGAGTGGGAAGAGGGTCTCGGTCAATTTTGAGAGCGATCGAGTTGAAAGATAATTTTTCGTTCCAAAACGAAAAATAGTGAGCCTGCGCGACAGAACCGCATCGCGGACCTGTCGCAAAAGCAACACTTATGTTTTTCTATGATTTTTCAACAGAGTTGAATTTTTCGAAAATACACTTTCCGCGACAGGTCCGTGTTGTGGACTGTGTTATTTCAGGTCGGGGAAATTGTTTTTAAAATTACAGAGGAAATTTTAGTCCATTCCTATTATCCTAAACGTTCCCCTATGACCAATAAAGGTCATTTTTTTAAGAAAAGGGTTTCAAAAACCCATTCTAAAGCGTTCTTCCAAAGGTCACTAAAGCTAGGGCTTGAAGGAAGTTGAGGTTGAGAAGATCAAGAGGAGGTTGTGCAAATTCGTGTTAGCAAAACTTTCCATATATGTAAGGCTAACCTAAAGCATGGGAATGTTCTCCCATGTGCCCTTCTGAGTATTGAGTATTTTATCTTGACAGGATAAGGCTAATGTGAAGAGTTTGCTGCATGTAAAATCTATGTTAATTTATGTATAAATAATTTTCCTACATGAATTGATGATCATCACTATTTTGTTTTACATCATCATTCATTTTCATGAGCGCATTTTAAAACCCTATAATTATTGTACTTTAGAAAAAGCATGCATAATGAAATTAGGGGATATGTCTAGAGCCTTGACGATGATGATGTTATGATGATGTTGATGAGAATGATGTTTCATGATGTCTTAGCATTGAGATTTAATTGCTAAATGAGTATCTTGAGTCTAATGTTGTTGTTGATGTTGTGAGGTGAGGTACTATGTCCCTATGGAACTGATGTTGATGTTGAGGTTTTATACTATGTCCCTCTATGACAGATGTTGATGTTGAGGTATTATATCATGTCCTTATGTGACTGATGATGAGGTGTTATGTCCCTATGGGGCTGATGAGATTGATGTTTTATGAGCATGTCGAGTTCTGGGAGGAGTATTGAGCACCAAAATGGGTAGAGAGTGAGTCCCACTCGAACCATTAACTACGTGACCCGCGTTGGAAGAGAGGATTGAACCGCAATGCGGGTGGCTCCTATCTTGTCCCAAATGAGGACTGAGGTTTTTCTTGTGGAACCACTGAGGTTATGTCCTTCACCCTGGCAGGGTATTGGATGGATGTGGCAACGACATCGCTTCGTTGTATCATCACCGGCTCATAGGTGATGGTTGTCGGTTAGAGAAACTCCTAGTCAGGTTCCAGTTGATAGAACTCTGATGTTGATGTTGATGTGATGTTTGAGTCGAGTCCTTGAGTCGATGTGATGTTCCCTTGAGTCGATGTGATGTTCCCTTGATGCGAGTTGATGTTGAGGTTCCTTGAGATGAGCTTGATGTGATGTCGATGATTGATGAGGGGTTGATGAGTCAATTGTCTAATCTAATCTCTTGCCTTAGATAGACTTTTGATATCCTGATGGAGTATGATGTCGAGTTGATGTTTCTTTATGTTGTGTACTTACCCTGTGATTCAGCTATTTTACATGCCAGTACATTCCACATAGTGATGCCATTTTGTCACGCCCCGGAAGGGTACCCTAGTCGTGGCCGACACCCAGAGACTATTTCTAGCCCCTGAGCGAACCACTTAGCCTCGTCACATCACTCAACATCAAAATAGCAAAAAACATCATAATAAGAGAAACTCAGGAAAGGGCCAAATGGCAATCATCAATCTTAATGTCAAAGGATTAAGCAAAATACTCTCATAATTCATCAGGAAAACATCAACATCAACTTCGACATCATGTCTACGAAGCCTCTAACCTGACTCAACTGTTTAAGAGGGGTGCAATGACATGCCATGGCTACCGACTCAATGAAATAGAGGAAAATAACATAGAAAGGTCTCCTCTAGATAGCAAGGAGGCTCACCAAAATTTGAACTCGAAACCTTGGAATTCAACGGTGCGCCTGCTGAAATCCTCGAACTCCTGTATCTGCATCATAAAACGATGCAACGCCAAATGATGTCAGTACGTGGAATGTAATGGCATGTAAAATAGCTGAATAACAGGGTAAGTACATAACAATAAAGAAGCCTCGACTCCACATCATACTCTATCAGAAATATCAAAAGTCTATCTAAGGCAAGAGATTAGATTAGACAATTGGCTCATCAGCCTCTCATCAATCATCAACATCATAGCAAGCTCATCTCACAGAACCTCAACATCAACTCACATCAAAAGAACATCACATCGACTCAAGGGATCATCACCTCGATTCAAGGAACATCACATCGACTCAAGGACTCAACTCGAACATCACGTCAACATCAACATCTGAGTTCTATCAAAGGAACCTAACTGGGAGTTTCTCTAACCTACAACCATCACTTATGAGCCAGTGATGATACAACGAAGCGATGTCGTTGCCACATCCATCAAATACCATGCCCGGGGTAAAGGACATCACATCAGTGGATCCATAAGAAAACATCCAACATCGGTCCTCTTTTGGGACAAGATAGGAGCTATCCGCGTTGCGATTCAATCTTCTCTTCCTACGCGGGCCACGTAGTTAATGGGTTTGAGTGGGACTCACTCTCTACCCATTTCGGTGCTCAATACTCCTACCAGAAACTCGACATGCTCATAAAACATCATCATCATCAGTCCCATAGGGACATAGTACATCATCATCAGTCACATAAGGACATGATATAGTACCTCAACATCAACATCGGTCCCAGGGGTACATAGTACATCAACATCAACATCAGTCCCATAGGCACATAGTACATCAACATCAACATCAGTCCCATAGGGACATAGTACATCAACTCATAACATCGACATCAACATCAAAACTCAAGAGACATCATTTAGCAACTATATTTTAATGCTAAGACATCATTAAACATCATGTTCATCAACATCATCACATCATCATCAATACCTCATCATAACATCATCATCGCTCTAGATATGTGCCCTAACTTCATTATGCATGCTCTTTTCAAAAACAAGAATTATAGGGTTTAAAATGCACTTATAAAACGGATTATAATAGAAAGCAAAATAGTGATAATCATCAGTTTATGTAAGAAAACTTCTTATGCATAAGATAAAGTAGATTTTTTTTCATGCATCAACTCTTCATATTAACTTTGACACATCAAGATATGATATTCAACATTTAAGAGGGCACATGGGAGGACATTCCCATGCTTTAGGTTAGCCTTACATACCTGGGATGATTTGCTAACAAAATTATACAACACCTCCTCTTGATCTCTTCAACTCACTTCCCTTCAAGCCCTAACTTTGGTGACCTTTAGGAAGAATACGCTTCAAACTTTGGGTGTTTGAAGCCCTTTTCTTAGAAACTGACGTTTATTAGTCGTAGGGGGATATTTAGGAATTATAGGAATGGACCAAATTGCCCTCCGTAATTTAAAATAATTTATCCCCGTCCTGAAATAACACAGTCCGTGACGCGGACCTGTCGCGGACAGTGTATTTTCGGAAATTCAACTCCGTCAAAAAATTTACAGAAAACATAAGTGTGGTTCCGCGACCGGTCCACGACGCGGTCCTATCGCGCAGGCACACTGTTTTTCATTTTGGAACGAAAAATTATCTTCCGACTCGATCGCTCTAAAAATCGACCGAGACCCTCTTCCCACTCCATTTTTAGTGCTGATCACGAATCCACTCTCGGATTTCCAATCCGAGCATCGGAAGACGCATTTTCCGCACACCCCTTCCCTAGGGGTATTTTTGTAATTTATCGGGTGTTACATTATCTCCCCCTTGGGATCATTCGTCCTCGAATGATGAGTGGAAACGGTACATGGCACGATTAGACACAAGACTCACTTCGACACTCAATTAGTAGCATCACCACCTCAATTTCTCATCGACCTCATTATCAAGTAAATGTACACAGACATCAATGCCACAAACAAACATCACATCATGGTAAGAACATCAATTTACATAGAGGTAGAAATGTTACCTTCCACACTTTCATCACCCTTAAGCACGAACAGGTGCGGGTACTTAGATTTCATCTCTTCCTCAGCTTCCCATGGGGCTTCCTCAACAAATTGATTCTTCCACAGGACTTTGACAGAGGTTATCTCTTTGTTCCTCAGTTTGCGAACCTATCCATCAAGGATCTGGACTGGAATTTCCTCATAAGACAAGCTGTCTCTGACTCCCCTGCTCTCCACAGGAATTACCAAGGCAGGATCTCCTAAACGTTTCTTCAACATCGAAATGTGAAACACCAGATGGATTCCATCTAGCTCGGAAGGTAAATCTAGCTCATAAGCAACCTTCCCAATTACGATCTGATAGGGGCCAATATAGCGAGGGCTTAATTTTCCCATTTTCCCAAATCTCATGACACCCTTCATGGGTGATACTTTCAAGTAAACCCAATCGTCTATCTCAAACTCTAGGTCTCTTCTCCTCACATCTGTGTAAGATTTCTGACGGCTTTGGGTAGTCTTCAATCTTTCTCGAATAATTTTCACCTTCTCCATGGACTGGTGGACAAGATCAGGACCGATCAACTCTGCCTCTCCAACTTCAAACCACCCAATAGGTGATCTATATCTCCTCCCATACAATGCCTCATAAGGGGCCATTTGGATGCTCGCATGGTAACTGTTGTTATATGCAAATTCAATCAATGGTAAATGATCATCCCAATTTCTTTTGAAATCAAGGACGCAGGCTCTCAACATGTCCTCCATCGTCTCGTGCGCTCTGCCTGACCATCCGTCTGTGGATGAAAGGCGGTACTTAAGCTCACTTTGGTACCCAATCCTTTTTGAAAGGATTTCCAGAACTGAGAAGTAAATTGGGCTCCTCGGTCCGAGATAATGGACAAGGGAACTCAATGCAACCTCACAATCTCTTGGATATACATCTTGGCATACTCCTCTGCCGTGTTGGTCGTCTTGACCGCCAGGAAGTGCGCTGACTTCGTCATTCTATCCACAATCACCCATATGGAATCATGTTGTCTCCTTGACCTTGGTAGACCAGTGATAAAACCCATGTTAATCATCTCCTACTTCCATTCTGGAATCTCAAAGTTTTGGGCCAAGCCAATTGGCCTTTGATGCTCAACCTTTACTTGTTGACAATTTGGGCATCTCGAAACAAACTCCGCAATATCCCGCTTCATTCCACTCCACCAATAGACCTCTCTCAAGTCGTGATACATCTTGGTGGAGCCCGGATGAATGGAGTATCTAGTGTTATGGGCCTCAGCCAGAATCCTCTCTCGGACACCATCAACATCGGGGACACATAGTCTATTCTGGTATCTTAATACCCCATCTCCCCCTTTGGAGAAGACCATCACTTTTTGCTTTTGAACATCCTCCTTCAATTGAAGTATAATAGGATCTCGATCCTGCTTCTTTTTTACCTCAGTCACTAGGGATGATGCAGACCCATTCTGAACATTAATTCCTCCCTCGTCGTTCTCCTCAAGCTGGACTCCCAATCGAGCCAACCTATGCACTTCCTTCACTAACTCCTTCTTTTCTTCTTCAACATGCTAAGAGCATCAGCAACAACATTAGCTTTACCTGGGTGGTACATGATGCTCATGTCATAGTCCTTGAGTAATTCCAACCACCTCCTCTGTCGCAGGTTGAGCTCTCTCTGACTGAAGACATACTATAAGCTCTTGTGGTCCGTGAACACATCCACATGCACCCCATACAGGTAGTGACGCCAAATTTTAAGTGCGAACACCACTGCCACCAACTCAAGATCATGGGTCGGATAGTTCTTCTCATGAACTTTGAGCTGCCTGGAAGCATAAGCCACCACTTTACCTCTTTACAATAACACACACCCCAATCCAACTCTTGACGCATCACAGTATATTACAAAACCTTCCGTCCCGTCAGGCAAGGTCAAGACAGGTGCAATAGTCAACCTAGTCTTTAGCTCCTGGAAACTCTTCTCACATTCTTCAGACCAATCAAACTTGACCTTTTTCTGGGTCAGTTTGGTCAATGGGGCGGATAGAGAAGAAAAGCCCTCAACAAATCTGCGGTAGTAGCCTGCCAACCCCAAGAAACTCCTTATGTCAGTTGGAGAGGTCGGTCTTGGCCAATTGGCAACCGCTTCAATCTTTTGACCATCTACTCGGATCCCATCACCTGAAACCACATGACCTAGGAAGGCCACTGATTTGAGCCAAAATTCACATTTGGAGAACTTCGCATACAACTCCTGGTCCTTAAGAGTTTGAAGGACAACTCTAAGATGTTTAGCATGCTCTTCCTCACTCCTCGAATATACCAGAATATCATCAATGAACACAATCACGAACATATCAAGGTAGGGCCTGAACACCCTATTCATCAAATCCATGAAAGCTGCAGGTGCATTCGTCAACCCAAAGGACATGACCAGAAACTCAAAGTGGCCATATCTTGTCCTGAAAGCTGTCTTTGGGATATCACATTCTCTCACCTTTAACTGGTGGTAACCCGATCTGAGGTCTATCTTCGAAAAGCATGAGGCACCTTGAAGTTGGTCAAACAAGTCATCTATCCTGGGAAGAGGATATTTATTCTTGACTGTGACCTTGTTCAACTGTCTATAATCTATGCATATTCTCAGTGACCCATCCTTCTTTCGTACAAACAGAACGGGGGCACCCCAAGGAGAAACACTGGGTCTAATAAAACCTTTTTCTAACAGATCCTTCAACTGCCCCTTCAACTCTTTCAACTCAGCAAGGGCCATCCTATATGGTGGAATCGAAATAGGCTGTGTCTCAGGAAGTACATCAATACCGAAGTCGATCTCCCTATCAGGATGGACTCCAGGTAAATCCTCAGGGAACACTTCAGGGAATTCATTCACAATTGGGACCGACTCAAGAGTAGGGGACTCAACATCATCAGATTTAACTCATACAAAGTGATAGATACACCCTTTCGAGATTAATCTCCTCGCCCTCAGGTAAGAAATAAATTTACCCTTGGGTGCAACATACCCTCCCTTCCACTCTAGGACCGGTTCATTAGGAAAATGAAATGTAACAAATAGGGTCCTATAGTCTATGGATGCATGACAAGCATGGAGCCAGTCCATACCAAGGATCACATCAAAGTCAACCATCTCCAACTCTACCAAATTGGACAAAGTGTCCCTATGATAGATAGACACTATGCAGTCTCTATAGATCCTCTTAGCCAGAATTGACTCACCAGTAGGAGTCGAAACAGTGTAAGGCTCAAGCAAACACTCAGGAAGAACCTCAAACTTATTGGCCACGTAGGGTGTCACAAAAGATAAAGTGGCACCCGGGTCAAGCAATGCATAACAATCATAAGAAAAGGTTTGGAGCATACCCGTAACAACATCTGGAGCAACCTCTTGATCCCGTCGATTTCCCATCGCATACAGACGGTTCGTCCCGCCTCCTGCATTTGTAGTAGTAGCCTTCTAATGATTACCCTCGGGGGGCGCTGTAGAAGACTGAGCTCGATTACCTCTATCACTCCACCTCTAATTTCTCATAGGGCACTCATTCTGGAAGTGACCAGGCTGTCCACAGGTAAAGCAAATACTAGTGCCATCACGGCACGCGCCAAGATGCAACTTACCACATCTGCTACAAGGGGCTTTCCTCCCGGACCTTGAGCAACACTGGCTTGGGACTCAGGTCCCTGTGCTCTGAAGTTCTGATGGCCACAGGATCCCTGATCATACCTGTTTTGCTGAATAGGTGCACTGCCACCGAAGGTGCATGGCTAGAAGACTTCTTTTGAAAGAAGGCACTATAACCTTTGTTCTGTTTCTGCTGATTAGGCTCATGCCCTGCCGATTTAGCTTTCTTCTTCTGCTGCTCTTCTCTGTCCCTCTTTTTGTCCTCCTCAGTCTGCTGAGCATAGACCATAAGTCTAGCAATATCCATGTCTGGAATCAGCGACGCTGCCTTGCACTCCCTCTTCACATGCCTGCCCAACCCAGACACATACTTCCTCATTCTTGCCCTCATATCAAGGACCATCTCTGGAGCGTATCTGGATAGCTGGATGAACTTCAAGTTGTACTATTTGACCGTCAGCTCCTCTTGTTTCAGATTCACGAACTCCTCAACTTTTGCCTCCCTCAACTCTTGGGGAAAGAAGTGATCGAGAAAGGCACTCTCGAACTCCTCCCACTCAGCCGGTTCAGCATCCTCACCTCTAACATCCTCCCACTGGTTATACCAGACATTGGCAACATCCTTAAGCTGATAAGAGACCAGCTCGACTCCCTCCACCTCAGTCGCATGCATAGCCCTCAAGATTTTAAGCATCTCATCAATGAAGTTTCGTGGGTCCTCCTCAACCTTTGACCCCGTATAGACTGGTGGGTTCATCCTCAAGAAATCTCTGAGCCTAGTTGCAGCTGTGGGCTCTTGGGAACTGGAGCTAGGGGCTTGGGGACCGCGGCTGCTACTCTGAGAGGCCACTAACTGGGTAAGCATAACAATAGCTCCCCTGAAGTCTGCTTCCGAAGTGGAGGCTGACTGAACAAGAGGTGCTGGCGGAGCCTCAGCAGCTCTATCAGGTCGTCCCCGTCTCCTTGTCCCATGCTGATTTGGGGCCTTGGGTAAAGGATTCTCAGTATCAGGGACTGAGGCATCTCTTTGGGAAGCAGTACGTTTAGGAGGCATTATCTGCAAACGCGTAATGCACGAATTAGAAAGGGCTTCATAGAGCCAAGCTCTAACGCACGAACTCAGAACATCAAAGAAGGGTAACCATTTCCTAAATGCCCTGTAACATCTTGTTTATGAAGTGTGGTGCACAACACACGCATAAACAAGACTCTACTAGACACGGCTTCATAGACTCCCTAGGACTCTTGAACTCTGTGCTCTGATACCAAGTTTGTCATGCCCCGGAAGGTACCCTAGGCGTGGCCGGCACCCAGAGACTATTTCTAGCCCCTGAGCGAACCACTTAGCCTCGTCACATCACTCAACATCAATATTGCAGAAAAACATCATAATAAGAGAAACTCAGGAAAGGGCCAAATGGCCAATCATCAATCTTAACGTCAAAGGATTAAGCAAAATACTCTCATAATTCATCAGGAAAACATCAACATCAACTTCGACATCATGTCTACGAAGCCTTTAACCTGATTCAACTGTCTAAGAGGGGTGCCATGACATGCCATGGCTACCGACTCAATGAAATAGAGGAAAATAACATAGAAGGGTATCCTCCGGACATTAAGGAGGCTCACCAAAATCTGAACTCGAAAGCTTGGACTTCAACGGTGCACCTGCTGAAATCCTCAAACTCCTGTATTTGCATCATAAAATGATGCAGCGCCAAATGGCGTCAGTACGTGGAATGTACTGGCATGTAAAATAGTTGAATAACAAGGTAAGTACATAACAATAAAGAAGCCTCGACTCCACATCATACTTTATCAGAAATATCAAAAGTCTATCTAAAGCAAGAGATTAGATTAGACAATTGACTTATCAGCCTCTCATCAATCATCAACATCATAGCAAGCTCATCTCAAGGAACCTCAACATCAACTCACATCAAAAGAACATCACATAGACTCAAGGGATCATCACCTCGATTCAAGGAACATCACATCGACTCAAGGAAACATCACATCGACTCAAGGATTCAACTCGAACATCACGTCAACATCAACATCTGAGTTTTATCAAAGGATCCTAACTAGGAGTTTCTCTAACCGACAACCATCACTTATGAGCCAGTGATGATACAACGAAGCGATACCGTTGCCACACCCATCCAATACCCTGCCCGGGGTAAAGGACATCACATCAATGGATCCACAAGAAAACATCAAACATCAGTCCTCTTTTGGGACAAGATAGGAGCCATCCGCGTTGCGGTTCAATCCTCTCTTCCTACGCGGGCCACGTAGTTAATGAGTTTGAGTGGGACTCACTCTCTACCCATTTCGGTGCTCAATACTCCTCCCAGAAACTCGACATGCTCATAAAACATCATCATCATCAGTCCCATAGGGACATAGTACATCATCATCAGTCACATAAGGACATGATATAGTACCTCAACATCAACATCGGTCCCAGGGGGACATAGTACATCAACATCAACATCAGTCCCATAGGAACATAGTACATTAACATCAACATCAGTCCCATATAGACATAGTACATCAACTCATAACATCGACATCAACATCAAAACTTAAGAGACATCATTTAGCAACTATATTTTAATGCTAAGACCTCATTAAACATCACGTTCATCAACATCATCACATCATCATTAATACCTCATCATAACATCATCATAACATCATCATCGCTTTAGATATGTGCCCTAACTTAATTATGCATGCTCTTTTCAAACACAAGAATTATAGGGTTTAAAATGCACTTATAAAATGGATTATAATAGAAAGCAAAATAGTGATGATCATCAGTTTATGTAAGAAAACTTCTTATGCATAAGATAAAGTAGATTTTCTTCATGCATCAACTCTTCATATTAACTTTGTCACATCAAGATATGATATTCAATATTTAGGAGGGCACATGGGAGGACATTCCCATGCTTTAGGTTAGCGTTACATACCTGAGATGTTTTGCTAACAAAATTATACAACACCTCCTCTTGATCTCTTCAACTCACTTCCCTTTAAGCCCTAACTTTGGTGACCTTTAGAAAGAATACGCTTCAAAATTTGGGTGTTTGAAGCCCTTTTCTTAGAAACTGACGTTTATTAGTCGTAGGGGGATATTTAGGAATTATAGGAATGGACCAAATTGCCCTCCGTAATTTAAAATAATTTATCCCCATCCTGAAATAACACAGTCCGCGACGCGGACCTGTCGCGGACAGTGTATTTTCAGAAATTCAACTCCGTCGAAAAATTTACAGAAAACAAAAGTGTGGTTCCGCGACTGGTCCGCGACGCGGTCCTGTCGCGCAGGCACACTATTTTTCGTTTTGGAACGAATAATTATCTTCCGACTCGATCGCTCTAAAAATCGACCGAGACCCTCTTCCCACTCCATTTTCAGTGCTGATCACGAATCCACTCTCGGATTTTCAATCCGATCATCGGAAGACGCGTTTTCCGCACACCTCTTCCCTAGGGGTATTTTTGTAATTTACCGGGTGTTACACATTTGGCGCTGCATCGTTTCATGATGCAGATACATGAGTTAGAGGACTTCAGCAAGCGCACCGTTGAGGTCAAAGATTTCGAGTTCAGACTTTGGTGAGCCTCCTTGATATCTGGAGGAGACACTTCTATTTTATGTTTCCTTTATTGCATTGAGTCCGGTAGCCATGGCATTTCATGGCACCATTCTTAGACAGTTGAGTCAGGTTAGAGGCTTCGTAAACATGAAGTCGAGGTTAATGTGGATGTTTCCCTTATGAACTGAGTAGTACTTTACTTACTTAGTTGATGTTGAGACTGATGTTTGGTCATTTGGCCCTTACCTGAGGTATTCTATTTATGATGTTTCCGCTATGTTGATGTTGAATGATGTGAGGAGGCTAAGTGGTTCGCTCGGGGACTAGCAATAGTCTCTGAGTGCCGGTCACGTCTAGGGTATCCTCCCGGGGCGTGACATAATCGTCGAAGTTGATGCCTCAAATTGCATATCTTTACTTATGATAGATTATAATATTGGGGCTGAGTCTCAGAACAGAAAATATGCCTCAATTTTTTCTGGCAGAAATATGCAATGGATTTGACTGCTGACAATTTGTTATACCCATCAAAGATTGTATTGATATAACTTTATCCAAAACACTTTCTCTGATGATAGTAAAATTTTCACATCCTGAAAGTATAAAATAAAAATATCAAATAACTACTATAAATAGAAGAAATATTACATAAACCATCAATATGTTTGAATGATAAATGTTACATAAAGAATATTACAAAATATTTAAAAAAATTGATAATTATTATAATCATAATTTTAAAAAATACTAACATATTGTCTAATCCATAAAAGAAATAAAATATATAATTCAAACGACTACACAACATAACTTTTCTGAGATGACGATTTGTGAATGTCAACATATTTAAATAATTGTAACAATATTAGTAAAAGACATACCACTATTATGCGAGGCATATTTAGGCCGTTTTTGATTATATATGCGTATTTTGTTCGTCCTAGCAAGCTTCTTCTCATCTTCCATAGCAAACTGTATGAAATTGAATGTTATAAGAAATAAACTAATACAAATATATTTTGTGAGAAAAATGTTCAAAAAATTATATTTTACATTAACTGGTTATTCATTATCCATGTTGAAGATGGAAGATATAGAAACTTAATTAAATTTTCTATATTATTTAAAATTATTTGAATTTTGAGATGCTAGATTCTTCGTATTATTTTTTGAATGATGATTTTTTTTTTGAAAGATAATTTCAGAGTCTTTGCATAAAATAGAGAAAATTAGTGGGGAAAAAAGGAAGAAGAAAGGAAGGAAGGGAAAAAAGAAACTAAAAAAGACGAAAAAAATATAACAAATATTCATATAATCAAATTTCACAAAATTAAAAGTGATTATAAACTTGCTATGGTGTTAATCTTCGCTGAAAATCTAAGTAACACGGGATTCCTCACGCCAATAAGAAGAATTTTTGGTGTCTCATATGTGCATTATTTACTATCATATAAGTTTTTGATCTCCCTGCTTATCAATCAACTTAGAAATGTATTTTATGAGAAGTAACATACAACTTCTGGATAGAAAGAGCAGTAGGTAATAGGGTCAGAACAATATTTTACTTTTTTTAAAAACAATTAATTTTAGTTATTCTTATATTTTATTTCTTTTGATTGTAACTTGTTCTTATTCTAGATAAAGAATTAGTCAACTATTTTGTAAAAAATGTTACAAAAATATTTTTTAAAGCAAATTTTAAACTTTACAACACGATAAGAATTATATATTTAAAATAGCAAATAAATCATCCATTATATAAAAAAAAATTTAAAAAGACGTTTTGTTATGGTGTAAAATGTAATACATATCTTTTCTATGAAATGATAATAAAATATAATTTAACGATGTAAAAAATGGATCTCTAATATGTTATTAAAATACGTTTAAGAACTATATAAAGTACTATTCATACTTTATGCCTCTATGTGTATATTTTACATTTAATTTGTAAATATTTTTTGGTGATTATTTTAATAAATTTTAAAGTTATTTATTGATTATATAGAAAACTTTTACGTAAAATGTGAATGAAAGATTTTCCTTTTTTAAAAGAAAAAACTGTAATTTTTTAGGATAGCCAAGTGACTTTAGACATGTGTAACTGTAAAATATTTTTAAAATAATTTTAATAATAAAAATTATAAGAAACTATTAGAATTTGAATTTTTTAAATAGTTTTGAATATTAAATTGCTATCATGTTAGGCAATGATTGTGTAATTTTATAAAAAAAAAATGGTTTGAATTTTTGTTATATAAATTTGATAAATAATTAACAATAATTTAAAATATTGAGGATGTAATCAAATAAATTTAGTTTATGTGTTTATCTTCTGGGCATATTTTGTGAAAATGCAGTTTCACAAAAATAGGATTTGAAACTTTAATAACATAACTGATATTTTGCATTGTTAAAGATTTTTATTTACTTTTTTATTAATTATTTGTAATTTAATTTTATCCTATAAATAAATAGGAAAGTCGTTCATGTGTATTTCGGTTAGTTAGTGGGGATATGGGACAGTGGCACACATAGTTTTACTTAGTTATTTTTTATTAATTATTTGCAATTTAATTTTATTCTATAAATAAATAGTAGAGTAGTGCATGTCTATGTTAGTTAATGGGGATATGGGAGCAGTAGCATGCATAATTTTATTTAGTTCTTTTATTTTGTTATTTCTATTATGTATATTAAGGATTTATTTTTCATTCTTTTCAATTTCTTTTAGTAATGTTCTAAAAATTATTAGAATTTTAATTTAAGAAATAACATGTAAATTTAATTGATTTAGGAGCTCTGCTTATAAGTTAATATTAATGTTCAAATAATTTTATTAATTAATATAAATATTTTGAATTATATTAAAAGAGAGAAATAGTGATGAAAAATGACAATTAGTAATAAGAATTATAAACTAACATCTTACAACACAATTAGAAATTATACATTTAAAAGGTAATATCATTCCTTTCTAGAAGCAGATGAAATTTTAAAAACATTAATACAACAACAACATACCCAGTGAAATCCCACTTTAAAAACATTAATACGATCCATAAAAAGAAATCACAGAGTTACATTAAACTATTGATTCTTCTCCTTCTTAACAACTTTGCCAGCTTTGTTGCTAGAGAGTTGGCGATTCACATCATCATTTACCATGACTGATTTTGTCACAACCCAAAATTCGGGCGTGATGGCATTCACCTAACCCACCAAGGTGAGTCAGCCCAATACCTATTGATCCGAACATAACAATAATAGCAAAGGATAAAATAGTCTAATATGATAAATAATCATAGGAAGACCAAACTACAACCATCTCAGAACTTGTCACACCCTGAGAGGGTACTCTTGGCGTGGTCGGCACTCAGAGACCATTGCTAGTCCCCAAGTGAACCACTTAGCCTGATCATATCATTCAATCGAATAACTCTACTAAATAGCGGCAAGTATAAGTAAGTAATGGTCACATCTCATCTAAGGCTCAAAATAAATAGATAATAATAATGAAGGCTAGTAGAAAGAACTAGCTCATAATCTCAACATCAATGCTCGACCATCGTCTATGAAGCCTCTATCACTAATCATGTGATGTCAATGACAGATCCATGGATACCCAAATCAAAATAAAAGAAATAGTCCAATCTAAATCTAAAGTATGATGAAATAAAAGTAATGGATCCTCCAGCGTATGGGAGGCTCACCCAATCAACTTCGAATCTCAGATCTTCAATGGAGCGCCTGTTGAGGATCTCTAGTACCTTCCTCTGCATCATAAAATGATGCAATCCAGAGTGGACATCATTATTTGGAATGTATTGGTATGTAAAATAGCTGAGTGAAACAGAAACCGGTAGAATAATATGGAAACAACATCAACTCAAAATAAACATCAAATCACATCAAATCGCAAATGTTTATCTATGAAAGAATAAAGAGTAGACAAGTGACACATCAATAACTCAGACTCATCAATAGTCTCAACAACATCTCAAAGGAGCTCACCTCCTCTCATCTCATCTCATCTCATCTCAGAGGAGCTCACCTTATCTCATCTCATCTCAAAACTCAGAGGAGCTCACCTCCTCTCATCTCATCTAGACTCGGAGTACTCAAGGTAGGAAATTTATGGAAGTTTCTCTTATCCGACAACACTCACTTATGAGCCAGTGAATGTACAACAATCCTACTAATGTTGCCACAGTCGTTCCAAACTTGCCAGGTCGGGAACACTCCGAAACTATATCAACTTACCTAATATGGAGTCAATACACAACAGGTCTACTATTGCTTTCAGGGACTGTTACTCTTGAGGGAACCATATATATGTGATGGTTTTATGCCTCACCAACCTTTGGCGATATAGTTAATGAGTTCAAGTGGAACCCACTCTTACCCATTTCGGTGCTCGATACTCCTCCTGACTCAATGCTCATAAAACCTCCATCTCAACCAATCTCATAGGGACTCGAACCCCGTCAACGATCAGTATCTCATAGGGACTCAAACTCCATCATCATTAAACTCATAGGGACTTTAACCCTTTCATCAATCATCTCATAGGGACTTTAACCCTCTCATCAATTAATCTCATCAATGACTCAAGATTTAAAACAATCATTAGGAATCAAGTGAATAGACACATCGGTAGAGTTCATTTATAGAGACTCACAAGACAATCAAATTATGTCAACTCATCATCATTCTCATCACAATCAACAACCTCAACTCAAGGCTCTGGACTCGATTCTCAAGGTGCATTATGCATGCTTTTCAAATTAATCATCAAAATTCCATCAACTCATTATCACAATCAACAATCTCAACTCAAGGCTCTAGACTCAATTCTCAAGTGCATTATGCATGCTTTCCAAATTAGTCATGAAGGTTTATATAAATTCTCATGAAAATATTCAATTTAAGAAAACAAATAGTATGACGATCATCAACATAGAAAACATGTAATTTCAAATCAATTTTTCAAGAAACACCATCAAAATTCATGCATGTAGACTCTTCAATCATCAACACATCTATAGCCTTTATGGGGCACATAAGAGAACAATTCCATGTTTTTAGTTTAGCCTTATATACCTAGAAGGTTGATATTACAATCAAAATTCGATGAATTACTATCCTTCTTGGAGAAAATCCTTGATCTTGATAGTTCTTTTAGAGTGGAAGAACTTGAAAAGACATTGCTTGAAGGGCTTATCTTTGATTCTTGAATTCTTGAGTTAGAATATTTAGAGTTCTTGATGAAGAACCCTAATTCTTGAAATAGAAGAATCAAGGAATCCTCTCTTAGAATTCTTGAATTCGTTTTTTTTAAACCCTAGGTTATGATTTAAGACTCTATTAGAGATTCATGAATAGATGAAGAAATTTGGGTTGGGTAGATTGGATAACTTACCTTGTGATCAATCTTGGAAGCTATCTTTAACTTGATGATTCTCGAGTGTTTTTGTTTAGGAGTGAAGGAGAGGGGTTTAATTATGAAAATTGACATTTTATGCGTTTTGGGACCTTAAATAGACCCCTAAAGGTTTTAGGATAAAAGTACTCTCAAAATAATATAAAAGGACATCGTTTAGCTTATCTAGAAAGGGTTCGTGATATGTCCGTGACGCGGAGCTGTCGCAGATCTTCAGAAAGCTCTGCAGGTCTTTAGTAAAATGGTCATAATTTTCTACTCCGAATCTGATTAAGGCAAAAGAAGATGCGTTGGAAAGCTAATTCAAAGATCTTTAATTTAATATATAATGAGTCACCTAACTCATCATACTTTAGGAGAGATGGACATTTGAAGTTGACCCTTCTATCAACTCCAATTCTATTCCTACACTAAGAAATTGTCTTTAACATTTGTGCTCAATTAAGAATCATCAATTAAAATCATATATCATACGAAGGATGACTCGATTTTAGCGTAGAAAAAAATTGGGGTGTTACAAAATTGGTGTCACATGTACAAGCCTCTAAATACATAGTACTGGAATAAAATACATGTCTCAAATGTCTATTTCTCAAATAGAACGTAACATAATAATGAATTCCTTGAAGGTCCGTTGATAACATAAGCAGCTACCTTAAGGATAATCCAAAAGCTCGGTCCTACAGTGAGAAAATTCTAACTAGAAGGACCAGGCTCGCAACCTACAAAAATGTAGCAAGGGGGGTGAGTACCCAAAACAACGTGGTAGTTAGCAAATGGAACTAAACTAGAGTAAAACAATGAAGAACCAAGTAACTCCTTCACAGTCAACCACATACCGCCAAACTACAAACCTGCACTAAGAAAGGTCTCAGCCCAGCAACACATAATAAACAATAAAGACTGTTTTTTTAATATATCACAATTATCAAATCACAAGCCATAACTCACAAGTGATAATATAATCAATCACATGAATAATATCATGTCACATAATAGTCTGCAAGGATAAAATGCAATGCTTATGCAATAATTGCCGGCAATGACCTCAGCATCACAATATCATTAGCAAAGATCTTAGTATCATAATATCGTCAGCAAAGACCTCGATATCACAATATCACTATCACAGATTTCAACATCATAATATTGCCGGCAAAGACCTCGGCATCACCAATCTCACTATCACAGATTTTAGTATCACAATATCACTGGCAAAGACCTCGGCATCACAATCTCACTATTATAGATTTTAGGATCACAATATTACTGGCAAATACCTCAGCATCATATCTCGACCGGTAAAGACCTCGGTCCCAATTTCTTTTTCTCTTTTTTTACGATCTCACTCATATCAATATCCAGAATGTAACACCCCCACTTTCTTTTACTAAGATTGAGTCATCCTTCATATGATATACAATCTTAATTGATAATTCTTAATTGAGCATAGATGTTAAAGTTAATTCCTTAGAGTGGGAATATAATTGGAGATGTGTCACGCCCGGGAGGGTACCCTAGGCGTGGCCAGCACCTGGAGACTATCGCTAGTCCCTGAGCGAACCACTTAGCCTCATCACATCACTCAACATCAACATAGCGGAAACAATATCAATGAAAAACCTCAGGTAAGGGCCAAATGGCCAATGATCAATCTCAACATCGACTAAGTAAGTAAAATACTACTCAGTTCATAAGGAAACCATCCACATCATCCTCGACATCATGTCTGTGAAGCCTCTAACCTGACTCAACTGTCTAAGAATGGTGCCATGGCATGTCATGGCTACCGACTCAATGAAATAAAGAAAACATAAAATAGAAGGGTCTCCTCTGGATAGCAAGGAGGCTCACCAAAGTCTGAACTCGAACTCTTTGACCTCAACGGTGCACCTGCTGAAGTCCTCGAACTCCTGTATCTACATCATGAAACGATGCAGCGCCAAATAGCGTCAGTACGTGGAATGTACTGGCATGTAAAATAGCTGAATAACAGGGTAAGTACACAACAATAAAGAAACATCGACTCCACATCATACTCCATTAGAAATATCAAAAGTCTATCTAAGGAAAGAGATTAGTTTAGACAATTGACTCATCAACCTCTCATCAATCATCAACATCATAGCAAACTCATCTCAAGGAACCTCAACGTCAACTCACATCAAAAGAACATCACATCGACTCAAGGGAACATCACATCGACTCGAGGAAACATCATATCGACTCAAGGACTCAACTCGAACATCACCTCAACATCAACATCAGAGTTCTATCAAAGGAACCTAACTGGGAGTTTCTCTAACTGCCAACCATCACTTATGAGAACCTCAGTGGATCCACAAGAAAAACCTCAGTCCTTATTTGGGACAAGATAGGAGCCATCCGCATTGCGGTTCAATCCTCTCTTTTTACGCGGGCCACGTAGTTAATGGGTTCGAGTGAGACTCACTCTCTACCCATTTCGGTGCTCAATACTCCTACCAGAACTCGACATGCTCATAAAACATCAACCTCATCAGTCCCATAGGGACATAGTACATCATCATCAGTCACATAAGGACATGATATAATACCTCAACATCAACATCGGTCCCAGAGGGACATAGTACCTCATCTCATAACATCGACATCAACATCAAAACTCAAGGGACATCATTTAGCAATTAGATTTCAATGCTAAGACATCATAAAACATCATTCTCATCAACATCATCATAACATCATCAATACATCATCATAAGATCATCATCACATCATCAGTGTCAAGGCTCTAAACACATTCCCTAATTTCATTATGCATGCTCTTTTCAAACACAATAATTATAGGGTTTAAAATGCAGTCGTAAGATGAATTATAATATAAAGCAAAATATTGATGATCATCAATTCCGGTAGGAAAATTACTTATACATAAGATAAAGTAGATTTTTACATGCATCAACTCATCATATTAACTTTATCACATCAAGATATGATACTCAACACTCCGAAGGGCACATGGGAGGACATTCCCATGCTTTAGGTTAGCCTTACATACCTGGAATGTTTTACTAACACAATTATGCAACACCTCCTCTTGATCTCCTCAACCTCAACTCCCTTCAAGCCCTAGCTTTGGTGACATTTAGGGAGAATACGCTTTATAAATTGGGTTTTTGAAACCCTTTTCTTAGAAACTGGCTTTAATTAGTCGTAGGGGAATATTTAGGAATTATAGGAATGGACTAAATTACCCTCTGTAGCTTAAAAGAATTTTTCCCCGAACTGAAATAACACAGTCCGCGACGCGGACCTGTCGCGGATAGTGTATTTTTGGAAAATTAAACTCCATCAGAAAAACATAAGTGTGGCTCCGCGACAGGTCCGCAATGCGGTTCTGTCGTGCAGGCTCACTATTTTTCATTTTGGAACAAAAAATTATCTTTCGACTCGATCGCTCTAAAAAACGACCAAGACCCTCTTCCCACTTCATTTTCAGTGCTGATCACGAATCCACTCTCGAATTTTTAATTCGAGCATCAGAAGATGCATTTTTCGCACACCTCTTCCCTAGGGGTATTTTTGTAATTTACCGGGTGTTACAAGATGATAAAAGGATCTTTTACATCAAGTCAAGTCCAAAGAATTTCTAGCGACTAAGTTTTCGTATAAGTTGATAAAAGAGTCAAATTCAAATGACTATATCTCCTAATGTGTAATGAGTTAGGTGACCCATAATATATCAAATTAAAAATCTTTGGATTATCTTTCCAATGCATCTTATTTTGCCTTAATTAGAGTTCAGAGTAGAAAGTTATGACCATTTTACTGGAGACCTGCAGAACTATCCGAAGAGCCGCGACCGCTCCGCATCGCGGACCTATCGCAAACCCTTTCTGGATAAGCTAAGTGACGTCCCTTTATTTTATTTTGAGGGTTCTTTTATCTTAAAACCTTTGGGGGTCTATTTAAGGTCCCAAAACGCATAAAGCATCATTTTTTATAATTAAAAACCCACTCCTTCACTCCTAAACATAAACACTCAAGAATAATCAAGAAAATCATCAAGTTGGGATTAACTTTCAAGATTCATCATCAAGGTGAGTTATTCTTCATAAACTTTAAGCTACCCAACCTAAATTCTTTATCTATTCATGAATCCCCAATAGAATCTGAAATCATAACCTAGGGTTACAAGAAAAATAATTCAAGAATCCCAAGAAAGGATTTCTTGATTCTTCTTTTCACGAATTAGGGCTTTTCATCAAGAACTCTAAAGATTCTAAGTCAAGAATTCAAGAATCAAGGAGAAGCCTTCAAACAATGTCTTTCCAAGTTCTTCCACTCTAAAAGACCTACCGAGATCGAGGATTTTCTCTAAGAAGATGAGTATTCATCGAATTTCAATTGTAATATCAACTTCTCAAGTATGTAAGGCTAAACTAAAAGCATGGGGTTGTTCTCTCATATACCCCATTGAGGTCATAGAGGATTTGATGGTTGAAGAGTCTATATGCATAAATACTTGAGAGGTTTCATTGAAAAAAAAATTAATTTGAAATTATATGTTTTCTATGTTAATGATCATCATACTACTTGTTTTCTTGAAGTTAACATTTTTCATGAGATTTTGCGTAACTCTACATGATTATTTGAAAAGCATGCATAATGAACTTAGGGGGATGAGTCTAGATCCTTGACGATGAGGATATCTTTGATGTTGTGATTGTGTTTCAAATTGATGAGAGTCATGATGATGATGTTGATGAGAATGATGTTCATGAGTCTTAAAACTTGAAACTAAATTCTAAAAAGAATGTTTCGAGTCCATGATGTTGATGTTGATGTTGATGAGATGAGTTGATGTTGATGTTGAGGTACTATATCCCTATGGGACTGATGATGATGATGTTTTATGAGCATGCCGAGTTCTAGGAGGAGGGTTGAGCCCCGAAATGGGTGAGAGTGAGTATCACTTGAACCCATTAACTACGTGGCTCGTGTAGGAAGAGAGGACTGAACAGCAATGCGGGTGGCTCCTTTCTTGTCCCAAAAGAGGAATGAGGTTTTTTTTTTCTTTAGGATCCACTGAGGTTGATGTCCTTTACCCCGGGCAGGGTACTGGATGGATGTGGCAAGGACATCGCTTCGTTGTATTATCACTGGCTCATAGGTGATGATTGTCGATTAGAGAAACTCTAGTGAGGTCTTACTTAATAGTACTCTGATGTTGATGTGATGGTATGAGTCGAGTTCTCTTGAGTTGAGTCGAGTTTCCTCGAGTTGAGTTGAGCCGAGTTTCCTCGAGTTGAGTTGAGTTGAGCCGAGTTTCCTTGGGTTGACTTGAGTTGAATCGAGTTTCCTTAAGGTGAGTCTGATGTATTGATAAGATGTTGATGAGTCATTTGTCCACACTATATTCTTTCTTTAGATAGACATTTGACATTCTGATGGAGTATGATGTTGAGTTGATGTTATGCCTATATTATTCTACATGTTTCAATTTCACCCAGCTATTGTACATATCAGTACATTCCACGTACTGATGTCCGCCTCTGGAACTGCATCATTTTATAATGCAGAGGTAGGTAGTAAATACCATCGACAGGTGCTTCTTTGAGGATCTATTCCCATTCAGCTGATCGGTGAGACCTCCTTGTTTTCGGAGGATTTCCATATTGGTATCATCTAGCTTGAGTTAGTACTTTATTTTCCTTAAGTTGGGTAACCATGGTCTATCGTGGTACCATCTAGATGTTAGAGGTAGAGACTTCATAGACATTGAGTAGAGGATGTTGTGTATTTTTTTTTCAACTCTTCTTTATTGGAAATTAACTTTTATATAAAGACTTGATTACTTTAATTACATTAAAGTCTTTTCCTTGAGGATGTTTCTTCCGCTGTTGAGTATGAGGTGACGATAAGGCCAAGTGGTTCGCTCAGGGATTACGCTCAGGGATTAGCAATAGTCTCTGAGTGCTGGCCACGCCAAGGGTACCCTCCCGGGGCGTGACAAACTTGATATCAGAGCACAGAGTTCAAGTGTCTTAGGGAGTCTATGAAGTTGTGTCTAGTAGAGTCCTTATTATTGGTGTGAAGCGCACCACATCCAAAATATGAAAGTTATAGGACATTAGGAAAAGTTTCCCTTCTTTCAGATTCTGGTCGTGTGATAGAGCTATTTCCTAAAAAATCTACGATGATTCATGCGTTGCTCTAAACCTTTCGACTATGCCTCGTCCATGATGCGATAGAGACAATAATGCTCAAACTCTTACAGATGAGATCCTTTGAGATAAAGTAGTTTGAATGGTAGAGAGACTGCACCAGGCTTGAGAGAAGCCGACTAGTGTGCGAAGTTGATTTACTAGAAAGAGTGCACCATTACTCATATGAATCGTGCATTTGAGTTAACTCTAGATGTACGCAAACCCTATTTTTTCAATACTTGCTTCTGACGTGACCCTTGAGAGAGGAACTTATGTCTCTAAAGAGTTTAATGTTACCATCTAAGAGTGAGGTATGTGTTCTTATGAACCCTAAGTAGAATCTAATCATCCTAGAGCTAGAAGGATAATAATGGAAAGAAAGGGACGAGATAACAAGAGTAATGCTTGAATGGGGCTTGTAGTTAGAGTTACGTATTTATTAGGTAAGTAATGAGGTGGTGAGTCGATTGCCATAAGTTTGATGAAAGAGTCGTAAGTACCCTATGATTTTCATGATGAGGTATAGAGGAAGAGTTATTACCAAAATGTGGTCGAGCATGCTTAAACTAGAAGGAATTTATGTTAATATGTCGTAGTATTCATACTATTAAGGGTGAAGTGCAGATGTTGAATAGAGGACAAAAGTGCTTTCAATGTGATAGATCTTAATTAGGCTTAGGATTTTAATTGAGAGTTCACGAGACTCATCGAGTTATGAGCTTAGTCAGATAAGAAGATATGATTGAAATGGGTGAGTGGTACTAAATTATAAGAAAGGGATGTGTTGATTAGATACTCATTATGAGATATTAGTGGGCTTATGTTCCCTAAATTTTTACCTAGTAGTTGTAAGTTAGCATTAGAGAGGTGTGTGATGTACATCTCAGTGCTAGATCCTAAGCTTGAATTTTGAGGAGTAGTGTTGAAGAATAGATAACATCATGAGAGTGATAGCCTTAGTTGGAGATTTAATCTAAGAGGTTTTCCATAGTGTATATTCGAGAAGAAGGTGTTGATTTGTGAGGAACTGATGCTATGGGCAAGGTACAAGTGCCCCTTAGGTAAGACGAGTGAGATGAGGATAACTCAATAGATAAGAAGAGGCTTGAGATATGTATCCATGATTGTGTAAAGATGTGTGAAGCTCTAAGTTATGACTGCTATAAGAATCTAGATAGTATAATTGAGTTGTGGATGTAGAGTAGGATGATCTAAGTAATCTTTGTCATCATGAGTAGCTAAATTGAATTGGGGCTTATCGATAGATGATGACAAGTTTTCCATGATAGACTAATTCGTATGCAACTAAATTTATGGGAGCACAGAAGTTGAGCGCTAGCAGGTAAAAAAAGAGGTTAGATTGTGAGAGTTGTGGGAAATGGTTATGTATGCCATAAGAGTAACAACTGTAGAGAGATTTACATAGAGACTGGAAGGAGATAAGAGCGATAGCGTTGAAAAGAATCTGAGTGGCTAGTTATATGTATGCAACTATATCATAACTAAAGAGTTAAAGATATTCTTGTGGATAGTGATTCCTTGACCGTGTGGAGGTATATGCTTATAGCCTAGTAGAGGATATTGATTTACAAACTTAGAGTAATAGCCTTGAGAGCTAAAGGAGAGATGATGTAATGCCTGGTAAAATTGCCAAAATACCCCTAGAGGAAAGTATGCATGTAACATATCTTCCAATGCTCATAAGACAAATTCGAGGCCAGATTTGTGATCAGCACAAAATATTGAGTGGGAAAGTGGTCTCGGTCGATTTTTAGAACGATCGGATCAAAAGATAATTTTTCGATTTGAACATCAAAATAGTATCGGTGCGCGATAGAGGCGAGTCATGCACCTATAGCGGAGTGAAACTTATGTTTTTTCGAATTTTTCGACGGGATCGGAAAAACGCGTTCAGAAAATTGGCAGAGAAAAATACACTGGTGCGCAATCAGTCTGCGTCGCGGACTAGGTTATTCTGAATCTGAAAATTTTCTAAACTTTGTGAGGGGAATTCTGGTCAATTTCCAACCCCTCCTAAACTCAATACATGATCAAATTGGGTCATTTGAATGTAAAAAGGGTCTAAAACCCCATTCTAAGTCCTTTTCTATCAATTGAATAAGACTAAGGCTTGTAAGAAGAGGAGAAGAGCTTGAGATAGAAGAATTCAAGAGAGAATGAGAGTTCTTAATTCTGATTATGATGTGATGCCATTTCCTTTTAAGGTTATAGATGAGGAGGAGGAGTTAGAGAAATCGTGAGGAGTCTAGTAGATAGGTAAAACCATATTAGTAATTTCCAATGTAAGAGTTCATGCGATCGAGGGTGTAAGCTGCTATGGTAGGCTTAAATGTGTGGTTGCTATTATGAGAGTGTATTAGAGTGATGAGGACGAGCAGTATTCTCTAAGTACAGGTTAATATGGAGTGAGAGTTCTTGATTCTGATGTCATCTTACGCGTGCACTGACCTTCGGCTTGTTAAGCCATTGTTGATGATATGATGTAGAGTATCAAGTTTAAGAGTATAATCATGCTTATTTTGCATGGAGAGGTAGTAGTTTGGGGGTTTCGTCAAAGGGGAAGATGATGAGTTCCTCCACGTCTAAATAGTGATGTTGATAATAGTAGACTGAGAGTGAGGGTAGATGAGGAGGAGTGAATGTATCATCATTATGATATTGGTGTTAAACTTGTGTCATGGAGGGATAGAGATGGGGAGGAGGAAAAAGATGAGATCATATGATATGCAATATATAGGTAAGAGTATGTTGGTGTGACTTCGAGGGAGAGCTCATTGAATAATGGAGGTAGATGTGACAAGTAGGCTTGAAAAATTCTAAGACATATTTAAAGTGGTTAGGGTGATAGGCTTAAATGTGTGGTTGTTATTGTGCAAATATGGATGATAGACTATTGAAGATTCATAATAAGGGTGCCGAGTATAGAGCTGAGTATTGAGGATTAGCTTAGTATGAATATGATCATCTTAAGGATAGCACCTTGAGGCTCAGAACTAGGCTTGAATGGAAGAAGAAGAGGTGGTTAGGTGGAGGTTTGAATAAGAGCTATGAGTTTGCATTGATGGGGTAGAGTACCATGAAAAGGAGCACAATTGAGATGGGGACTTGAGCATGAGAGTATCCTCAAATTCTTGTTATACAATAGTCCTATTCTCGATTAGAGTTGATAGCTTCCTTCCTGAGTTAGAAAGACTATTTATTGAGGTGTTCAAATGATTTAAATTGATTGAGTTCCGACGTTCCATTCATGCATAATGGTGAGAATGTCTAAGATAATATCTCAACTCTTGATGTGAACCGATTTGTCTATATGAGTTGATATGTCCATTCCTGAGTCTGAATACAGATGGTTTAAGATTGATGAGGAGTCGATAGTTTGATTAATTGATTGAGTTTTTAGAAGAGTTCTGATTATTATTCGTGCCTTGATGTCTACCTTTACTCATCATTCGAGGATGAATGATCCCAAGGGGGAGATAATGAAACACTCCAACTTTTTTTTTACTAACATTGAGTCATCCTTCGAATGATACACGATCATAATTGATAATTTTTAATTGAGCATAGATGTTAAATTTAATTCCTTAGAGTGGGAATAGAATTGGAGATGCTAAAAAGATCTTTTACATCAAGTCAAGTCCAATGAATTTCTAGCGATAAAGTTTTCGTATGAGTTGATAGAAGGGTCAACTTCAAATGACCATATCTCTTAAAGTGTAATGAGTTAGGTGACCCATAATATATCAAATTAAAGATCTTTGAATTAGCTTTCCAATACATCTTATTTTTCCTTAATCATAGTTCGGAGTAGAAATAACCTATCGCGAACTCTTTCTGGATAAGCTAAGTGACGTCCCTTTATTTTATTTTAAGGGTACTTTTATCCTAAAACCTTTGGGGGTCTATTTAAGGTCCCAAAAGGCATAAAGCGTCAGTTTTCATAATTAAAAACCCTCTCCTTCACTCCTAAACATAAATGCTCAAGAATCATCAAGAAAATTATCAAGTTGGGATTAACTTTCAAGATTCATCATCAAGGTGAGTTATTCTTCATAAACTTTAAGCTACCCAACCTAATTTCTTTATCTATTCATGAATCCCTAAAAGAATCTGAAATCATAACCTAGGGTTTCAAGAAAACAAATTCAAGAATCCCAAGAAAGGATTTCTTGATTCTTCTTTTCACGAATTAGGGCTCTTCATCAAGAACTCTAAAGATTCTAAGTCAAGAATTCAAGAATCAAGAAGAAGCCTTCAAACAATGTCTTTCCAAGTTCTTCCACTCTAAAAAAACAATCGAGATCGAGGATTTTCTCCAAGAAGGTGAGTATTCGTCAAATTGCGATTGTAATATCAACTTTTTAGGTAGTAAGGCTAAACTAAAAGCATGAGATTGTTCTCTCATGTGCCCCATAGAGGTCATAGAGGAGTTGATGGTTGAAGAGTCTATGTGTATGAGCACTTGAGAGGTTTCATTGAAAATAATGATTTGAAATTACATGTTTTCTATGTTGATGATCATTATGCTACTTGTTTTCTTGAAGTTGACATTTTTCATGAGATTTTGCATAACCCTACATGATTATTTGAAAAGCATGCATAATAAACTTAGGGGATGAGTCTAGAGCCTTGACGATGAGGATGTCTGTGATGTTGTGATTATGTTTCAAATTGATGAGAGTCTTGATAATGATGTTGATGAGAATAATGTTCATGAGTCTTAAAACTTGAAATTAAATTCTAAAAAGAGTGTTTTGAGTCCATGATGTTAATGTTGATATTGATGAGACAAGTTGATGTTGATGTTGAGGTACTATATCCCTATGAGACTGATGATGATGTATTATGTCCCTATGGGACTGATGATGATGATGTTTTATGAGCATGTCGAGTTCTGGGAGGAGGGTTGAGCACACAAAATGGGTGAGAGTGAGTCCCACTTGAACCCATTAACTATGTGGACTGCGTAGGAAGAGAGGATTTAACCGCAATGCGGATGGCTCCTTTCTTGTCCCAAAAGAGGACTGAGGTTTTTTTCTTGTGGATCCACTAAGGTTGATGTCCTTTACTCTGGGCAGGGTACTGGATAGATGTGGTAACGACATTGCTTCATTGTATCATCACTGGCTCATAGGTGATGATTGTCGGTTAGAGAAACTCTCAGTGAGGTCTTACTTAGTAGTACTCTGATATTGATGTCGATGTGATGGTATGAGTCGAGTTCCCTTGAGTTGAGTCGAGTTTTCTCGAGTTGAGTTGAGTCAAGTTTCCTTGAGTTGAGTTGAGTCGATTTCCTTGAGTTGGGTTGACTCGAGTCGAGTTTCCTTGAGGTGAGTCTGATGTATTGATGATGTATTGATGAGATGTTGATGGGTCATTTGTCTACTTTTTTGTTCTTTCTTTAGATAGAAATTTGACATTCTGATGGAGTATGATGCTGAGTTGATGTAATGCCTATATTATTTTACTTGTTTCTATTTCACTCAGCTATTTTACATACCAGTACAGTCCATGTATCGATGTCCTCCTATGGGAATGCATCATTTTATGATGCAGAGGCAGGTATTAGAGACCATCGACAGGCGCTTCGTTGAGGATATATTTTCATTCAGCTGATCGGAAAGACCTCCTTTTTTCGGAGGATTTCCATATTGTTATCATATATCTTGAGTTAGTACTTTATTTTCCTTGAGTTGGGTAACCATGGCCTATCGTGGTACTATCTAGATGTTAGAGGTAGAGACTTCATAGACATTGAGTAGAGGATGTTATGTATTGTTTTTTTTTTCAACTCTTCTTTATTGGAAATTAACTTTTATATAAAGATTTGATTACTTTAATTACATTAAAGCCTTTTCCTTGAGGATGATTCTTCCGTTGTTGAGTATGAGGTGATGATGAGGCCAAGTGGTTCGCTCGGGGATTAGCTATAGTCTCTGAGTGCCGGCCACGCCAAGGGTACCCTCCCGGGGCGTGACACAAAATCAATGCAAATTATGTGTGACATAGAATGAATGAACATGAGATGAAGTCTACAAACAAATCAACTCACAATCACTAACCACAACAATATATATATCTCAAAAATAGAATCTCATCACTTAGCCATATTTTCAATTCACGTGTCACAACACCACATCAACTCACGTTTATATTTAATTGCCTCATTTTTTTTATAATATTAAAATATTTCATGAATCACATAGAAGAGATTACAAGAATATGGGTATACCCAATACCATAAATATTGCAATATCTTTAATATCTCAATACCATCACAACCTCAATAACAGTCACATCTTAAAATAAGTACCAATTCGATATCAATATCAAACAATTCACTATTTCCCCTAAAATACACTTCCACAATTAATCTACAAGTCAAATATCACCATAGGAATAATTACTCAATTCAAAATATTTCGATCAAAGCCTACATAAGTCCATCTCTATCCCAAAATACTCAATTCTATACACATTAGAGCATACGAGGCTCAACATATTTAACAAAACATTAGAAATTCACTTGCCTTATATAAAGTCTCGAATCACGTCAATTCTAAAGTTTTTCTCTCTTTACAATACTAGAAATCACCAAAATCTATTCAAATATAACATCACAATCACATAACGAATCTAATGACACTAAAATCAATCAATTCGAGTGAAAGCGGCAAAATGGTCCAAAAATTTTGTCAGCGGATAGTCATCGAAAATCTGGAAATTTATACATGAGAATGTTCTCCAAGTAATAAGGAATTCAATGGCGAAAACCATTTTAAAATGGAGCTAAAACGAGGTAGAAATCTCATATTTAAAGTTTCAAAAAAACATTTAAAACAGCCGAAAATATCAAATTTTAAGTCAAACGACATGCCATAATTAATTTATGAAACTCCCATGATGTTCCTTTCGGAAAAATACATAAGTTATCCTTTTGAATTGCCCTAATCGGATCAAAATCGAGGGAGAAATCGTTGATGGAAGTTTCATGAGAAGTCTAGAAAATCTGAAAATAAATCTGCAGATTTATTTACTGCGTTTACCACGTGGCAGTGCCTAATTGGGTCACGTCATCCCTGCTTCAGCATTATCAGCAAACTTTTAAACCTAAGTTCAATGCTCCGGTCTCATCCGGAGTCGGAAAAATATATTCCATATATGAAATCTAATCGAAAATGATATTTCGAATTCAATGGTCTAGCCGAAATTCCCACCAGAGGTCGTTTTATTCCAATATGGGTCCCATTTTCCAGTATAAAAAATAATTGAAAGGACCAAAACACACCCAGAAGCTTCAAAAACTAAACAAAGGGCCCTTCTAGACCAAAATCGATGTTTTAGATCCAACAGAATCATCAGAATTTGAATTTGAGGTCTCCTTGGTCCAAAACCCGAGAAAGCTCATTTAAATTAGTTTTGGGCTCAAAAACTCAAAATATTCTCAAAATCTCTAAACATTGCAATGAAGTCATTTCTAGCATTAGTTTCACCATTTGGAATTATTAGAACTGACGGAATTTCAATCCGAGCCTCCGAACTCCGAGTGTTGACCAAAGTCAAACTTATGATCCAAAAAATGAACTTAAAATGTAACTTTGGGCTTAAATCTCCATTTTAACTCCAAATTAAGTTCTGCAAGTTCTCCTAAACCAGATTCGGCATTCCAGAGCTGATGGAATCAATAGAATCGCAATTCGACAATCAAAACTCAAAACGGCAAAAAAACTCAAATTTTCCAATTTAAACCTTTGAAAACTCTTTATTTTGCAAAACTCAAGCTTATCACAATGTTTTCAAAAATCTAGTGTTTACACTTAACTAATATTGACTCAAGACAACTTTTGAGAAGAAAAAAATGATAATTTTGTCAAAAATACAAAAAAAATGACCTACAGGGTCATTATAAATTAATCCTTATTTGAGGATCTAGTTCTCTTGCCATATGTCTTCAAAGGAGACATTTTGTGATTGTCATCCATAACTCCTATATATATATATATGTCACGCCCCGGGAGGATACCTTAGATGTGGCCGGCACCCAGAGACTATTGCTAGTCCCCAAGCGAACCACACGTTCTCAGGACAGTCACTCATCATCAACATAGCGGGAAAGTGGAAGTTGTGTAGTGAGCTACCTCAATAAAAAGGGCCAATGACCAACATCAGTCTCAACATCAGAATAAGTAAGTATAATTACTACTCAATTCATAAGGGGAAAGCCTCTACGTCAAACCTCAACTCATGTCTACGAAGCCTCTAACTTGACTCAACCGTCTAAGATGATACCATGACAGGACATGGCTACCCAACTCAATAAATAACGAAAATAAACAAATAAAGGGGGTCTCCTCCGGATAGCAAGAAGGCTCACCAAAGACTAAATCTCGAAATCTCTGACCTCAACGATGCGTCTGCTGAAGTCCTCTAACTCCTGCATCTGCATCATGAAACTATGCAGCGCCGGGTGGTGTCAGTACGTGGAATGTACTATTATGTAAAATAGTTGAATATCACAGTACAAGTACAACAATATAGGGATAACATCAACTCAACATCATACTCCATCATAATATCAAATATCTATCTAAGGCAAAGTTAGAGTAGATGATTGACTCATCGGCATCTCATCTCCACATCATTGATACCTCAAACTCAACTCAAGAAACTCGACTCAACTTAACTCAAGGAACTCAACTCAACTCAACTCAAAAAACTCGACTCAAAACATCACATCAATATCAACATCAGAGTACTATCGAAGTAAGACCTTACTGGGAGTTTCTCTAACTGACAACCATCACCTATGAGCTGGTGATGATACCACGAAGCGATGCCATTGCCACATCCATCCAGTACCCTGCCCGAGGTAAAGGACATCAACCTCAGTGGATCCACAAGAAAAACCTCAATCCTCTATTGGGACAAGAAAGGAGTCGTCCGCATTGCGGTTCAATCCTCTCATCCTACGCGGGCCACTTAGTTAATGGGTTCAAGTGGGACATCACTCTCACCCATTTCGTTGCTCAATACTCCTTCCAAAACTCGATATGCTCATAAAATATCAACCTCATCAGTCCTATAGGGACATACTACATCATCATCAGTCCCATAGGGGCAGAATACCTCAATATCAACATCAGTCCCGTAGGGACATCATACCTCAACATCAACATCAACTCGCCTCATCAACATCAATATCAACATCACATCATGGACTCAAAATACTCTGTTAGAATTTAATTTCAGGTTTTAAGACATCATGAAACATCATTCTCATCAACATCATCATCAAGGCTCTCATCAAAGGTGAAACACAATCACAACATCACAAACATCATCCTCATTAAGGCTCTAGACTCATCCCCTAGTTCATTCGTACACTTTTTAGTAAAATAATCATAGGATTTTGTGAAAAACACTCATGAAAATGAATTATGCAATAAATCAAGTTTATGATGATCATCAATTCATGTAAAATATATGAACTGAGTAAAACTCAGTATAATACATAACAATTTTCACATCGAATTCATTATGTTCCATAAATGATTCAATTTGTTCAAAAGGGCACATGGAAGGACAATTTCATGCTTTAAGTTAGCCTTACATACCTGGGTTGATTGCTAACAACAATTCCTTGAACAACCTCCTCTTGAATTCCTCAATCTCAACTCCCCTCAAGCCCTGGCTTAGTGACTTTGCTAGGAGGAATATTTTTGGATGGGTTTTTGTAACCCTTTCTCAGAGAAAACGACATATATTCGTCGTATGAGAAGTTTAGAAGGTATAAGGAATGGACAAGAATGCCCCTCGAAATTTTTTTAAAAAAAAATTCGACTTGAAATAACACAGTCCACGACGCGAACCTGTCGCGGACAGTGCAATTTCATCCATCGAAAAATCACAGAAAAACATAAGTGTGTCTCTGCGATAGGTTCGCGACGCAGCTCTGTCGCGGACTCACATTGTTTTTCGTTTTAGAACGAAAAATTAGCTTTTGACTCGGTCGCTCTAAAATTCAACCGAAACCTTTCTCCCACTCAATTTTTCGTCTATTATATATTTTGTTGAAAAGATAACATACAACAAAGGCTTCATATTTTTTTGGTGTGTGTTTCTTTATCAACTCCTCATCACGTATAATCTTACGACAATGTACACTTCATCTTGATTATGAATGTTTGAGCTTTTGACAATCAACTTAAACATCAGGTGTCTTTGAAGAATATTATCCAAATCCGGTGGATAAGTAGTGTCATTATCAATGTCAATATTCTAGATAAAAAAATTGGTGTTAGGTATTAACAAATTTTTAGAAAAAATTAATTATAATTAATTAAATATATATACCTCAAGAAACTTGTGTTGCAATTCATTAGCGGATTTGCCAATAAGATACATGGCATCGCTATCCCAAATCAAGAGTGAAATAGATCCAGTTCCATCATTTACACTAACCTTAAGCCTGTACCTAAATAGTTATTATATTTTAGTATATAATTATTGTCATACAAAATTAATATAATAATAAATTAATCATTACCTAAGCATGGCAGAAAAATCTTCATGTTTACAATTTATATTTGTACAAACATAAATATTTTCCACTTCTTTTATACTTTTCTGACACTTCTTAAAACTTAAATATGACCAGCCTCTTTCAAGTTGCATCAATTCTATTGTTGCCACAATCCAGTAATGACAACCTTCCTGTTCATCAAAGATGAATGATATGATATATATTTATAGTGTAAGTAATCAAAAAAATATGTATAATTTAACATATGTGTTATCATAACTATTGAATGTTTTTTTTTTTTGGATAAATATTTGAGTAAAGTAGATATTACTTTTAAAAATTAACATAAATATATATACTAACTTCTATGAACTCCAATAATGCAACAATTATTTTAACTTGAATAATGCTCTTCTCTGATTCATCTGATATGGAGGCACTTTGTTGAGAGAACGTCTGAGTCAATCTGTTAGAGTTTAAATCCCGAACTGATAGCAATCTACACATTGAGAAGTATGGAGACACAAAGCTTTGATGCATTCCAAGTATTGTGAACGGAATATGAATCTGCACAAAATTATATGAGTTAGATATATACTTTTTCTAAAGAAATAGAAAAGCACAAATAAGTTTTACCTTGAAATTTGTGTGCTTGAATAAGTTGAAGAACCACAACAATAGGTTGATTGTCGGAACTTTAAAGTTGAGGTAAAATTTGGTCTACAAATTTTCCCCAAAATGTAGATGGAATCTTATTGTTTCTGCCAAAGAAGAGAAACATTGTATTTTAATATATATTATATTATAAACTATATATGTATTCAAATGTAATATTACATCATTACTCATCATCTTCTAGTTCCACGTTCAAGAACTTCCTTGAAATTTCACCATGTTTTGAGTTTGAACTTGACCAAAACTGACAATTTCTCCGGTCACATCTAAAATATAGCATAAGTTAGGAATGAATAGTAAAAAATGTAATATGTAAAAATTTTAGGATTTTATTTATTTACCAAATAATTTAGTCTCGTTCAAGTCTTTCCATTTTATAATATGGCTGAATGATTGAAAATTAAAAATATTACAAGGAACAGTAGATCATTAATTTCTTTCACATTGGTTCATTGAGTAGAAGTAAGCCTCAACTTATGATATGTGATACTTAACTTCTGATTATTTTTTTGAACTAAGAAGTTATGTATACGATATAACCTACGCTCATGAATCGTGACTTTGAGTTGTTTCAGCACTGATTTGTCAATATGAGCATGTATTTGATCTCCCTACACATAAATAAAATTATAAGTAAAATATTCAAATAAGCAAATTCAAATCAATTTTCGTAAAATAAAACAATAAACCTTTTCAAAGAACCAACTCATGTGCATAAATAGAGTCTGGATTAAATCTATCTCGAGCTTTCCATAGACAAACAATCAGAACTTTCAAGTTTCAATGGGTTTTTGTCATTGTTATATCACTGATGAAGTCTATTATTTTTTGAAATTTGTAATCTCTTTGAAGAATAGTGAAAGTGATATGAAGTGTTGAAGCTGGACAGAAATTTGAAGAGTGTGAGAAGTTATATGAAAAGTAAACGTGAAAATATAATTTGGAGACAAAATAATTAATTTTTAAAAGGTACCCCATTACCTCTTTTTAAATTTTATTAATTGTTTATTATATTTTGAAAACTGATTAGTTTTGTAAGAGAACTCCTCTTTCGATTAATTAAAAATATGCGAAAATTGACTCTGAAACGTTAAGTTTTATAAGTTGACTTAGAGAAGATGTAACACCCCAACTTTTTTTTTCCACTTAGATTGAGTCATCCTACATATGATAGGATCAATTCATAAGTATTTCAAGTATATTAGATGTGATTTAGAGTTATAAATGATCTTTTACATCTAGTCAAGTCCAAAGAATTTCTAGTGACTAAGTTTTCATATGAGTTAATGGAAGAGTTAACTCCAAATGGCCATATCTCCTAACGTATAATGAGTTAGGTGACCCATAATATATCAAATTAAAGATCTTTGAATTAGATTTCCAACGCATCTTATTTCGCATTAAACGAAGTTTGGAGTAGAGAGTTATGACTATTTTACTGGAGACCTGCAGAGCTGTCTGAAGGACCGCGACGGCTCCGCGACGCGGACCTATCGCGAACCCTTTCTGGATAAGCTAACCGACATTCCTTTATTTTATTTTGAGGGTACTTTTACCCTAAAGCCTTTGGAGGTCTATTTAAGATCCCAAAACGCATAATACGTCAGTTTCATAAGTCAAAACCCTCTCTTTCACTCCTAAACATAAAACGCTCAAGAATCATCAAGAAAGTCATCAAGTTAGGATTAACTTTCAAGATTCTTCATCAAGGTGAGTTATTCTTCATAAGCTTTAAGCTAATTTCTCTATCTATTCATGAAATCCCTAATAGAATCTTAAATCCTAACCTAGGGTTTCAAGAAAGCAAATTCAAGAATCCCAAGAAAGGATTCCTTGATTCTTCTTTCCATGGATTAGGGTTCTTTATCAAGAAACTCTAAAGATTTTGAGTCAAGAAGTCAAGAATCAAAAAGAAATTCTTCAATAATGTCTTTCCAAGTTCTTCCATTCTAAAAGAACTATCGAGGTTGAAGATTTTCTCCAAGAAACGATTATTCATCAAATTTTGATTGTAATATCAAATTTTCAGGTATGTAAGGCTTCACTTAAAGCATGGGAATGTCCTTCCATGTGCCCCATGAGTAATGTATTGAAGTTTAATGGTGATGATGTTAGGGTGATGAATTGAAACATGTATAATTCAGGTAATGTAATGAATAATTGTCATTATTTTATGTATAAACCTACATATTTTTCTGCATTGATGATGATCATCATAAAATTTCTATAAACCCTAAATCATTTTTGTGAAGTGCATATGCTTTAAAAACCTTATAATTATGATGATTTGAAAAGCCTGCATAATGAATATAGGGTGGTATGTTTAGAGCCTTGAAGAATGATAATGATATTATGATGACTATGTTGATGTCTCTAAGTTGAGAGTTAAAGTTCCTAAACTAGTATTCCTAAAGTCTATGATGTGGAAGTAACTGCTAATGAGGTGATGATGATGATGTCAATGTTAATGCAATGAGATGATGATGATGCTAATGTTAATGCAATGAGATGATGATGATGTTAATGTTAATGAAATGAGATGATGATGATACTAATATAAATGAGATGTTAATGATGATGTAATGTGTCCCTATGGGGACTAATGATGATGTAATGTGTTCCTATGGGACTAATGATGTTAATGTTTTATGAGCATGTCGAGTCCTGGGAGGAGTATTGAGCACCGAAATGGATAAAAGTGAGTCCCACTTGAGTCCATTAACTACGTGTCCCGCGTAGGAAGAGAGGATTGAACCGCAATGCGGATGGCTCCTATCTTGTCCCAAATGAGGACTAATGTTATGTTTTAAGGATCCACTAATGTTACGTCTCTTACCCCGGGCAGGGTAAGGGATGGATGTGGCAACGACATCGTTTCGTTGTATTATTCTGGCTCATAAGTGATGGTTGTCGGTTAAAGAAACTCCCAGTTAGGCCTCTCAGAAAAGGTTTCCCTAATAGTACTCTAATGTCAATGTTAATGTAAAGGTCAATGTTAATGTAAAGGTCAATGTTAATGTAAAAGTCAATGTTAATGTTTCCCTAATATAAATGTTAAAGTCTCATGATGATGTACGTTATGTTCGGATGATTCTAATGATGTGATTCAGCTATTTTACGTGCCAGTACATTCCACGTACTGACGCCATTTGGCGCTGCATCGTTTTATGGTGCAGATACAGGTGCTAGAGGACTTCAGCAGCCGCCCCGTTGAAGCCAAGTGTTTGCAAGTTCTGACTATAGTGAGCCTCCCTATTTTCGGAGGAAACCTTTATTTGATGCTATCATATTATTTCATTGAGTCGGGTAGCCATGGCATGTCATGGTCCCCTTCTTAGACGGTTTAGATAATGTTAGAGGCTTCGTAGACATAATGATGTAGTCAAGGTGAATGTTTTGATAACTGAGCAATATTTCTTTGCTTGGGTTTTTATGATCAGATTAATGTTTGGCCATTGGCCCACTACTTTTAAGTATTAATTACTGTTTCCTTCCGCAATGTCTGAAAAGAATGATGTGATGAAGCTAAGTGGTTCGCTTGGGGGCTAGAAATAGTCTCTGAGTGCCGGCCACACCTAGGGTACCCTCCCGGGGCGTGACAAACTTGGTATCAGAGCACAGAATTCAAGTGTCCTAGGGAGTCTATGAAGCCGTGTCTAGTAGAGTCCTTATTATTGGTGTGAAGCGCGCCACATCCATAATGGGGAGGCTATAGGACATTTAGGATAAGTTTCCCTTCTTTCAGATTCTAATCGTGCGATAGAGCTCTTTCCTAAGAAATCTGCGATGATTCGTGCGTTGCTCTAAGCCATTCGACTATGCCTCATCCACGAGGCGATAGAGACAATAATTTTCGAACTCTTACAGATGAGATCCTTTGAGATAAAGTAATTGGAATGGTCGAAAGACTGTCTAGGCTTGTGAAAAGCCGACTGAGGTGTGAAGTTGATTGACTAGAAAGAGGGCACTATTGATCATATGAATCGTGCATTTGAGTTATCTCTAGGTGTACCTAGACCCATTTGTTTTTCAAAACTATCTTCCGAGGTGACCCATGAAAGGGAAACATATGTCTCTAAAGAGTTTGATGTTACCACTTAAGAGTGAGATGTGAGGTCTAATAAATCCTGAATAGAATTGAATCGTCCCAGAGTTAGAAGGATGATGATGGAAAGAAAGGGACGAGGTGAGAAGAGTGATGACTGATTGAGGCTCGTAGTTCGAGTTACATATTAATTAGGTAAATAATGAGGTGGTGAGTCAATTGAATAAGTTTGGTGAAAGAGTCGTGAATACCCTATGATTCTTATGATAAGGTACAGAAAAAGAGTTATGGTCAGAATGTGAAAGAGTGTGTTCAAACTAGAAGGAAGTTTTCTTGATGTGTTGTAGTATTCATGTTATTAAGGGTGAAGTGTAGATGTTGAATAGAGGAAAAGAGTGCTTTCAATGTGATAGATCTAAATTAGGCTTATGATTTTTAATTGTGAGTTTATGAGACTCATCGAGTTATGAGGTTAGACAGATAAGAAGAGGCTTGATGATATGTATCCATGATTATGTAAAGACGTGTGAAGCTCTAAGTTATGACTGCTATAAGAATCTAGATAGTATATTCGAGTTATCGATGTGGAGTAGGCTGATGTAAGCAATCTTAATCATCATGAGTAACTAAGTTGATTTGGGACTTATCAATGGATGATGATGAGTTTCCATGATAGACTAATTCGTATGCAATTAAATTTATGGGAGCGCAGAAGATGAGCTCCAGCAGGCAAAAAGAAGAGGTTAGATTGTGAGAGTTATGAGAAGTGGTTATGCACGCTATAAGAATAGCAAATATAGAGATTTACATAGAGGTTGGAAGGAGCTAAGAGTGATAGATTTGAAAAGAGTCCGAGTGGCTAGTTATATGTATGCGACTATAGCATAACAGAAGAGCTTAAGATATTCTTGTGGATAGTGATTCCTTGACCATTTAGAGGTATATACTTATAACCTAGTAGAGGAAATTGATTTATGAATGTAGAGAGAGGACCTTGAGAGCTAAGGAAGAGTTGATGTAAAGCCCGGTAAAATAACCAAAGTACCCCTAGAGGAGAGATGTGCGCATAACACGTCTTCCGATGCTTGGATGGCAAATTCCAGGCCGGATTTGTGATCAGCACAAAAATTTGAGTGGGGCAAAGGCTTCGGTCGATTTTTAGAGTGACCGAGTGAATAATAAAATTTTTCGATCCGAACACCGAAATAGTGTCGATGCGCGACAGGGGCGCGTCGCGCACCTATAGCGGAGTGACACTTGCGTTTTTTCAAAACTTTTCGACGGGATTGGGAAAACTCGTTCGGAAACTTTTTGCAGAAAATGTACTGTTCGCGACTAGTCCGCGTCGCGGACTGAGTCACTTTGAGGCTGGAAATTTCTAAAATTATCGAGGGGCATTCTGGTCCATTCCTAACACCTTATAAACTCCCTATACGGCTAATATAAGTCGTTTTAACATGAAAAGAGTCTAAAACCTCATTCTAAGTCCTTTTCTAACAATTAAATAGGACTAGAGCTTGAGAGAAGAGGAGAAGAGTTTGAGATGGAAGAATTCAAGAGAGAACGAGAGTTCTTAATTCTAATGATGATGTGATGTCATTTCTTTTTTAAGGTTATAGATGAGAAGGAGGAGTTAGAGAAATTTAAGGAGTCTAACAGATATGTAAAACTATATTAGTATCTCCCAAGGTAAGAGTTTATGCGATCGAGGGTGTAAGCTGCTATGATAGGCTTAAATATGTGGATGTTATTATGCAAATGTATTAGAGTGATGAGGACGAGCAGTATTCTCTAAGTACAGGTTACTATGGAGTAAGAGTTCTTGATTCTGATGTCATCTTACCTGTGCACTGACCTTCGGCTTATTATGCCATTATTGATGATATGATGTAGAGCATCAAGCTTTAGAGGTATAATCATGCTTAATCTGCATGGAGAGGTAGTAGTTTGGGGGTTTCGTCAAAGGGGGAGATGATGAGTTCCTCCACGTCCAAATAGTGATGTTGATAATAGTAGACTGAGAGTAAAAGTAAATGAGAAGGAGTGAATGTATCCTTATTGTGATATCGGTATTAAACTTGTGTCATGAAGGGATAGAGATAGGGACGAGGAAAGAGATGAGATCATATGATGCGGAATTGATAGGTAAGAGTATGTTAATGTGACTTTGAATGAGAGTTCATTGAATGGTGGAGGTAGAGGTGATAAGTAGCCTTGAAAAATTCTAAGACATAATCAATGTGGTTGTTATTGTGCGATATGCATAATAGACTATTGAAGACCTCATAATAAGTGTTTCGATTATAGAGTTGAGTATTGAGGATTAGCTTTGTATGAATATGATCACCTTAAGAATAACACCTTAAGGCTTAGAACTAGGCCTAAATGAAAGAAGAAGAGGTGGTTAAGTAGAGGTTTGAATAAGAGCTATGAGTTTGCATTGATGGGATAAAGTGCCATGAAAAAAAAAAAAGAAGAAGAAAGAGCACAATTGAGGTGGGGACTTGAGCATGAGAGTGTCCTTAGAATCTTATTTATACGATGTTTCTATCCTCGATTTGAGTTGATGGCTTCCTTCCTAAGTTCGAAGAACAGATTGATGAGGTTTCTAAATGATTAGAGTTGATGGACTTTCGACGTTCCATTCGTGCTTGATGAAGAGAAAGTAAGATGTAATTTCCTTAATCTTGATTTAAATTGAGTTTTCTATTTCTGAGTTGATATGTCCATTCCTGAGTCTGAATGGAGGTGGTTTAAGATTGATGAGAAGTTGAGGTTTTGATTGATGGCGTGAGTTTTGAGAAGAGTTCTGATTCTTATTCGTGCCTTGATGTCTACCTTTACTCATCATTTGAGGACGAATGATCCCAATGGGGAGATAATGTAACACCCCAACTTTTTTTTTCCTCTTAGATTGAGTCATCCTACATATGATAGGATCAATTCATAAGTATTTCAAGTATATTAAATGTGATTTAGAGTTATAAATGATCTTTTACATCTAGTCAAGTACAAAGAATTTCTAGTGACTAAGTTTTCATATGAGTTAATGGAAGAGTCAACTTCAAATGGCCATATCTCCTAGCGTATAATGAGTTAGGTGACCCATAATATATCAAATTAAATATCTTTGAATTAGCTTTCCAACGCATCTTATTTCGCGTTAAATGGAGTTCGGAGTAGAGAGTTATGACTATTTTACTGGAGACCTGCAGAGCTGTCTGAAGGACCGCGACGGCTCCGCGACGCGGACCTATCACGAACCCTTTCTGGATAAGCTAACCGACATTCCTTTATTTTATTTTGAGGGTACTTTTACCCTAAAGCCTTTGGGGGTCTATTTAAGGTCCCAAAACGCATAATACGTCAGTTTCATAAGTCAAAATCCTCTCTTTCACTCCTAAACATAAAACGCTCAAGAATCATCAAGAAAGTCATCAAGTTAGGATTAACTTTCAAGATTCTTCATCAAGGTGAGTTATTCTTCATAAGCTTTAAGCTAATTTCTCTATCTATTCATGAAATCCCTAATAGAATCTTAAATCCTAACCTAGGGTTTCAAGAAAGCAAATCCAAGAATCCCAAGAAAGGATTCCTTGATTCTTCTTTCCATGGATTAGGGTTCTTTATCAAGAAACTCTAAAGATTTTGAGTCAAGAAGTCAAGAATCAAAAAGAAGTTCTTCAACAATGTCTTTCCAAGTTCTTCCATTCTAAAAGAACTATCGAGGTTGAAGATTTTTTCCAAGAAATGATTATTCATCAAATTTTGATTGTAATATCAAATTTCCAGGTATGTAAGGCTTCACTTAAAGCATGGGAATGTCCTTCCATGTGCCCCATGAGTAATGTATTGAAGTTTAATGGTGATGATGTTAGGGTGATGAATTGAAACATGTATAATTCATGTAATGTAATGAATAATTGCCATTATTTTATGTATAAACCTACATATTTTTCTGCATTGATGATGATCATCATAAAATTTCTATAAACCCTAAATCATTTTTGTGAAGTGCATATGCTTTAAAAACCTTATAATTATGATGATTTGAAAAGCCTGCATAATGAATATAGGGTGGTATGTTTAGAGCCTTGAAGAATGATAATGATGTTATGATGACTATGTTGATATCTCTAAGTTGAGAGTTAAAGTTCCTAAACTAGTATTCCTAAAGTCTATGATGTGGAAGTAACTGCTAATGAGGTGATGATGATGATGTCAATGTTAATGCAATGAGATGATGATGATGTTAATGTTAATGAAATGAGATGATGATGATACTAATGTAAATGAGATGTTAATGATGATGTAATGTGTCCCTATGGGGACTAATGATGATGTAATGTGTCCCTATGGGACTAATGATGTTAATGTTTTATGAGCATGTCGAGTCCTGGAAGGAGTATTGAGCACCGAAATGGATAAAAGTGAGTCTCACTTGAGTCCATTAACTACGTGGTCCGCGTAGGAAGAGAGGATTGAACCGCAATGCGGATGGCTCCTATCTTGTCCCAAATGAGGACTAATGTTATGTTTTAAGGATCCACTAATGTTACGTCTCTTATCCCGGGCAGGGTAAGGGATGGATGTGGCAACGACATCATTTCGTTGTATCATTACTGGCTCATAAGTGATGGTTGTCGGTTAAAGAAACTCCCAGTTAGGCCTCTCAGAAAAGGTTTCCCTAATAGTACTCTAATGTCAATGTTGATGTAAAGGTCAATGTTAATGTAAAGGTCAATGTTAATGTTTCCCTAATATAAATGTTAAAGTCTCATGATGATGTACGTTATGTTCGGATGATTTTAATGATGTGATTCAGCTATTTTACATGCCTGTATATTCCACGTACTGACGCCATTTGGCGCTGCATCGTTTTATGATGCAGATACAGGAGCTAGAGGACTTCAGCAGCCGCCCCGTTGAAGCCAAGTGTTTGCAAGTTCTGACTATGGTGAGCCTCCCTATTTTCGGAGGAAACCTTTATTTGATGCTATCCTATTATTTCATTGAGTCGGGTAGCCATGGCATGTCATGTTCCCCTTCTTAGACGGTTTAGATAATGTTAGAGGCTTCGTAGACATAATGATGTAGTCAAGGTGAATGTTTTGATAACTGAGCAATATTACTTTGCTTGGGTTTTTATGATCAGATTAATGTTTGGCCATTGGCCCACTACTTTTAAGTATTATTTACTGTTTCCTTCCGCAATGTCTGAAAAGAATGATGTGATGAAGCTAAGTGGTTCGCTTGGGGGCTAGAAATAGTCTCTGAGTGCCGGCCACGCCTAGGGTACCCTCCCGGGGCGTGACAGAAGAACTCTTCTATCAATTTAATAATAAGGTAGTTTAGTTAATATATTTATATTATTTAATTAAACACCACGTTTAATAATGTTTGTTATATATTACGTTAACATAAATTTTAGTTTAATTGTAAAGTTTAAAGCATAATCTTAAATCAAATTTAGAATTTAAATTTTTCTATAAGTAAATGAATATATATATATATATATATATATATATATATATATATATATATATATATATATATATATATATATATATATATATAGTATTAAAAATGTAATAACCTCCTATTAAAGAAGAGAGTCCTAAACGTGATTGAGTGGTGGGAGGTGGTAACTGATTAGGAAATTTTTTTAAATCAACTACAGTTGAGAAAATTGGGGGAGGTGGGAGTATAGCGGAGCTTTTGAAAACTTGCATGCAAGTATGCTATTGAATATATATTAATATTTTCAAAATAATATATAATTTGAAAAAAATAAATTAAAAGAATACTTATATTGAATTTCAAATTTAAATAAATCATAGTACTCCTAAACCAACGAACTATATCATATAATATATTTATAACTTTATTCTCAATTTAATATTAATTTTTAAATGTTTTACAATTTACAAATTTATTTATAAAAAATGTATTTATTTAAGAAATAGGACATACAGTGAAACATGGGTGAGGCAAAATATTTTTCGTCTTTATTTGTTTTAATTTTGTGGGAAATTATTAGTTTCTCATATTAAATATTTAAATAAAAATAATCTTTTTTATAAATCAAAAAAAAATTACCGAGAATAAATTTACATAATAAAACTTTACTTACAATTTTTAAAATACTTTATGAATAAAGTGGAAACAGAAAAGTTATAATATTTTTTTTTTTTTTATTATTTAGGATCCACGTTTAGTTAATAAAATTGATTTGTTCTTTCTACAATATTGTATATTGCTTCCACGCTTATTTAAAGTAAGTTAAATATTATTTTGTAAATAATGTTAAATTTAATTTTAGAAATGGTGTTATATTTCTATATGTTGTTTTTATTATATAGATTTATTATTTAAATAAGCTAATAACTAATTAAACTAATTTTCCTAAGATGCCACATGCATATTATAGGTTGCCAAGTGGCTAAATATTGTGGTTTTATACTCTCCTTTTAATAATATATAGATTATGAAATAACTTGGTTGAATTATAATGAATTTTTTCAATAATTTAACACATTACGTAAAACATATTCTATCGTAAAAATAACTTTACATGCCATTTTATACCAGTTTAATTAGTAATAGTAAGTAAAGTTACAACAACCATGGTGTCATAAACCAAAAACATTAACTACATTGCTTCAAACTTCAAATCACAAAGTATCTCATATTTCATCAAATCACCATCATCGGATGCCATAAGAATCATCGATCAAATCACCAATACAATTTTTTTTAATTAACTAGTGGGCTCAAGGTCCATTTAATTAACTATAATTTATAAAAATATACTACTTATTTTAGTCAAATCTCCGTTATTCCCTCCCTTTTAAATTAATTACTAAAATTCCACTTTTTCAATTTTGATAAATATTTACTGATACTAAAAAAATATACTTTTTTTATACCACCTTATTTTATGCCCTTTTTATTGCAATGAGTCCAATCAAAAGTCAATTAGTTAATAATTACTTTCCTTGTTAATTTAACTCACATTAATTACCATTTTTTGAATCTTACTTTTTGAAAACAAATGAAACTGCAAGTTGCAGTTCTCCTTCTTCTCCGCAGTAATACGGAACCACACTCTCTTTCTATTTTCTATAATTTTTCTCTCAACCCATGGATTCTTCTCCTTCCTTTAGTCTTGGATTAACTCAACAAGTATCTGATAAGGACAATGTACCTACAGTTTCTGCTGATGTGGCTAACCAAGTTCATCCGCCCGACTTGGTTGATGAAGTGAATGAAGAAGAAACGGTGGTTATGAAGGATTCCGGTTCAAGTTCCAAACATTCAACCCAAAAAACGCATGCAAAGAAGAAGAAAAAAGGGGAACCCCTTATTGTTCGTCCTTCATTGAGAAAGGTTTGTTATTCCAACCCTATTTCGTTCATAGATCTTGTGTAAATCTTCACCGTATACTCTAAATTATTTGGGTATTTTCATAAATCAACTAATAAGAATTGATTTCCAGCATGCATTCTCATATTTTGATGTATCTAAAATGTGTATCAAACTTCATATGTAAATTACTTAAAATTTTCACATTACTGGGAAACTAACATTAATTTTCCTATTTTTAATGTTTTCCCGAAAGATTTTAACATTATTGTTTTTCTGTGAGTTCATCTATATTTTGATTCAATTTAAAATTTTCAAGATTTTCTAATTTTTTTTATGTATTTAAGAGAGTTGATACTCACTGTAATTTTCCTTATTTTGACATGTCATGTGAGTTCCTATATTTCTTGATTTGATATAAAATTGTTATGATTTTTCAACTTTTTGATATATGTAACAAAGTTAATACTCAATGTAGGTTTCATTTTTTTTTTTGTCTTTTTTCTGAAATTTTAACATGCATTGCATTAGGTTGACGTACTGTAAAATTGTCAGTTATACCAGTTCATTTGTCACATATCAATGACATTTCAATTTTTTTTTGAACATATAGCTGATTCATGAATACTACATATTACTGGAATATGTCAATGATACATTCACTGAGTCAGTTATATCTGAAAAATGTGTTTGAAATATCAATGTTTGTCACATTTCAATGATACACATCAATGTTTTTGTTCATATATGTGCATATGTAGTCTTTGTATAATAGGAATATAGAGAGGATACTTATTTTTGATACACGGAATATATGAATGTTACATACTTACACATGCAGTAGATATCATTGATACCTACACGATTAGTAACAAATTATAATATGACACATAAATTTGTGACGTATCAGTGATACAAGTGATACATGATGTTGTACATATATCTGGAATATATTAATGATACATTCATTGAGTCAGTGATACCTGAAAAATGTGTTAGAATTATCAGTGATGTTTACCATATTTATTTGGCCCATATCAGTGATACCATCACAATAACAGTGATACACTCACTGCATCAGTGATACTTGCACATTTAATATAAATGTTATTTGGATAGCGTTTACAACAGTCAACACCTGATAATCACCTATTCTAATTGTTATTTGGATATCATTTTACGGGGTTTTAATTATGTTATTAAAGCTATTCCTAGAGGGTGTGTTAGATTTGGTTCTTCATACAACTCAAATTTTGTCGCTGATATAAAGTCGTCCATTGGTGACGATGGTGTAGCTATGTTAAAGGAAACAAAGTTTGGTCATTATCTAAACATTCCCAAGTGCAACTTTCAAGGACAAAATATCAAGTGTCTCATGCTTCTTGAACTAAAGCAACAGAAAAGTAATGAGATGCACATATGGCACATGAAGGGAAAGGTTCTCAGATTCTCCATCAAAGAATTTGCCATAATTACTGGTCTCAAGTGCACTGGAACCTTTGATGATTTTACATATTCAGATTCAACACCCAGTAGACTCATCGAAAAGTATTTTCCTAGTGCATTTCATGGAATCAACAAAGGTCGTCTAGTGGAGCGTTTCGAGCTTGACAACTGGGACACAGTTCAAGATGCTGTTCAGATGGCGATTTATTTCATCCACACGTTTGTGTTTTCACAAACGACTAACTGTCATATTCCGGCTGACCATTTTCGAATGGTTGAAGATGGGAGGTACGTAAACTTTCCATGGGGAAAAGCATCATTTTCTAAACTGATATAGAGCTTTAGACAACACTCCAAAGGGGCAAAACAATTGTATCGGCTATCGGGAATGCCATACATTCTCAATATATGGATTTATGAGTGTGCATCAAGAGTCCCGGCAGATGTTGCAGTTAGAGTTAGGAATCATATCCCCAAGATCTTGAATTAGAAAGTAGTTGGTCTTAGGCCGAAATACGAGTATTTCATGTCATCTATTTTTGGCGAGGTATCATGCTTTAAGTGTTGTATTATATTCTGATACAATTTTTTAAAATTTTATTAGTCAGTTCTTCCTCTTTTTTTCGCAGATTGATTGCTCCAATATTGTTCCTTCACACGAAGAAATTGCTACACTCGACTTACCAGTGGTGCCAGATGTTATACCATCATCAGTTCCTTCTTCGTCAGCTGCCCCTAATTCATCTTCTAGTCGGAATACTAGAAGCCGAGTTTGTGAACAAGCTGGCTTTGAAGACTTCACATCTGCACCTCCAGAAACACTGCTCAGAAATTCAAAGCGTGCTTGCGTTACTTCATCTCCAACTCCACCTACGAAGCGCAGGGCAGTGACGCCAACCAAAGCCAGGCCATCTGGACCAACCATTCCTGAAAAAAACTACACAGTCCGAGGAATACTGTAACCACACCGATACATGCCAGTTCTAATATTCCACCGTCTGATGCATCATTCGATGGAAAACGCATGTCAAGTGAAGATATAGAAGGACTCAAGAAATTTCTCACAGATTATGTAAGTTTCAATTTTTTTAATAAGTTATGCTTGTATCTAACGATAGTAAAACACAATTCAAACATTTTTATAGGTTGACCGCAGGTTCAATTCCATTATACAGTTGATGAAATCACACCATAACGACACATTAAGCTATAAAGGATGAGGTGAATTCTTTATGAAAGGATGAATCTGTCATTCACCTGGATGGTCAATCAGAGCAAACGATGGGTCATGGAGTCAATATGGTGTGCTATTATCCGAACTAATATCCCCATTAGGACCTTTTTCCTATCGTTTTAATTTCTATTGTCCTCTACATTATATGCAGGCATTCCATGACTCTTCCATTCCAGATGTTAGCAAAACAATCCTTACCAGCGAAAGGGATGTTAGCAAATCAGCTGAGGTGGTGTATCATGCTTTCTATGTGAATTTCCCCATTCCTTAAGATTTCTGGAACAGTAACTGTTTTTGATGCTTTCCAAAATGAATTTAAACTGTTTTTTTTTGTTTTATGGAATTTTCACATGCTTTGCTTTAGTTTGACATGCTTATTTCTAAGTAAATTTGATATTTTATTTTTACAATGCAAAATTGTCATGCATTGGATAGTTGATTCATACTTGTTTCAGGTATAGTTATTGCTTAGTTGGAACATTGAAAAGTTAGTTATTTTTGATACACAGATCATACGATTGAGACACATGCACACATGCAGTAGGTATCATTAATACATACATAATTAGTAACCAATAGTGTATATTATCCAGGTGGATCTGGGCATAAAGAAACACATTGTGTTTGACCTTGTGACACCTGCAACAGAGAGACAACATGTTCCAACTAATATAGGCAGCTCAAGCACAGTTAAGGTTGGTACCATAACAATAGTACGTTACCAGAATTTTTATTTTTTTAAGTTGGAATTAACAATTTTTTTTAAGATTGTTACATCAGAAGTTCAAGATGCAGACCATCAGAGAGGTTCTGAGGTAAAATATTAAGTACAATTATGATGAGTGGTGGTAATTCATTAAATTCAAAAGTACCATTATGATGTATCATACAAATGATAATTTTAATACATTGCATGAGTACTGACCAACAGGTCAATTTTTTTTTTCTTGCATTTTTTTGTTTAAGTTCAACAGTTACTGACTTAATGTATCTTTTCCAGGATACATCAACATTCACTCCTGTTCCAGATGGAACTAATCAAGTAATACAGGATCTTTTGGCCCAATTGCAACAAGCAGAAACAGCAACCCCGCTGAAGACGTTCACCCAGCAAGAAGATGATCCTTTTCTACTCCGCGATAGCCAACTACCTAACACTCTACCATGCAAAGACATTGTGTTGCATGCATCATCAACGACACCTGCACAACGTACTAGGAACCCTTCAAAATTTTGCCAGTCACCATTTTTGGAAAAATTTAGTTCAAGCACAAAAGGCAAGGAGAAGGTGACCGATGTGCTACGTCAAAAATTGCCTTTTGATGGATATGGGATTTGTTACGACCCCCCATTGGACTCGCCCAATGATTTTGACAATTGGTTCGAGGAAGGTCTTCTCAAAAGACACGACAAACGGTAATCACAAATTATTAACTTTTAAAAAAAAAAATTTGTAGACACATTCTAATGTTTTCCCAATCCACTCAGTAAATCTGGCGACACTCATTACCGTAAAGGATTTGCATCACTTGGCGTTCCTATGTTTGAGTTTGTTGTGTATTCACCAACAGACAAGGATTGGTTCTATCTCATGTCTCAACAAAACATGTGCTGGATTGACGACGTTAGTGTTTTTATACGTACCACATTACTTGTACATTCCCATCATTTTTTTAACTTCATAGATACATTACAAGTCTCCATCTCCATGATACATTAATTCTGACCACATACACCAGTGACAATACTTAGTTCTTGTTGCTTTCTGTACAATTTATTTATTTTTACCAGATTTTTGACAAATAAACTGTTTGTTTGTATACGCAGCACTTAGATGTCATTTTCTATTATCTTCGGAAGAAATCAAAGATAATATTTGGCGATACCTATAAATATACTATAGCCAACTGTCTCTTTAATCTCTTCATAAGGGCTACTCATTCAAGGTATTATGACACAATGGATGATGATCAGATAAGTAGCCAGGAACACTTTGAACGTGTTGTTGTTGTATCTGGACACGAAAGATCAATTATGAACATGATTAAAGGACACTCTATTCCTGCTGGATATCCTTGGCACCTAGTAGACGAGGTCTATGTTCCTATAAATTGCAACGGCGAATTTCACTGGGTACTTATTGTAATTGCTCTCAAAGAAAGAATGATACGTGTATATGACTCGTCTCACGGAACAAGGCATACGAAACCATCATCTGAAATTCAAAAAATGGCTTCGATATTGCCAACCTATCTACTTGACAGTGGTTTCTTTGAAAAAACCACTCGGACAGACTGGGCAAAGCTTGATGCGTACAAGGATGCTGCAACTGGGGAAATGATTGGTCAAGAAGTGCCTTTCAAAGTCGAGTTTGTTGAAGGAGTAGCTCAACAACGTAGCGACAACGTGTAAGTTTTGCAAATACCTTTCTGTGATACATTTATACACATATTGTTTTTCATTTTTTTTTCACAACGTGCAGTGACTGCGGTGTATATGTCGCTACATTTGCGGAATATCTCAGCGACGGTATTCACGATCCATCTCAATCGCCAGACCCTGTCTATCTTCGGAAGAGATATGCTGCACTTCTGTGGAAATACGGACTATACAAGGCAAATGAAGGTTTTCAAAGTGAAAACGACGATCCTCCCAGGCTAAAAGAATCATTCCACCCCGTAGACAGTGACAAAGTTGTGATTCTATCTTAGCACAGTTTTGTCATATATTTCTACCTAGGATCTCTTTTAAAATTTTCCATAACTGCAGATACCTTTTGAAACCTTAATGGTAAATTAATTATTGTCTAACTTAATTTTATCAACAATATTATTTATGAAGTCTTATATTATATTTTTTTAGCAATGCCTCCGTTTTATTGAATTACACATGTGTATGTCATTTTATTATGCATGATTTTTTTTTGTAACGAATCCATATTTTATGGAAATATTTCAATAACTGTAAATATATTCAAGATACACAAAAACATATATTCAGTTTTATATTTTTTAAGAATCAGAGAAATCAATACCTAAATAACTACTTATTTATTTTTCAATGCATTAAAATTTGACGATTAAGCGCATCATTAAACGTTAAAAATTCTCATCTTTCACAGTATATTTTTTATGACATGTTCTAACAAATGTATCATCAAAATTATTTTTATGTTTGTTCGTAAATGTGATAAAGCACTCATTTATTAATATTATTCGTTAGAACATCATACAAACGGATTAGTTTTCATTTTATTTTGGGAAGAAACTACATGTTCGCCTATTGTGCCCCTCATGACCACAACGATTACAACAATTCGTGCTTGTGCTGAAATTTTCACCGGCGCTCTTCCTTCTACCCTTCTTAGGCCTTCCTGGCATCCTTTTGTACTTTGGTGGCAACATAATTTCGTTGAGAACTTTTGGTGGGGCTTGACAATCAGCTCGGTCTAGCATAGGTATCATGGGGACTTCTTATGTATTTGCTAACGCGGATGGCTTATAATAATCTGAACAGTACAGATGCATATCAATTACATTCTTACTCTTCAAAGCAGCAATTGCGTGTGGGCAAGGTATCTCGTCTAGTTGGAACCTTCCGCAACTGCACCTCTTTCTTTCCAAACAAACAACGTATTTTCAAGATGTATCATAAGCTGCATAAATGTATTCTGACGAAGGAACGACCTATTTTCAAATAAAATAAAAAAATTTGTGATACTTACCACTGCATAAGTTCTTACAAATTCAACATGTCTATAAATATTCTTTAATATTATTTTATTATATCGTTAAAATATACATCAGGCACGTACCTTCATTGTGTTACATTTTGATGTATTATCAATCAGCATTTCTTCATATTTTTTGCCCAACGTATCCTTCGTATATGATGCCTTTTCTCTATTTTTGTAGTTCCATGTACCAAATAGAATTCTTGCTTCTTCAAGGAAGTCAATTATAGGTAGATCTCTTGCCTCGACAAGGCATCCATTGATGCATTCAGCAATGTTAGAAGTCATAATCTGACCTCTATTTACAGGCGCGTGCACTCTGGACCACTTTTTATAACTAACATCTTCTAGGTAATCCTTCACTCTATGATCTATTTCAACAAATTTGGCCATTAACTTGCTGAAATCTTCAATCTTGTAGCATTTTGCCATTGCATAAAACTTCTCACTCATTATTTTTTTACTTTTCTTGAAATTCTTGCACACATTTTTCCAAAGATGCCAAATGCAGGCATAATGTGGCACATTGGGAAAGATAAGACCCACACTCTTGATTCTACTTTCATTACGACCCGATAAAACACATTTTCTCCCTCTCTCCAAAAGCATTATTGAGCTGTTGAAAGAACCACGACCAAGAAGAATCGTTCTCTGTGTCAACAACTCCATACACCAATGGCAGTATGCACCCTATATTTACATGAGGTTTAACATTTAAAAATAATAATGAAATATGAGTATAATCAAAACGTATCTAACATATGACTTTTCAAAACGTATCTAACATAAACGATAATGAATGACAATTTAAAAACATGAAAAATAGTACCTGCTCCATCCATTGTACTAGCTGATACAAATGTTCCCTTATACGATCCACCTAAATGTGCACCATCAACAACAACAACAGGCCGACAAAATTGGAATCCTCTCATAAGAGGCCTTAACGCAATAAACAGATGCATGAACTGATTATCAGGTGACTTGTGCATTCTTATATACGAATTTGGATACACCGTGTTTAACATGTGTATGTACATTGGCTACTTTTTATAACCATCTGCTGGTTTACCACGCAAAATATTCAATGCCCGTTCCTTGGCTCGCCAAGCTTTTTGATACGTAATGTCAATGCCGTATGCAACCTTAACATTATCTTTTATGTCATTTGGAGTGTGACTTCGTTTGTGATTCATCAATTTTGGTGCAGTGACCCCACTAACAAATGATAGTGTTGCCTCAACTTTGTTAAAAATCCTATCTCTATTTCATACAAATATGTGTATCATTAAAGTATCTTATTTTGAAGTATTCCGTGTTTTTCTGGCACGACGATCTCATACTCCATGCACAATCATCAGAGAAACACTTTAACATATAACTGAAAAATTTTGCCCGGAATAAAATTAATAAATCGTACAAATAAAGAAAACAATATTAAATAATTAAAAAACAAAACCAATGTTGCATTATATTCGATAATTAAACTTATTAAGCCTAAAGATATACTTGATACGTGATTATCTTTTGGTATCAAATCTTTCACTCTGTAGTTGAATCCTTTCTCAATCTTATATTTGCTCATGACTTCAACTAATGTAGCTTTATCCTTGTACATCTGCTTAACCTTAACATCGATATTTGACGAATCACTTATGACATTAGATATATCACTGCCAGCCTCATATTCAGATACACCCTGGTGATTTTCAACCATTCCCGACGATGGATCGAACAAATATTTTTTATTCTTTTTCAAATCTCGTGTATCTACGCACAACGGATACATCCCAAAACCAGGTTCTCTTTTCTTAAGTTTGACATACAACTTCACACCCATGTCGTTGCAAATTGTTATTGGTGAAGAATTACCGTCAACAATGTATCGAATCACCAATTGCTTCCTTTGCTCATCTATCCCCAATTCAACAGCAATGGCAGAACATAGATTACAAAAGGAAATGTTATCACCTATGACGATTCCATCACTTTTGTATCTATTGTACAACACATCAGAATCCCAACTTCCTGAATGACAGATTAAAATTGAAATATTCATATCGGTACAATTGTTGCCTGACGAATTATTTTTGGTTTTTTTAAATTTTTCAGAAAACAAGAATTGATCTTCTTGGTTTTTTTTTAAGTTTTCCAGAAAATAAATCCGTTTGAGATTTTGTTGGTGATAATTATAACAAGATGATCTTTAATGCTACAATTACGACATAATTAATTAAATTTCAGTTACATTGCCATAATTAGCGTAACAGATCCAAAATTAACCTCCATGTTTACCACGTATCATATGCGTTATTTTAGGTATCAAATGACTAAAAAAAATAGCATTTTCAGTAATTTAGGAAAAAGTTGGGAATTTTGGGAATTTCCATCTTTAAGTTTGGTATTTGTAAAAATTTTACTTTTATTAACCAAAATAGCTCGATTTACACAAGAGGATTTAGAGGCCCAACCCGTCCGGATAAATACATTAAAACCCTATATTGTAGAGTTTTCTAGATACATCCACTCCCCTCTTTCCTTTTCAAATGAGCAAGACAATCATGTTGCATCAGAATAACATAATTAAATCCATTAATTGCTTCGAACCAGAAATTATCTTTAAGTTACATCAAACCACATAATTACATTAGATTTCATTTTTTATCTCCCATTAAAAATGATTACGGACGGTAAAATTTGTCTTGTAGACTTTTAATAATCTTTTGGCAAATTGGAAAGAATGCCATTTAAATTTAAGTTTTCATGCATTTCTTATTTTTGGGACAAATTAGGAAAATCACACCATTGCAGCATTGCTCATCCACCGCCCTGCCATTAATCTCTCCTAGCGGTTGATGAAATCTACCAACATTCCATGGTTTAATAGAATGTAAAGATATTTTGTTGTTTGAATCAATGTAATGAATTTTTTTATTTTATTTTTATTATATTACAAGTGAAAGATAGAATATAAGCAAATTTTATGAGAAAGATAGAATATACACAAATTTTATCACTACTTCCATGAAGTAGTGACTATTTACTATCGGCTCACTTGTTGCAAGTTCAAGTATAAAACTAAAAATGTAGAAAATATAGCAACTAAAAAGGAAAGTAATGCAAACCCAACCAGCAAGGAACAAGAACAATAAATAGTACAATAATTGAAACATAGTAAACAATAGATAATGATAGATATCAAAATCAAAAATTACTATAATATTTTTATCAAAAGTTTCTGATTTAAATTGTACAAAGAAGTGTATTAAGTTGCTTCAAAATGGCTCAAAATGTGTCTTTTCGTGATGTCTTAAAATTGTGCTCATGGGTATCGTAGGTGTATAAGGTCAAAGAAGTTAAAAGTGTTGTTCTTATGATGCGTAAGGGTGTGGAGCAAACCGACTTATGAGATCCTAGTGAAACTTTTGAAGAGCATAGACAGGACATGTAGGGAGAGTGGCTAATCGAGTTGTTTAATGTCGTTTTTAAATGGCAAAGATGTGTGAAGAATGGAGATTGAGCACAATGTTTATTTATTTATTTATAAAAGAATTAAGGGTGATATTTAGAATTGCAACACATCTATAGGGGTATCAAGTTGTTAAGACATGCTATGAACATTCAAGACAAGATAGTGAAAATGTAGGTGAGGAGGTGCATGTCTATTTCTAAAGATTAATATGGATTCATGTTGGGGCACTCAACTACATATGACATTTATCTTGTAAGGAGATAGGTGGAGCAGTATAAGAAAAGAAATATAGGCTTATACATGATTTTTATCGATCTAAAAAGGTCTTATGATAGTTTCAAGGGAAGTTCCTTAGAGTTGTTTAGAGAATAGAGGTGTGTACCTGTGATGTTGTCACGCCCTGGGAGGGTACCCTTGGTATGGCCGGCACTTGAAGAACCATTGCTGATTCTCTAAGAGAACCATCTGGCCTCATCGTCACATCAACTCAACAGGGGAAGAAAATACTCAAATGAAAGGACATCATATGGATAAATATAACTCTACTAAAATGAAATTTACAATGAATAAGTTTGGAAATAACAATGATCAATAAATCCTTTACTCAATGTCTATGAAGCCTTTAATCAAAAATGTAGATGGTACAACGATAGGTCATGGATACCTCAAATTAAAGAAAGAAAATACTCAGTCAAAACAAGAAATAAAAAGGCTCCTCCGGAAAGCAAGGAGGGCTGACCAACTCTGGAATGCATTGATCTAGACCTCAATGATGTGCGGGTTGAAGTCCTCTATCACCTGTATCTGCATCATGAAATGACAGTACATGAAATTTACTGGTATGTAAAGTGACTCAAGAAAAGTAAAGCTCAACTCACTCACCTTGACTCAAACAACTCATGCTCAACTCAATATATGCAAGTGTTTTTACATGTTTTTTTTAAATAGACTCGGTAAAAATAAACTTAGTTTTAAATTTCATGCTCAATTAGTGTTTGCTTATGAATTTCTCTTAACCGACATCCAATACCACCACCTTTAGTTTGGTGATGCACAATGATGGCGACGTTGTTTCCACGTCTGTCCTAAACTTGCCAAGGTAAAGGACGATCAACTCTCTCATGGATTCATAATGGATGTCCATCATCTGGGATAAGAGCCGTCAAAATATGTTGTACGACTATCCTTACGCTGGCAATATAGTTCTGTGGGTTAGAATAGATATTTACTCGCTCGGTGCTCGATACTCCTCCCAAGACTAAAACATGCTCAACTCATCAATCAACTCAATTCTTAATGCTCAGCCAATCAACTCAAACCTCAACCTCATTAGGTTATCTCATCTCAATTCATCTCAGTTTCTCATTAACTCAGTCAATCAAGAAAGACAATCAGACTCAACTCAAACTCGAACAGTCATTCGAACTCATCAATTAGAATCATCATGGAATGCAAGCAACATGCAACAATGAATATGCTATCCTGATACCATATGCTCCTCATGCTAAATTTACTCAACTCAGATAGTCAAATTCAAACCTCAATCTAATCCATGCATAGAATTTCGTAAATTATGCAATTTTGGGTTCATAATGTCAATGCATACAATTTATACTTCAATCTCATATCAACAGTCATGTAATATAATAATTATCTCATATATTATTATAAGAACTCATAATAAATGCTGAAACTCGATATTGATAGAGATTTTAAGACTCAACTCTTGTTCTAAATTTTGACACAAATAGGTGAAAGGGGCGTGTGAATGAACGTAGTTCCACATTTTAGTAAGCCTTACATACCTGGAAATAGAAGAAACTATCAAACCTTAATTGATCCTCGCTCTTGAACTTGAAGCCCTCACTCTTCTCCCTCCTCTGGTGTTCTTAAGAAATCCCTAAGCGTGAAGAATAGTTAAAATACACTTAGGGTTTTGTTTTAGGACTTTAATTTAGTCTAAAACGTCCAAGGATTTGATGAAAAGGGATAAGAATAAAAATTCCCCTATTAAAACTATCAGCTAGGTTTACGAGACTCTGTCTACGGTTCATAGACTATGAGCCGTAGACGATCTCTTAAAAATAAGGAGTCTAGAAATCTGAGTTACTGGAATTTAGCACGAGATCTATTCTGCGAGCCGTAAAAACTTCTATGGGCCGTCTAATAACTCATAACTTAAGATACTGTAAAGTTGATATTTGGACTACTAATTCACGAAACCAGTTTATCGGCTATGAAATACTTTATGAGCCGTATGTTGTCTCGTACATAAGGCTCAGACTTAGAAAATTTCACCAAATCATCTGGAGGTTTACGAGGCCTCTTTTACGGCCGTAGATGACCCTCATGGAATCTCTTTCAGTAGTTTTTCTCAATTTTCTCGGTGCATCTACTCAGACTAGATGGAAAAAATTAGAGGGTGTTACATTATCTCCTCCTTGGGATCATTCATCCTCGAATGGAGAGAAATCTAGAGAAATTAGTCAACACACGAATTTCCTTATGGACTCTAACCATTAACAACTCTCATCTTACTCATGCAATCAATCAATCAAGAAACTTAGTAAGTAAAACAAATAAACAGTCAACACAGCAAATCAATCCTCACTCAGACCCTAGAGCTCTATCGCCTATCAAACTCAGAATTGAAGGAACACTCAAGGAACAGGAACTCAAGAATTTAGAAGGAAACCTTCAACTCTCTCATCATCTGCAGGTAGGAATAAATAAGGGTACTTGGCCTTCATATCCTCCTCCACCTCCCAAGTAGCTTCTTCTACAAATTGATTCCTCCACAATACTTTGGCAGATATAATCTCAACTTTAATTTGTCCGCAATTCGGGCACTTGGAAACAAACTCATCAATGTCTTTCTTCATTTCATTCCTATAGTAGACTTCTCTCAAATCATGGTACATCTTGGTTGACCCTGGATGGATGGAATATTTGGAATTTTAGGCTTCTACCATGATCCTCCCTCGAACACCATCAACATCTGGAACAAATAATCTACCTTGGTACCTCAATAGTCTATCTCCCTCTTTGGCAAAGGCCATCACCTTTTGCTTATGCACATCTGCCTTCAATTGCAGGATGATGGGATTTTGATCTTGTTTCTCCTTCACCTCCACTACTAGATATGATCCAGACCCATTATGTACAAGAACTCCTCCTTCGCCTGATTCATCCAATTGAACTGCCAATCGTGCCTGTCTTTTAACCTCTTTAGCTCACTCTTTTTTCTCCTCCTCCACATGGGTAGTGCTTCCCATGAATGACCTTCTAAGAGTATTAACATCCATATTAGCTTTACTTGGGTGGTAGTAGATGCTCATGTCATAGTCTTTGAGTAGCTTAAGCTATCTCCTCTGTTTCCAATTAAGCTCCTTCTGGGTGAAGTTGTATTGCAGGCTCTTGTAATCTATGAATATATCAACATTTCCTCCATACAAGTAGTGGTGCCATAGTTTAAGAGCAAACACCACTATTGCAAACTCCAATTCATGAGTGGGATAATTCTTCTCAAACACTTTAAGTTGTCTAGAAGCATAGGTAACAACTTTACCCATCTGCATCAGCACATATCGTAATCCCACTCTTGAAGTGTCACAATAGATAACAAATCCATCTGTTCCATTAGGCAAGGTCAACATGAGAGCAGTAGTCAACCTTGTCTTCAGCTCTTGAAAACTCCTCTCACACTCATCGGACCATTAAAACTGACCTTCTTCTGAGTCAATCTAGTCAACGATGTGGGTATGGAAGAAAATCCTTCAACAAATCTGTGGTAGAAGCCAGCCAATCCCAGAAAACTCCTTATGTCAGTTGGAAAGGTTGGCCTAGGCTTGTTCTTAACCGCCTCAATCTTTTAGATATCCACTCGAACGCCATTACCCAAAATTATATGTCCTAAGAATACCACAGGTTTGAGCCAAAATTCACACTTGGAAAACTTGGCATATAACTCATTATCCTTGAGCGTCTGCAATGCAATTCTAAGGTGTTTAGCATTCTCCTCCTCATCTCTAGAATACACCAAAATATTTTCAATAAACATGATCACGAATATGTCAAGATACTGTCTGAATACTCTATTCATCAAATCCATGAAGGCTGCTGGTGCATTTGCCAACCCAAAGGACATGACCAAAAACTAGAAGTGACCATATCGGGTTCGAAAAGCCATCTTAGAGATGTCACATTCTCTCACTTTCAACTAGTGATAGCCTGATCAGAGGTCTATATTGAAGAAAATAGTGGCACCCTGATGTTTGTCAAACAAGTTATCGATCCTCAGAAGAGGATACTTATTTTGTACTTCACCTTGTTCAATTACAGTAGTCAATACACATTCTAAGAGAACCATCCTTGTTTCGTACGAACAAGACCGGAATACCCCATGGAGAGATACTCGGCCTTATAAATCCCTTCTTTAGAAAATATCTCAACTACTCATTTAACTCTTTTAACTCTGTAAGGGCCAATCTATATGAAAAAATAGAAATAGGTTGGGTGTCAGGAAGAATATCAATTCCGAAGTCAATCTCCCTATCAAGAGGGACTCCAGGCAGATCCTCAAGAAATACATCAGGAAACTCGCTCATGATTGGTACAGACTCAACTTGTAGGAGGCTTAACATCGTCAAACTTAACTCGCACGAGGTGATAGATATATTCCTTTTAGAGATCAGTCTTCGGGACTTGAGGTAAGAAATAAAGCTACCTTTTGGCGCAATAGAATCTCCCTTCCACTCAATAACGGGCTCATTCGAAAATTAGAATTTAATAGTTGGGGTTTTACAATCAATAAAGGCATAATAGGCGTTAAGCTAAGCCAGTCCATGCCAAGGATCACGTCAAAATCAATGATCTCTAACTCAATCAAATCAACAAGATTATCCCTATGATAGATGGACAACACACAATCTTTATAGATTCTCTTGGCTCGAATGGACTCATCAATAGGAGTAGAAACAGAAAATGGCCCAAGCAAGCACTCAGGAAGGATCTCAAATCGACCAGCCACATATAGCGTCACAAAGGAACAAATCGCACCCAAATCAAGTAAAGCATAACAAGGAAAGGTAAAGACTCAAAACATACCCATCATAACATCTGGTCCAACATCTTGGTCCTGCCGGTTCCCCATCGTATACAGATGGTTTGTCCCACCGCCTGCCCCTAATGCAACACCTCTCTGTTACCCCTCATTGGTGGTGTTGTGGTAGAAGACTGGGCCTTATTTCCTTTCATCGGACACTCCCTCTAAAAATAGCCTGGCTGGCCACACTTGTAGCAAGCGTTCCCTCCACTCTACATTCTCCCAGGTGCATCCTGCCACATTTCCCGCAAGGTGGCTTCTCTTTCAAGCCAAGGGTCGCACTTACCTGAGACTGTGAACCTTGTGCTCTAAAGTTTGGCTGACCTTGGGACTTTTGATCATACCTGTGGCTCGGGGCTGGTGCACAAGAAGATGAAGGTGCTGGTCCCGACTAAAACTTGCTACTATTTCCATATCCTCTCTTGCCAACCTCATGGATGGAGGTTTTGTCCCTCTTTTTTTTGTTCTCCTCCTTATTTTGTTGCCTTTCCTCATCAGCCTACTACACATAGATAATCAATCGGCCTATGTCCATGTCATTCACAAGTATAGCTCCTCTCTCATCTTTCTTCGGCCATTTGTTCAACCCATTAACATACAGACCTATCCTGCTTCTTATGTCTACAATCATCTCAGGAGCAAAGTGAGTCAACTTCATAAACTTAAGACCATATTCCTTCACCGTCATAGAGCCCGATTTTAAATTCAAGAACTCTCTTACCTTGGCCTCCCTCAGATCTCTTGAAAAGAATCGCCCTAAGAAAGCCTCCTTAAACATTTCCCAAGTTGGAATTGGGGCACCCTCTCCTCGGTTCTTCTTCTAATGGTCATAGTGCAGCCTGGCAACACCCTTGAGCTAGTATGCAACCAACTCAACCCTATCAACTTAGGTCACATGCATCACCTGGAACACTTTCTGTAGCTCATCAATATAGTTCTCAAGATCCTTATTAGGCGTAGACCCCGTAAACTCGGGTGGGTTCATCCTCAAGAACTCTCGAACTCTGGATGTGTCCTGCACATCTTGTCTATCTGCTCTTTATCTAGCAGTAGGTGCTGTCACAACCTGAGCCAAGGTCTGGATGTCCTGGCAGAACTCAACATTGGAGTATCAGCCTATAGTGGCTGTTCAGGGCTGGTTGGGGCTATGGGCTCATCATGATTCTGGGCTCAAGTTATTTAACATCCTATCTAGACGGACGCCCTCATCCTCTAACAGATCTTCTTAGAGGCATGGTCGCAATTTTGCAAATGCGTAATGTGCAGATTAAAAGAGAGCTTTCATAGAGTTTAATTATTTAGCACAAGTCAGAATACGAAAGAAGTGTAACTCTTCCTAATGTTCTATACCTGTTGCTTATAAAGTGTGGTGCACAATACATCCATAAAGAAAAATCTACTAGACACGACTTCATAGACTCCTTAGGACTCTTGAACTCTAAGCTCTGATACCAAGTTTGTCACGACCCGGGAGGGTACCCTTGGCGTGGTTGGCACTTGAAGAACCATTACTGATTCCTGAAGAGAACCACCTGGCCTCATCGTCATATCAACTCGACAGCAGAAGAAAATACTAAAATGAAAGGACATCATATGGATAAATATAACTCCACTAAAATATAATTTCCAATGAATAAGTTTGGATATAACAATGCTCAATAAATCCTCTACTCAATGTGTGTGAAGCCTCTAATCAACAATCTAGATGGTACCACGACAGGCCATGGATACCTCAAATCAAAGGAAGAAAATACCAAGTCAAAACAGGAAATAAAATGGCTCCTTCGAAAAGCAAGGAGGGATCACCAACTCAGGAATGTATTCATTTATACCTCAACGATGCGCGAGCTAAAGTCCTCTATCACATGTATCAGCATCATGAAATAATGCATGTCCAAATGGACGTCAATACATGGAATAACTGGTACGTAAAATGACTCAAGAAAAGTAAAGCTCAACTCACTCACCTCAACTCAAACAACTCATGCTCAACTCTGTATATGCAATTTTAAAGTAAATCATGCTTTTTTAAAAAATAGATTCAGTAGAAATAAACTCAATTTAAAATATCAGTCTCAATTAGTGTTTTCTTAGGAGTTTCTCTTAACCGACATCCAATCCCACCACCTTTAGTTTTGTGATGCACAATGATAGTAATGTCGTTGCCACGCCCGTTCTAAACTTGCCAAGGTAAAGGACGATCAACTCTCTCATGGATCCATAATAAATGTCCATCATTTGGGACAAGAGCCGTCAGAACATGTTTATGACTATCCTAAACTGGTGACATAGTTTTGTGGGTTAGAGTAGATATTTACTCGCTCCCAGCTTGATGTTCAACACTCCTCCCAAGACTAAAACATGCTCAATTCATCAATCAACTCAATCCTCAATGCTCAGCCAATCAACTCAAACCTGAACTTCATTTGGTTATCTCACCTCAACTCATCTCAGTTTCTCATCAACTCAGTCAATTAAAAAAAGACAATCAGACTCGAACGGTTATTCGAACTCATTAATTAGACCCATCATGGAATACAAGCAATATGAAACAATGAAAATGCAATCCTGATACCATATGCTCCCTATGCTCAATTATGCTCAATTTACTCAACTCAGATAATCAAATTCAAACCTCAATACAGTCTATGTATAGAATTTTGTAAATCATGCAATTTTGGGTTCATAATTCAATGCATACAATTTATACTTCAATCTCATATCAACAATTATGAAACATGATAATTATCTCATATATTATCATAAGAACTCATAATAAATGCTGAAACTTGATAATTAGATGATAGGGATTTCAAGACTCAACTCTTGTTCTAAATTTTGACTCAAATAGGTGAAAGGGGACTATGAACGAATGTAGTTCCACACTTTAGTGAGCATTACATTCCTGGAAATAGAAGAAACGATCAAACTTCAATCGATCCTCGCTCTTGAGTTTTAAAACCCTCGCTCTTCTCCCTCGTCTAGTGTTCTCAAGAAATCCCTAAGCATGAAGAATAGTGAAAATACACTTAGGGTTTTATTTTAGGACTTTAATTGAGTCTAAAATGTCCAAGGATTTGATGAAAAGAGATAGGAATAGATAAAAATACTCCTAAAAACTGCCAACTGGGTTTACGAGACCCCATCTACGAGCCGTAGATGATTCCACGAGCCGTAGACAACCTCTTGTAAATGAGGGTTCAGAAATCCGAGTTACTGGAATTTGGCACGAGATCTATTCTATGAGCCGTAAAAACTTCTATGGGTTATCTGATAACTCGTAGCTCAAGATACTGAAAGGTTGATGTTTGGACCACTAATTCACGAAACCAATTTATGGGCGGTGGAATACTTTACAGGCCATATGTTGTTTGCTACATAGGGCTCAGACTTAGAAAATTTCACCAAGTTATCTGGGGGTTTACGAAGCCTCTTCCACGGGCCGTAGATGACCCTCGTGGAATCTCTTTTAGCAATTTTTCTCAGTCATTTTCTTAGTTTTCTCTATGCAGCTACTCAAACTAGGTAAAAAGAATTAGGGTTGTTACAGACGTACACTAAGGCGATCAACGACATATACGATAAGGTCAAGACTTGGGTAACTGTTGTGGGAGAAAGATCATAGCACTTCTTAGTTTTGATGGGCTTTTACTAGGAATCAATCCTTAGTCTAGTTTTATTTGTCTTGATGATGATTACATCGACGAGATAAATTCAAAAGTGCTATGATATATGTTGTTAGCAGATGCAATAATTCTAATCGATGAGATTCATGGTGGTGTCAACAGTAATATGGAGATTTAAAGACAAACTTTGAAATCTAAAGGGTTCAAGTAAAAAGGGAGCTAAGGCAAAGTATTTGAAATATAAATTTAAAGACGCAAAACATGAGGCTTATGTGGAAGTGAGGCTTGATACACATGTCATTTAAAAGAAAGAAAGTTTCAGGTATCTTGAATTTATTATCAAAGTGAATAGGGAGATTGACAAAGATACCATTCATCGTTTTAGCGCAAGGTGGGTGAAATAGAGGCTCGTATTTAGAGTTCTATGTGATAAGAAGGTGCCACCAAAATTTAAAAGCAAATTTTATAGAGTAGCTATTAGACCAAATTTGTTTTAAGGGCGGACTGTTGGCCAATGAAAATTACTCATGTCCAAATGATGAAAGTTAAGAAAATGAGGATGTTGCGACAGGTGTATCGACATATTAGAAACTAGGATGTCCAGAATATAATGGGAGTAACTTCAATGGAGAACAATATGTGGGAAGTGAAGTTAAGATGGTTCGGACATGTAAAGAGAAAAAGAATGGATGACCCAGTGTAGAGGATTGAAAGATTGACCATGAATAATTACAGGAGAAGTAGAGGTAAATTGAATAGGTATTGGGAAGGAGGGGGTAGGGGAGGGGAGGTGATTAGACAGGATCTCCTGTAATTTCTTGACCTTTGATTTTTGTTACTTTATGTTGTTTTTTGTGCCTCAATTATTGTAAATATTTTGTTGTAGCTTCCATTCGATTACTAGTTGCTATTAATGTTACCGTTTGTTATCTTTTGCAGTACTGTTACTTCCTTTTTTTAGAACTATTAGTTTTTAGACTGTCAATAGAAATCTATCAAAAATAACTTCTTTACTTTGAGATAGAAATAAATCTACATATATGTTACCTCCCAAAATAATTTATATCGTAAATATATGTAATTTAAATCCTAACCATCTTAATCTGCCATCAAACATATATATATATATATATAATTGGACAAGGATTGAAGTTGTCCTAATCAAACGGCATTTTCATCCGACACTTATTCTAAGCTACACAAGTATTGTCACACATCCATTCTTGTTACCTATATATGCCTTACTCATTTCCTTTATTTTTCAACATCACTACCAAATTAATTAAACACTCTCTATTAATATAAATTTATTTTCTACATTTAATTTATATCTTTGCAAGATGGATTCATCTCAGAAAGCCAGTTACCATGCAGGAGAGGCTAGGGGCCAAACTCAGGTTGATTAAATATATATCACTCTCAAAAATTGTTTCCATTATTTGGATTAATTCACTGCTAGAAACCAAAAAAAAAATACCCTCTGAATCACTGAAAAATTGTGCAGAACATAATTTTTTCACTCGTTTCTCATCGAACTAGCTGACTGGAAAAATACATGGTAGGAAACAGATTCTCACTTAAATAGTGGGGAACTTCCTAAGTTTTTCATAGAAAAATATTATTTTCTTTGTCTCTATTTATATGACTCACTTTTCAAATGACACATTTTTATATTTAGTACAATTTAACTATAAAATATCTATTTTTCCCTTAATAATATAATTTATAATCACATTATTCATAATTTATTTTAGACTAAAAATTTAAAAAAAAATCTTTTTTTCTTAAGTTCTTTGTCAAATGAAACTAACTCGTATAAATTGAGACCAAGAAATAATATCTTTACTTTTCCTACCAATTCAATGTAAAGTGAAATTAGATAATGAATATTTTTCAGTGGAAAAATCATATATTTTTTTAGTAGTGATTAATGGCATGTCATGTTAATTGGTTCATAATTTTTTTCTGGTAAATTAATATATGTTTAGGAGAAAGCTAGCCAAATGATAAACAAAGCTAGAGATTCTGTCCAATCTGCTCAACAATCCATGCAGGAGGTTTGTCTATGCAACTTTTATTAGGGAAACTTTTCTTTTTACCATTTTCTATATGTATGGATGCGGCCAGAAATTTGTGCTTTATAACTTAATTTTTTTTTATTGAATTATCTCATTAAAAAATATGAATAGAGAGTTTCTTATTTTTTTTATATGAAATAATTTTTTTCCTTTTCACATTGATTCAATAAAAATTTCTATAATATAAAATAGCTCACTGATTTGCATGATGGAAAAAACTTTATTATTCTGGTAATGTTTTAAAATGTATTCTTACTTGAATTTTTGGTCATAATATTTGATTGCAGACTGGACAGCAGATGAAGGCTAAGGCTCAAGGAGCTGCAGATGCCCTGAAAGATACTTTTGGAGGAAACAAATGAATTATTAGATAGAATAAGTTCTAATTAATTTAATTTCCATAAAGTGTTGGATATCCAACCTGGATTTTTTTCGTTTTATTTTAGTTTTCATGTTGAAATAAAGGCATTAATTAAGTTTATTAATGACACGATTTCACGGTTTTATAACTATTCCTAAGAGTATTTACTTTTCCATAGAAATTCCCAATTAGTACAATTGCTGAATATTTAATCCTTCTACTCTCTCCGCTCTGTTTTGATTATCATGTACATTAAAAATACTCATTTCAATATAGTTATTAATTTAAATTAATCAATAGAATATTAGTTATTTTTTTCAATTTTACTTTTAGTTTTAATTATTCTAAAATAAAGAGAAACCTAAATAAACAAATTAAAGATTGAAGAATTAATAAAGATATACGTCAACTTACACTTCAGGTTAATTTTTTCTGAAGAATCATACAAAATCTTTTCATGACAACTAAAAAGAAATTAAAAAAGTACACACAAGTGTACACGATTAATAGATAATAAATTAATGATACTACAACAAATTCAATCCTAAAAATTATATTTCATCACGAAAATCTTAGTGAAAAGTATTTTTTTCAATCATTCATCCTTAAACTATTAGTCACCAAATATATATATACACACACAAAGCTATATTTTTTTAGTTGAACAAATAGAAGTTCGTAACTGAAAGACTACATTTTTATACACAAAAAAGTGTTTCATCCCTATGTAAATTTGTGACAAATTTCCGTTTAATAAAAAAAGATGCTGCGCTTTTTAGTAAAAATTACCATCATGTAACTAGAATTTTTTTTTTTTACTGATAACATAGAATAGGTATTTATAAATTATGATGATTAGTAATAATTACAATTGTTATAAAATATAAATTTAATTTGTATTTAATAAAAAGGCGGTTCTAGTACAGTTATACGTATGTCTGTAAATTTAAACAACTTATTGATGAACTAATCTGCTATATGATATTAAATATTTATCATGTTGAGTTTATTTAGTGATTACTAAAAGTTAAGATTTTAATTATGAAAGAAGAGTCGTTTAGCATTTTTGAACCCATTTTTCTGTTTGGGACTTCTCTTAGGTTCCTTTCATATTTCATGACCTGTGGGTATGATAAATACTGAGTATTTATTATGATTATTCATTAAATTTAATGTCTATTTGAAAAGCCCTTTAATAGCGCTCACCATCAATTAGAACTAGGTTCTCGTCGCGTAATCAGTTAACACAGGTCCAAGTAAACACACAGAAAAAAAAAACAAGCAATGTATAGTGGAAAAACTCCTTGCTCAAGGGAGAAATAACCACTACCTACAACTCGTAAGATTTCAGCAATTTCACTAACTTTAAACAAACAATGTTGAGATTACAACTCGATAATCCCTTTCTCACTTCTCACCTTACAAAGCAATCGATCAGTAGTGATCGAAACCTCTCCCAACCAAGAAGGCAAACTCACTAGCTCCTTGATCTAGGTTACTCAACAACAGTCATCTCTTACAATGATTTTCACTCAATAACAATTCTAAGTAGGATAATACAAAACTAAAAAGAAAACCTAACTATAGATCTTCCTTGTTTCACTTTCTTGTTCGATGTATGCTTGACACTCTTGCTATTGGATCACCCAATTTCAGATGCAAAAATTGCTCTTCTAGGGTTTGATTTTTCCTTATATAGTGTGCCCTAGGAGAGTCCTGGTAGGAAACTCATTCTTGGCAAGAAGTCATGTTTTTCTTTTTTTAGAAGTCATGTGGACTTTAAATAAGATTTTCTTCTTTTTCGTCCTTTCTCCGGTAGTTGCCTCCTGTCAGGTGAACCTGGTACACTAAGTGGCATATACTTCACTAATTGCATCGTCTTTTGGTATGATCAAGCTACTTTATTTGGTATGACTTTCTAAACTTGATTTCGTTTGTCATAGTCAAAATACCTGAAGACAAATAAATTCTCCCTTTTTGATGATGGAAAACACATTATCTCCTTCCTGGGAACTATATATTGTACTTGCACGCTCACATTTTACACAACATAGCTTCCTCCTTTTGACATCTCAAAATGAAGAAATAAACAATGAGAACCAATCCTACAAAACTAGGCTTACATAATGTGAGGAAAACACAAGCAACATTTAGAGAGGGACAAACTATAAATCTAATGATATTAGCCATCCAAAGTCAGCAAGCAGTAGAGAATAACAACTAAAGGAACAAAGAATACATATATAAAACATGGATATTCATTTAAACCCATTAAGGCACCATAAAAAGCTCCAACAAAAGCAGAGATATCCATAACACAAACAAATGATTGTCTATACCAAACAACAAGTGAGCCTAGAAAAAAAAAGACATTAGAAGAAATTAGGTGGCTGAGAGGTAAGGGAGGAGGCTAAAAGTTTCAACAACATGTCTACTCAAGCATTGTGATCCTATTGTTTCTTGATTAACTTTCCCTTCAACAACCCTACCTCAGTTTAGGAGTCACCCAATTGCTTCTTGAACTCACTGACCTGCACCTAAAGTTGAATTTGAGCATCCTGAGCTAGTTGCAGATTAGTCATCAATTGGGAACCTTCATAGAAGTAGATCATGCAACAAGTATTGTAGTAGGTATGTAGTCACGTTCCATCATAATACACTTTTCAATCATATCCTTCTTAGTTAAGGGTCGACCAATGCCAAGTGCAACCTGGAAAGCTCAAAAAATGATTATAAGCAGGTTCCCATAAGCCTGCTGATGAATTCCACGAAGAGGGTCAATGACTCAGCCCATGTAGTGAACCATAAGAGAAGGCCAATCTATAGGGTCCCCTAAGTCCAATAGATTGGTCATACCCATGTCCCTAAACGTGGCCTCGTGATGCTTCTCCCCTGTAGGCACCACCCCATTGTGAACCACTTCAAAAGGTAACTTAAGAAAAGGTGGCAGTTCCCCCTTCAGAACCTTCCTAGTTTATCCACTACCCACCTTCCGTAAACTTAGACGTGAGGACACAATCTTCATCTTTTTGCCGTACATACTTAACCAACTACATAGTCAGAACATTTGGAATTTGACCTAGTTTATCCTTTTCAAAATCGATTCTACCCCTTGCACCTTTGAGGTCACAACGTTGTCCTCAAGAACAGTCAGATTTACATAAAGCTCAACCACATTTGGTTCATGGATGACCATATCAGTGTAAAAAATAACTGCGCTCTCCGTTGGTTGACCAGATTTTGGTGTAACTTCCTTACTAAGGGAAAGTCTCTGAACTTTCATTATGAACCACCTCAAAAAGTAACTTAAGGAAAGGTAGCAGTTCCCCCTTCAGAACCTTCCTAGTTTATCCACTGGCTACCCTCCGTAAACTTAGACGTGAGGACACAATCTTCATCTTTTTGCCATACATACTTAACCAACTACACAGTCTGAACATTTGGAATTTGACCTATTTATCCTTGTCAAAACCAATTCTACCCCTTGCACCTTTGAGGTTACAACATTGTCCTCAAGAATAGTCAGATTTACATAAAACTCAACCACATTTGGTTCATGGATGACCATATCAGTGTCAAAGAATAACTGCGCTCTCCATTAGTTGACCATATTTTGGTGTAACTACCTTACTAAGGGAAAGTCTCTGATCTCAGGTGTATAACCCGACCCCCTCAACATGGCCTTAGAGCCAAAGCACATCTCCTAATCCATTACTGAGACTACTCTTGATTTTTATTCATCTTGTAGGGGCACGAGAGGTTCCAAAAGTAGCAGGGGAAGGGAAAGCCTCAAGACTAAAATCCACTCCATAGGGGAAGATAGGAGTAGAATAGGAGATTTATCCTTACGTGTCTGTTTTCTGCTTGATTCAGCAATCTCATAAAACACAACCCTGCATTTGCTTCTAGTCATAGGGCCACAAAGACCTTGGTGGCCAGTCTTCTTGACTGCAACAACCTTCTTGGATTTCTGAAGAACACCCTGACGAAGACGAGCCAGGGGTATGTCGTCCCTAGAACAATTAGGGGAAGAGGTAAGAACACGAGAAAGAGGGGATGAAAGGGTAGGTAGAGGAACGAGCGAGAGAGGGCTGAGAAAGGCAACATGTGAGGGTGATTTGGAAGAAGTCAATTGATTTGGGTTTGGAGAAAGATGTGGGGAGGATGGTCTAAGACATTCCATGGAGGAAGGTGTAATGAACTAGTTGGTCATTTTTGCCTTATCTACGAAAATTATCATTTTTCCCTTTCATGAGCTGCTTCGAGCCTAGTTTGAACTATTTGTATGGTTGAAATTGAAATCCTATATTTTCAAAGTTGAAAATATAAGTTTTGGCTTTTTTGGAAGCTTAAGTTACCGAAAAGGTGAATATTTTTAGGTCATTCTAAGTTTCGGGTGTCGAATCGGAGATCACCCAATTTCATTAAATTTGGAACATCGAAACGAGACTATGATAAGTTACAGAACTGAAGTCAAGGTTAAAATGAGGTTTTTAGGCCCAAAGTTGTGTTTTTAGTCACTTCTAGAGCCAAAGTTTGACTTTGGACAATATTCAGAGTTCGGAAGCTCGAATCAAAATTTGGACAGTGCCCAGTAGTTTTGAATGGTAAAACTAACATTAGAAATGGTCTCGTCATAATATTTGGAGTTGCTGAGTGCAGTTTTGGTATTTTGAATTTTAAAGTAGTTTATTTGACTTGCATTGGTAAACATGTCATAGAGACCTCAAAATTGGATTTTAATTATTTCGTTGAGTCTAGATCACCATTTCTGGTATGGATACATATTTGATTTGTGTGATTCTAATTTCAGATAAGTTTTGAGGGTCCATTCCGAGTTTTTGGTTTTTACTATGCATTGCTGGTGCACGTTTCCAATGCAGCCCCCATCAATTCTCCGTGTTGGCACCCAGGGATCCGCATTCGCGGAGATGTCCGCGTTCACTGAGGTGCACCTGGTTCTTCACCGTGTTCGCGGTCCAGGCCTCTGCGTTCATGGAGGTAAACTTGGTTCTTCTCCATGTTTGCGGGGCCCCACCCGCGTTCGTGGATTGTATTTAGTACCTGGACAATGTAAAAATCGCGAACCACCATTTTAACTCCATTTTCACAAATTTCAAGCTCTTGGGGCGATTTTTAAAGGGTTTTTTGGAGAATTATTTTGGGTAAGTGTTTCAAACATCTTTTTAATTAATTCCCATGATTTGTATCTTTATTTTGCCTTGAATTTCATGATTTTATATATCCAAAATTGGAAATTTTTAGTCTATGATTTCAAAACTTTAAATGGTTATTTCTCCTTCGTTTTGAACTCGATTTTAGTAGGATGTTCAACTACCATTCTTTATGTAAAACCTAAATTTAAAGTCAATTTTCAGATTTGGGAACTTTGAATGCTTTCCCTAATTTTTACCATTTTGCCCCTAAGCCTAATTCGTGCCAATATGGGTAACAAAATTTACCTCCTGATGTGTAGTATATATTTTTGATAGTGATTAATCGATCTGAGGATCGTTTGGAAGTTTGAGTTGACTGAAAGCTTGTCCAAGTGGGGTTTCGGCATCGAGGTAGATTCGACTAACCTTTTTGGGACTGGATTTAAGTTATTGGACATGCTTATGTAGTAGTTGTAAGATCTATATTGATTCATGAGTAATTGGGTTGATAATTTATGATTGTAATAGAATTATGGTTCTAGTTATGCCAAAAACTGAGTAAATTGCAATCCTAATGATAAATTAAGATAGAATCTTATGAATTGAGATATCATTGGCCACTAGTTTGTTAATTTGAGACTTGCGATATAATTTTGTCACTTATATGGGAATTGATGGTTTGTGTTATACCTTTTGGGGGTGTTTTTGATGGTCTGTAAAGTATTTGAGTAGTTTCTGATGAATTTGAGGATTTGTTATGATACATTCGTGATTGTTAAGCATATTAGTACTGGTGGAAGGCGATTTCATAGCAATTGGTTACTGATGAAAATGTGGTAATGCAAGACATATTGGTGATATTGTGGTATCAAAGGATGCTCCTAGCTATGTGTTTTTGAGATTAAGATTAATGTATACATCCTTTATCACTTGCATTAATACTATATATTTATATACACTGTATTGAAGTTTGGGCATGCACACATGTTGTATTGTATCTATACAGCTTGAGATATTGTGATACCCAAGACATTTATGTATATGACCCGCGATGCCTTGAGTTACTCTTAGGGATTCATGTGCATAATTGGAGAGAGGGGAGGTCCGACTTTGTTGGCATACCAAACTACTAATATAATTGTGTTGATATGAGACTTGTATTGAAATACTATATAACTTGTCATAAAACCCTTTGCCTACACTAGGGTAGCAAGGGAAAGATTGCACTACTTTCTACACTCTTAGCCACATTGAGGTGGCAAGGCCGAGACTTGTGAGACATTAAGGGCTTTAAGCATGTGTTACGACTTGAGAGTCTGGTGGGATTGTGATTATTCAGTCATTGGAAGATTATGGGAATTTGAGACCTATTGGGGAATTATGGTATCAGTGGGGACACTTGGCATATTTTCCTTTCCCTTTCTAACTCTATGAGAACTTATTCTTTAATTATCTTATTATATTGCTGATATATCTATTGACCCATGGCATTGACATGCATATATATTTTGTATATTTCTATCACTTTCTTGACCATGCTGAGGTGGCAAGGTTGGGGTATTGTGGCATCCTTGATCCAGGCTGAGGTGGCAAGTCTTCATCCTTGACCACGTTGAGGTGGAAAGATTGCACTCCTGACCACGTTGAGGTGGCAAAAATACACTCTTGACCACGCTGAGATGGCAAGACTGAGGTATTGTAACACCCTTGATCACGCTAAGGTAACAAGGTTAAAAGATTCCAGCTTATATTTTGATGAAACCCCATGGCCATATTCATGCTTGCCTTTGTGTTGATTTACTGGTTATTAATGCCCCTTTGTAATGTTCTCTTATATATATGTTGTGTACTAACTCCCTTTTGTTGCTGGCTATAGGATTCTTCATTATTACATGCTTATTATATTTCTCTTACCTAGTCGGTTGAACCTACTGGGTACATTTTAGTGTACTCATCCGTACTTTGTTTCCTCCTAGCAAATCGAGCACAGGGACCCGGACAAGGTAGTTGAATCATTTTAGCTAGGATATTCTCCATCTACTCAGATCTTAGCGGTGAGACTCAGACTTCGAGTCGCCGTGGATTTTTGAGATTTTCTTTGTTGTCTCCTTTTGACATTGTACCAGATATTATTAAGGCAACTTTATATTTTCATTTGAGACAGTTGTATCACTCCTTGTACAACTTAAGATGCTTTTGAACTCATAACTCTAGGTCCTGGGATTTTATTTCAAGGGTTTTGGTTGCTTTTACTTTACTTTATTCCTTTTAGATGCGATCTGCTTTAGGGTCATGACAAGTTTGGTATTAGAGCCCTAGGTTCATTAGGCTCATGAGTCAAGAGTAGGGTGTTTGGTAGAGTCTCTCGGATTGGTATGTAGATGTTTATACGCATCTTCAGGAGGCTACGGGGTACTTAATAAAAAAAATCACAATTTTGGATTCTATTAGTATGTTTCTTCATATCAACTTGTTTGAAAGTGTCTAATCTACTCCTTCTATGCAGATACCAATTACTATATCCTCACGATCTTTGGGAGAGCCCGAGTCTACTGATGTGGCTCCCACCCGTAGTCGAGGTAAAGTTCATAGTCATTTTACGGGCCGGGGACCTTCTAGAGGGGCAGTTCTGCTTAGAGAACATACTAGATCGGCCTCTCCAGAGCCAGAGTATGTGCCAGAGGGGCTTACAGACTATGCTTCCCCACCTCCAGCCCCTGATGTTGCACCTTCAATTAGGGAGTTACTTTTGAGGTTATTGGCTAGATTTGAGAGAGTACCTCCCGCCCCAACTATTGTTGATGTGTTGGTTCCCACAACACGGATTGGCTCTTCTACTGCCTCAGCTAATCCAACCATGGTTCATGTTAGTCCTCCTTCAGTCCCGAAGGATCCACCGATGACTTCTATGATTCTGCCTCAGACATCTCAACTAGGTTTTTTTTAGTTTAACAGACCTTACCCAAGGATCTCACCCCTCATGCCGGTCAGGGGTTGAGCCGCACACCCCCAAGCCTTATCATAAATAACAAAATAAAAATACAATGGAGGGGGACATAAACCTTACCTCCGACCTATGGTGGTACACCAGTCGGCCAACCTACTAAGGTCAGCCAACTAGTCCCTAATTCTAAAGAAAGAGAGCAAAGCTAGACTATACCTACGAGAGTACTACTCTCAATACATATAATTTATGAAAGCGATAAACAAGGGAGACTCTCCCCTTACAAATGTAAAAGGAAAATAACCTACAACTAATCCTAAAGAAGATAGACTCAAAACAAGCATGGACTAGCAGTAGGTCCAGGAGAAGTCCTGGTGCAGCAAGAATATCAGCTTACGGTGGTTTCTTGATCCTCTTTGACTTCCTTCTTCTGAATGTAGTCATATCAGCCTTATCCAAGTAAAAATATGCTTTGGCTTCCTTTGGCATCTGCTGAATATTGGAATATAATTGCGACCTGCTGAATTTATGACTATGCTTAGCAAGTGCATCAGCCATAAAATTAGCCTCTCGGAGAGTGTGATAGCATCTAAAATCCTCCAATTGTGAAATAAGGTGATGGATCCTGTCCAATCCATAGGCCATGTCAATGGTAGTGGGAATGGATTGCTGACCAGTAATCCATTTTCGCAAAATTTCAGAATCAACCTCCAGTATGACTTTCCTGAAACCTAATTGTAAGCACCAAACTATGCCAAATAGAGAAGCCTCTAATTCAGCCTGATTGTTAGTCTCTTCACCCACTGGTGTTGCATAAGCAAATAATAATAGTCCATTCTTGTTCCTAATGACACCACCTGCCCCCAATCTACCAGGATTTGATAAAGCACTGCCATCAGAATTAAGTTTCACCCACTGCTCAGGAGGATAGGTGTGATTTGATATCATGCATACACCTATCTGTAACTTTGACAATATCCTTCCAATTAGTGGGCCAATCAATATAACGGTAAGCTGATTTAAGCATGTAGGAGACATCTTTAATCACCAAATACTTAACTATTGCCAAATTTGAAAGTTTTCCTCCATATTTACTTGCGCACCTGTTCTTCCAGATATTCCAGCAAATAAAGATTGGAGTGGCATGAAAAATCAACTTCTGAACATCATTATTAGGTTTCATTTCACTCCATCTCAGGATACTATTTCTAAGAGGTAGAATATCAGTGTTGATCCCACAAGAGTTGTTAAAAAACTTCCACACATTTTGAGCAAAATGTCCAGAAATAAGGATGTGATCAATGGTATCCCAACCTGGTCTATAACAGCGGTAACACTGATTAGGAGCATAACCAAAACTGGTCAGTTTCTCATTAGTAGGTAGCTTTCCCCTTAAAGCCCTCCACAGTAGAAAGGAGCACTTGAAAGGTACATTATTGTTCCAAGTATATTTGTTAATCTTGGTTTTGTTCTCTTATCCCTTATCTAATTCCAAGTTGAAGAGATTGTGAACTCCCCATTATGATTCAGATTGCACATAGCTCAACTAGGTTTGGGTTCGTAACTTTAGGGATTGGCCATAGCACCGCCCAAATTTATGGCGCCATCACCTACAACTAGTCTTGCTATGTCCATTATTGAATATAAGAGTTTTGAGCGATTTGTACGATTCGCTCCCTCGAACTTTGATGGTATCCCTACTGACAAAGCCTATGATTTCTTGTTAGAGTGTCAGGATCGGCTATGTAATTTGACCATCTTCAAGTCACATGGAGTTGTTTATACCTCTTATTAGTTCACTGGCCTAGCTAAGGAGTAGTGGAGGTCAGTTTTAGCTCGTAGACCGAAGGGATCCCCAGTTATAACTTGGGAGCAGTTTACTGAGATATTCCTAGAGAGGTTCATGCCATATAGCCTCCTAAACAACCATCGAGATGAGTTTGACAGACTCCAGCAAGGCTCTATGTCGGTATCAGATTATGAGGCTAAGTTTAATACATTATCCAAGTATGCCTTGTCCAATATCCCTACTGAGTTTGAGAGGATTCGACGATTTGCCAAGGGATTGGCAGAGTATTGTCAGAAGGCTACGTCTTCCTTGTTTCTAGCCGGAGGCTTATTTCAGAGTGTAATAGATCACGCTCGCTTGATAGAGCGCATTAAATAAGATAGACATGATAGTAGAAAGAGATTTCATCAGCACGACCAATTTAGTGGACCCTTACCACGAGGTGGAGAGTTGTAGAGGTAGGGCCCTCAGGGTCGAATAGTTCATACAACTATTCCAACATCTGACAGTGGTGATGGGTCTTGGCCTGCTCAGACAGGCCATGATAGCTCTTTAGGACAACCATCTCATTGGCAAGAGCGCAGAGCTTGTTATGTTTGTGATGAGGTTAGGCATGTGGCCAGGCTTGTCCCTATCAAGTTTTTTCTGCTTAGGCTTTAGGATCTCATCCAACCTGTCTAACCCCGGCACCAGCAGCTAGAAATGTCTCAGGGCATGAGGGGCGATACTAGAGGAGGTTGTAAAATTGTGAGAGGTGCACCCCGTGGAGGCTCCCATGCAGACATTCCAGGTATAGTTCAGGTGTGCTACCATTCTATTCAATTTTAATTGATCTAAGGCCTATTTATTCTGTTGCGTCGACTTATCTTGCTTTGGATATTAATATTATGTGTGGGCCTTTGCCGAGATTATTAGTGTTTCCCCCCTGGTAGGTGAATCTTTTGTGGTGAATCGGGTTATGTTGTGACTTTATGAGAAGATATACCATCTCAAACTTAGTACTTGTAACACCCAATAAAATTATCAAAATACCCCTAAAAGAGAGATATGCGCATAATGCGTCTTCCTGAACTCCAATGGCAAATTCGAGGTCGGAAATGCGATTAACATGCAAAATTATGTGGGAAACTGCTCTAGAATGATTTATAGAGCAACTGGATCAAAAGATAACTTTTTGATGTGAAAATAATTTCCAGTGAGAGTGCACGAGTAGGTGTGCGACGCGCACCTACCGCGGAGTTACACTTTGACTTGGTCCCAATATTTTCTTCGAGATTAGAAAACTCGATCAGAGGATATACAGCGAAAACCCCGAAAATTGGCACAGTCCACATCATAGACGCACTTACCCTAGGCGAACATTTTTTCAATTTTTCATGAGGGTCATTCCAGAACTTTCTCAACCCCTCCTAAACTTAAAACACGATCTAAATTGGTCTTTTGAGCGTAAGAGGGGTTTTTTTATCCGATTTCTAAGCTTTTCTGAACATTTTAACAAAAGACCCAAGGCTAAAGAAAATAGAGAAGAGCGAGGATTTGAGGAGTTCAAGCCAGATTCATGCCAAGTTGATTGTCTACCTTCATTCCAGGTATATGAGGCTAAACAAAAACATGGAATTGGTCTTCTAAGTGCTGCCATTGATGGGAATAGAGGAGTTGAGAGTACAATGAGTCCACATACATGTTTCTTGAATATTTTCTTGTAAATTATTTTTTATGTACTTTCACATGTTGATGATCATCATAAACTTGGTTTACTGATTTAATGTTTTTACATGAGTTTTTGTATAAATCCTAAATGTTATTTTATAAAGATTGTATCAATGAACCTAGGGATTGAGTCTAGAGCCTTGAGTTGAGTATGTTTATTGTGATTATGATGTGAGCATGATGATGAGTTAATAGAGCTTGACGATCCCATGCGTATTCATAATTGAACTCTAGAGAGTTCATCTAATTTACTTCCTCTTAATGATTGATCTAATCCTTGAGCTATTGAATGAGATGAGTTAAAGTCCCTGAAAGCAATAGGGGACTTTAGAATTTGAGTTAATAAGATGATAAGAGTCTCTATGAGACTAAATGAGATGATTGATTGAGATGAAGAGTCTTAGGAGCATTGAGTCTTGGTAGGAGTATCGAGCATCGAAATGAGTAAGAGTAAGTCTCGCTCGCACTCAATAATTACGTCACCAAGCATAGGAGTGGACTAAGTCCATTCCATTAAAGTTGGAAAAATTCCTATTTAGTGGACTAAGTCTGTTAAAGTCGGACAAGTTCCTATTTTGAGGACTAAGTCCATTAGAGTCAAACATGTCCCTCTTTTATTGTCCTTAAACAATAGGACTTAATCGGTTAATTTTCTGAATCCATTATGGATCGAGTTGTTCATTACCTAGTAAGTACGAAATGGTTGTGGCAACATCAGCAGGATTGTTGTACAATCACTGGCTCGTAAGTGATTGTTGTCGAATAAGAGAAACTCCAAAATAGGTCCCACACCAATAGTATTTGAATTTAGTTGAGTTGAGTTGAGATGATTGATGAGGTTTGATTGGTATTGATAGGTCATTTGTTTACTCTTTTTGCTTTAGATAGACATTTGACATTCTGACTAAGTATCTTCTGAGTTGATATTATATCTATATTATTCTGCATATATCTGTTTCATTCAGCCATTTACATACTTGTACATTCCACGTACTGATGTCCATTTACAATGCATCATTGTATGTTGCAGAGGTAGGAACTAGAGATTGTTAATAAGCGTATCGTTGAGGATCTAGAGCAATCAGCAGAGTTGGTGAGCCTCTTTTACTTCAGAGTATTATTATTTTATTATCTATCTTTTGAGAGTCAGACTTGATTTAGCTTTATTTTGTTTTGAGGTAACCACAGATATGTTTGACACCAATTGATAGTGATAGAGCCTTCATAGAGTAGAGTCGAGTTGTTGAGTTGAGATTCTGGTGAGCTAGTTTCTTTCAGACTAGCCTCTTTTATTTATATTTCTCTTGAGACTTAGATTGCCCATTTATTATCTTTAGTCTTCCATTGAGTGATGAGTTATGATGAATGAAAGAATGCGAAAAGGCCAAGTGATTTTCTTGGGGACTAGCTATAGTCTCTAGGTGCCGGCCACGTCTAGAGTATCCTCTCGGGGCATGACAAACTTGGTATTAGAATACAGAGTTCAAGTGTCCTGGGGATTATATGAAGCAATGTCTAGTCAAGTCTTCTTTATAGGTGTGTTGTGCACCACACTTCATAAGCAGGAGGCTATAGGACGTTAGGAATGGTAATTGTTACACTTCTTTCACATTCTAACTCGTGTGATATAGTTAAAACTCTATGAAAACTCTCTTCTAATTCATGTGTTACGAACTTGCAAAAAATTGTAATCATGCCTCCAAGAAGAGCTATTAGAGGAAAAGGGAATCCTACCAAACAGAATGTTAACCAATCTGAGCCCCAGGATCATGAAGAAACCATAGACCCAGCTATCCCTACTGAACAACCACCACAAGCTAAAGTCTCAAATAATGAGCTTTGCCAGGCTATCCAGACTTTAGACCATGTTGTGACAACACCTCCTGCTTGACAACGAGTGGATAGACACGATGCTCCAAATACATCTAGGGTCCGTGAATTCTTAAGAATGAACCCTCTTGAGTTCATATGGTCTATATCCAATGAAGACCAAGAGCACTGCATTGATGAGCTCTAAAAAATGTTTCAGGTGATGCATGTGGTTGATGTTGATAAAGTTGAGTTGGCTGCCTACCAGCTCAAAGGTATTTCCAGACTGTAGTTTGACCATTAGAAGAACGGTAGAGGAAAGGATGTTCCAATTCTGACTTGGGCGATGTTTAAAGAAACTTTCTTTGGGTGTTTCTTTCCGAGAGAGATGAGGGAGGCCAAGGTAAGAGAGTTCTTGAATCTAAAATAGGGCTCTATGAGTGTGCAGGAGTATAGGCTCAATTCACCCAGTGTCACGACCTAGGACTAGGGCCTAGATGTGACACGACAAATGGGAAGCTGAGAGTCCCCAATCAAGCCTCAAGTATCTAAAACCAAATAATCAACTCAAGAAGGGCATACAATTAGCAACACATAGTTCTAAGGGGTGGGAGAATAGGACTTACGCTATGGGGGGAAATACGGGGCTAGGGACCTTTCATATCTCTATACCAAAATAGACATATAGCCAAGTAAGAGTTTTCCCATAAATCAATCCAACAAAACATAAGCCAATACCACGCGTAACAAGCGAATGTACAGAAAGAGGTGGAGATTACTTTAAAAACGCAGTTAAACTAGGCTCCTAGTGGAGGGGTCAATCAGAATCCCTACCTGAACTTGCACACAAAATAAAATGCAGTGTCCTTATTCAACGAAACGTCAGTACAAAGAGAAGATCACCAATATTTCGTGATCCGCTGCCGAATTTATTCCAATTCCAAGAGCTCGGATCGAATCGGTATTGATATATCGATAATGAGCATTCTCAATATTATGCCTTGAAGAGGACTCGAACCTCCACGCTCTTTAGTATGAGATTTTGAGTCTCGCGTGTCTAAATATGTAATGGTATGTAAGGCAGGAAGTAAAATCATAGATAACTGTAGTAAAAAGGGGTTACAGAAATATCACCTGTAAGCAAAACTCAAATTAGCTTCATGTCTAATGTTCAACCTCCTATTGATCAAATATGCATAGTATGCTCGAGTAATTGCATGTCGTGAATAGATATATATAGATGCAAATGCATGATATACCAAACCAAATGCTAGCAATGATGGTCCTTTCCGGTAGCTAACCGCCATCATATTTGCCAACTTGTGGCCATTTATACCATATACATATATATATAATCATTTGGGCAAATAGGCCTCATACACCGATTATAGCTCGAAGTCCATGCATAAGGTGCAATGTATGATATGAATATTGAATGCACATAGTAGGCTATAGCTAGAACTTAGCCATTCTTGGTTTATTGGTCCACTTATTCTCATAGTATCATAATCATTGTCATTTAGCCAATCTTGGCTCATTGGTATACTTATTCTCATAACATTATAATCATTGTCGTACCATATACACATGACTCATGGGATCTTATATGTCTTTTGAATAGGTTTTACAACTTAACATTTAGAATGAGGCCTTAACTCTGAAAATGTTCGTAAAAGTGCTTCACATAATGCTTATACTTGGTTCCATGTCAATTAGTAAAAGAAGATATTTAAAAAAAATCGAGTGCCTTAATAGTGTAAATAGGAGCAGTATACTAGAGATTATTGGAAATTAACGTGTTACTTTCTAGGTGCTTCAAATATGGTCTTAGTATAGAAAAAAGACTGATTATGAATACTATGTTCCCCTCATAATCAACATTTATTTTGGTGACACTACACTAAGAAGAGCAACACCTTAAACATATGAATATGTAGTCAAGAAAATCGATAAATTGATATATAGATATTGAATGTCCAGTTTAAGTGAATGAATGGAATGCCAACCTAATAACATTATGAAAATAATTCAGCTACAATCCTAATGTTTTTTACAGAAGGTCTTTCCATCAACAGAATGAAAAAATATTGCATTCGATGTTTTGGGAATTTCTCAGATTTCATGCTTAAAGAAGGGACGGAGCTTAGCCTTAACATACCTCTCCGACGAACGTCCAATTTCTCAAAGTTTCTTCACAAAAGTTGTTCGTTGTCCTAAGCTTTGCAACTACTATATGTATGTAATTTATAACCACGTATAAACAGTCCGTAATTGAGCATTAATCAGAAGATTTTCCACATAGCATTTACGCAAGGAAACGTCCGTAATATTTCGTAAAAATGACCGTACCCAAGGTTATTGCCTTAACAAATCAGCTTTAAAACTAAAAACACCAGAAATAAAACTGAATTTACACCTTTGAAAAACCGCTCCAAATACGGTTTATAGGAAGGAAAAATAACTGCAAAATATAAGACACATATTTCTAGGAGCGGGGATAAATTTTAAAGGTAAAAACATGGAAAACTTACCTAAATCACTTAGGGAAGTTGTGGGAGCATTATCTTCAGTCTCTTACTGTTTTGGCACGAAGAATGGTGCATTTTGATATTTAAAAGGTCAAATTGGCCGACATTTAGGTGGGCTTGACCCGACCTAACCCATGACCCAATTTCCTACTTGAGCAGTCACGATAAACTGTCATAACTTTTTATTCTGAAGTCAGATTGATGGGCGATTTTATGGTTTGCAAACTAGACTCATATATGTTCAATTTGATAGGCCATCAACCTTCTAACTCCTTATATTTTGGGAGATATAGTCTAATACATTTGACCCAAATTTAAGAAGAATTTCTTAAAGAAACTTACGGTAACTTTGGCCAATCTTTATCTTGCAACTTTCTTGATTCCAAAACTTAACATATGACCTTTGCACTATTAAAATACCATTTAAAAATTCATTATTAGCAAATTATACACTCGTAGTCCCGTCGAAAATGTGAATCTTAATTTAAGCCTTCCGAAAAAGGTGAGGTGTCACTCGGGCCATTTCTTTAATCCTAAATGTGTATTTAGGGGATTCCTTTGACTTGAAACTTTAAGTCCTTGATATTACCATTTATTGGCAGCCTTATTATCTTTAGATATTATCCAAAATTACATATGCCTTATGTAACATGTAACACTATTTATATTATGGAAGACGAGAAACACGGGGTCTCTCATTCCAATAACTCAAACTTTTGGATACCTTACCTATGAGAGGTCATCTACATCCCATAAAAAATCCACGGCCTGTAGACAAGGTCTCATAGATCCTGTCGAAAGTTTTTAAGAAAGGTATATTTGTCTTTTCATATTCCCTTTAATCCAATCCTTGGACATTTTGGAATTAATTAAAGTCCTAAAACAAACCCTAAGCTTATTTTTCACCTTTCTTTCACGCTTAGGAATTCTTGAGAGCACCAGAGGAGGGAGAGAAGCAAGGGTTTCAAGTTCAAATGCGAGGATCAACTGAGGTTTGATTGTTTCTCCTATTTCTAAGTATGTAAGTCTTCCTAAAGTGTTAGACTATGTTTGTTCACACACCCTTTTCTTCTCCTTGAGTCGAAATTGGGAAATAGAGTCAAGTCTTGAAAATTCTATGACTTAAATACTGGATTTTCTGCATATACTTTGAGTTTTCATGATTTTTAATTATTGATGCATTACATTGATGTTGATATGAGATTGAGGTATAAGCTTTGTGCATTGACATTATGAATCCCAAATTGCATGATTTATGAAATTCTATGTATGGACCGAGTTGGGGTTTGGGTTTGAGTTTGATTATCTGAGTTGAGTAAATTGAGCATAATTAAGCATGAGGAGCATATAGTATCATCATTGCGTGTCCGTTGATGAATTTTTCTTGCATTCCATGACAAATCTAATTGAGTGAGTCCGACTGACTGTTTGAGTCTGAGTTGAGACTGATTGATTTCTTTGATTGACTAAGTTGATGAGAAACTGAGATGAGTTAAGTTGAGACAACCCAATAAGGTTGAGATTTTAGTTGATTGATGAGTTTAGCATATTTTATTCTTGGGAGGAGTATCGAGCATCGAGCTGAGAGCAAGTAAACAACTACTCTAACCCACAGAACTATGTTGCCAGCGTAGGATAGTCGTGCAGCACGTTCTGGCCACTCTTATCCAAAAAGATGGACATTTACTATGGATCCATGAGAGAGTTGATCGTCCTTTACCTTGGAAAGTTTAGGATGGGCATGACAACGAAGTCGCCTTCGTTGTGCATCACCAAACTAAAGGTGGTGGAATTGCATATCAGTTAAGAGAAACTCCTAAGTAAACACTGATTGAGCATAAAATTTTTAAACTGAGTTTATTACTACTGAGTCTACATTTTAAGCATGATTTATTTTAAACTTGCATATCTGTTGTGTTGAGTCATGAGTTGTTTGAGTTGAGATTTACTTTCTAGATTCATTTTTCATACCAGTATATTCTATGTACTGACGTCCATTTGGACTGGCGTTGTTTCATGATACAGATACAGGTGATAGAGGACTTTAGCTTGCGCATCCTTTCTAACTTGTGTGTTACGCGTTTACAAATCATGCCTCTTAAGCGTACCATCACTCAAAGAAGTATCCTGGCTAATGATACTGAGAAACCAACCCCAGCGGTGCCTACTTAGATGGATACGAGCGATCGAGGTCGGCCAGCTGGAGTCACTGGTGTTCCACAAACACCTACTTCTCTAGTTGCTCCTACCACAGAGGCTGACTTCAGGGAGCTATCACTATGATATCCCAACTGGTAGCTACTCAGACTAGGAACCGGAGCTCACAAACTCCCAATTCTAATTCCCAAGAGCCAACAACTGCCACCAAACTTAGATATTTTCTGAGGATTAAACCACTAGTCTTCACTGCGTCAAAGGTTGAGGAGGACCCTCAAAATTTCATTGATGAGGTGTGGAAGGTGTTGAAAGCTATGCATGCAACTTAGATTGAGGGAGTTAAGCTTGGTACCTACCAGCTCAAGGATGTGGCTAATATTTGGTACAATCAGTGGAGGAGAGCTGAGGTGATGATGTTGAGCCTGTCATTTGGGATACGTTCGAGAATGCCTTCCTTGAACACTTCTTTCCTTAGGAGTTGAGACAGGCCAAAATTGAGGAGTTCGTGAATCTGAAACAAGAGGGGCTAACCGTTAAGGAGTACAACCTGAAATTCATCTAAGATGGTCCAGGATATAGAGCGAGGATGAGGAAATTCATATTTGTGTTGGGATATGAAGAAAGAGTGCAAAACGGCATTGCTAATCCCAAGTATGGATATTTCCAGAGTTATGGTCTACGCGCATCAAACTGAGTGTAACACCCTGCATCTTACATGTACTAGTCCAACGCAGATGAAACATGATATAGCGGGGTCAAATCCGCACATATTTTAAAAGTGCATGGATTTTAGATTAAAGAGATATATGTACGTCTAACGCTTAAGATGACCGAGTGTATATAATTTTTAAGTCAAGTTAAGGAGATCGTGACCTTAAATGAAGTGAAATAAGTGAGGTGCTTGTGAGACTTAGGAAGCTAGAAGGTGAGTCACCTACGTGCTTAGCTTAAATAGGCTAGGTAAACGGAGACAAGGCCCAACACTGAATTTGTTCAAGTCCGGTAGAGAATAAACCCCGAGTTAAGGATGTCATTTGGACCCATGGTTTAGCATCATAAAAGGACAACATTTTCAGCCCAAGATGAATAGGAAAAGGGCCAAATTACATTCACAACCCAATTCACAAATAGGGCCCAATTTAAGTGGGTTTAAGTGGGAAATATTTGCAACAAAGCCCATCCAATTGAAGCCCAAGTAAAAAGGCCAAGTTGCTGCATCATAACCTTAATAAAGTAAGGATGGAAATCCAAAAGAAAGTCGGCCAAAAGTGGCCTTATAAAAGGGAGCAAAATCCAGCAACTTTTGGTCATTTTCTTAAAGCCAAAAATCAGATTTGTCTTAAAGTTTCTCCTTGCTCTCTGTTCACATTGTAAAGCAGCCAAGGCTCACCTCTAGGGTTCTTGAAGAGAACCTAATCCTTGAGGGCTAATGCAAGTAAAAATACCTATGGTTTGGTGTAATGTTTCCATGAAAAACATGAAAAGTATGCTGGTTGTACTTGTGCAGGAATTTGGGACAGCATGTGTTTCAAAGATTGTTGTCTACTTTTCTTGTTAATTAAGAGGATTTTCTCTTATTGGTTGGCTGAATTATGAAGTAATATTTATGTTTGTAACAAGGTTTGGTTCTGTAGTAGTGTAAGAAGGCTGCTGCACCATTTTTACCTTCCGCGAAAATGAGTTCTTATATGATACCTAAATTGCGCTCTTAGTAGGAATTTGCGGACTGAATATTGGGAATGGTTATCTCATGTTTTCCATCCACTTGGGGGACTATTTTTGTACTGTTTTAGGACTGTATTTCTATGTAAATATGTTGGGGACAGTGTGGTTGAGGTTGAAACAGATTTGGAATTGTTGACGCCGAAATGTAGCGAAAGGATGTAATGTTATGTTGCCTACTTGCGTGTTGTGTAGATTTGTTGTCTGTTTTACTTTATGAGCTGTTGTAATGCTGTTATGGGGCTAAATATAGCTGGATATGACATGTATATGGGAATGTGTATTAGAAAATATGATTAGGAGTGGAAATGTTGAAAGAATACTCTTTAGTTGCTAATTCTGAGCTTGCTGCCCGGATATTATTTTTGGGTGAAATTGGATTACCAAGATGTGTTTAATAGCTGCTAATACTAGTTTTATCACCTACTATACTTTAGATAAGTATTTGGAGGAAAATGATACTACTCCGAGGTAATAACGACATAGTACAGCGAGGTATGTAAGGCTACTTTATTTCCTATTACTTGGCATGAAATCTACGTCCGTCCTTGGTACATAGAGGGCACTTACCAACTACAACATCACTGATAATTGTGTCTCCACTCTTTACCATGTTCATATGTTCCCATACATAGCCATTGTCAAACCTGCATACGTACTTATATACCAAATATACATGAGTTCCTTTTTACCAAACAAAGTCCATGTGTTGTTTAATCTCCTATACAGTTCACTAGTTGTGTATTTCTCTTTTCATTGTGGTATTATCTTGTATGGTTGTTTATACATCACATGTCTATATTCCTACAATTCTAAAGGTTATGACCACCAAAAGAATCATCTGGAAAGTAAATAAAAGATAACTCACAGTTGCTTATTAATGGGTGGTATCCCAGGGATGGAAGAATCACCTAGCATGGGTCGATCCCATATTTCGGGGGTATCCCAGGGGTGAAAGGAAAGCCTAGCATGAGTCGATCCTGATATTGATTTACCACTGATCAGCTGGTCATTTACATGATATATTGTGCACAGATTATACAGTAAAGAATGGTAAAGTAATAAAAACACGTAAAGTACATGATTCCATAGTATGACTAAAGGTGGTGTTTTCATCCTTACACACCAGTATGTGATATCATTTGAGTTCTTATTTCATATACAGTATTTCCTGCCTTACATATTCAGTACACTATCTCGTACTGACATCCCTTACGGGGGACCTGCATTTCATTCTGCAGGTACAAGGGTTACTAGATCTCCCCAGTAAGAGTACATGACTTTCAGCTGCTGTTACTGAGCTCTAGGTTACTTTGGGGCTTTTGTGTCTAGAGATTTTATTTTGTATTGTATAGTTGGTCATGAGGCGGCGCCTATCCCGACCCATATGGATATTGCTCCTTACTTAGAGGCTTTGTAGACTATGTAAATTAAAGTGTGGTCAAGTAGCCTACTATAGACATCGTGGCTCCAACGGCCTAGTCTTATGTATTTCCTTTTGGCTTGTTAATACAGTTTACTTTCTTTTGACAGCATATTGAATATGGGAACCTCTTAAATGTTCATAGCAGGTGCATAGTTATATGTTGGTTCTCCCGAGCCTTGTCGGCAACGGGGTTAGTCTGCCTTAACGGGTCTTAGGGCGTGACAGAAGTGGTATCAGAGTGGGTCGTCCTAGGGAGTCTACAAAGCTGTGTCTATGTAGATTCTTGTTTATGGATGTGTTGTGCACCACATTTATAAGCAGGAGGCTACGTGGCATTTAGGAGTTGTCACTTTCTTTTTTATTCTTTAGATCGTGCCATAGAGTCAAGTGTTGTAGGTTGATTGTTTCTAACCTCTAAATTATTTTGTACAGCAAGTATGCCTGAAACAAGGAAAAGTAAAGGCAAAGAGAAGGAAGTGGAAGTGGTAGTTGGTGCACCCAATCAGGTGAGACGACTAAATGAGGCCTAAGATGAATCTCTATCACAAACATCTCCAACTCCTCCAGCTCCTAATGAGCCAGGAAGTAGTGAAACTCCCCCAGAACCACCTACCGATGCTACCATGCAGGATCTGAGAAATGTTGTCCAATTATTGACTCGGATAGTCGCTGGCTAGAGTCAAAGACAAGAAGGTCCAGCTATAGGTGCAGGTGGTGCAGATAGGGCAGCTAGCACAAGGATACATGACTTCCTTAATTTGGACCCTCTATCTTTTACCGGGTCAGATCCTAATGAAGATCCACAAGACTTCATCGATCAGATCAAACGCACTTTAGATGTTATGAACATAAGTGGCACAGAAGCTGTGGAACTGGCAGCATATAGATTGAAGGGTGTGGCTATATTGTGGTATGAAGCTTGGAAGTAATCTAAGGGTATCGATGCACCTCCAGCTACCTGGGAGGAATTCAAAGAGGCATTTCTTGACCATCACTTGCCATACGAGATCCAAGAGGCCCGGGCAGATCAATTTATGAATCTCCATCAAGGGAATATGAGCGTGAGGGAGTATCGCCTTCAATTTAATTCCCTGTCCAGGTATGCTCCTAATGTAGTTTCTACTATGTCAGATAGAGTTCATCGATATATGGATAGGTTGGATTCGTATCTGGTCAGAGACTGCACCATTGCTTCTTTGAATAAAGACATGGATATAGCGAGGATGCAAGCATTTGCACAAAAACTAGAGGTTCAGAGGCAAAGAAGAAGGACACAAGAGTTAGAAAGAAGGCAGTCCAAGAGGGCCAGATCTACAGGGCAGTGTATACCGTCCCAAGGTGAGTTTAGGCCCCGATTTCCTAATAAACCACCTAGACCATCATCCTCCTACTCTACAGTCAGTGCTCCACCACAACTTCAAGGGTCTAAAGGTAATCAGTTCAGTCAAAGAAGTGAGGGCCAAGGTGCACGAACAATAGGATATTCGGCCAGCCAGCAAATCCCTCCTAGGCAGCCTTGCAAAAAATATGAGAGGAGCCATTTAGGTATATGTCGTGTTGGGACAGATGCTTGTTATTGGTGTGGTGTACCAGGGCATATGATGAGAGATTGCCAAAAAAGACGTATAGGTGATATAGCACAACCTACTGGGTCAGCTATTGCATCATCATCGTCAGTTCCTTCATTCGATAGGGGTCAGCAAACGCCTGCAGATCGTGGTAGAGGTGGTAGAGGGGCAGCTAGCTCCAGCAGAGCCCAGAATTGCACTTATGCTCTGGGAGTCGGCAAAATTTAGAAGCTTCACCCGATGTGGTCACAGGTACATTGTCCATCTTTTCACATAATGTGTATGCATTAATTGACCCTGGTTCTATATTATCATATATCACTTCACTCGTGACTGGGAAGCTTAAAAGAACACCTAAATTATTGAACGAGCTATTTGAAGTGTCTACACCAACCGGTGAATCTATTATAGCTAGAAGGGTCTATTATGACTGTGTAGTAACTGTTTGTGACCATGACACACTGGCGAACCTTTTTGAGTTAGATATGGTGGAATTTGATGTTATAATGGGTATGGATTGGTTAGCTTCTTGCTATGCTACTGTGGATTGCCGAACTAAGAGAGTGTATTTCCACTTTTCAAGTGAGGCGGTCCTTGAATGAGAAGGTAATGTTGGGGCACCAAAGGGTAAGTTTATTTCCTATTTTAAGGCAAGGAAGATGATGTCAAAGGGATATATATATGTCATCTAGTTAGAGTAAGGGATATGCAAGCAGAATCACCAACTCTTCAATCTGTTCCCGTAGTGAATGAATTTGTTGATGTGTTTTCCGAAGAGCTTCCAGGTTTACCTCCAGAACAAGAAATAGATTTTGGCATTGACTTACTTCCAGGCACTCAATCTATTTTTATCCCTCTATATAAAATCGTGAGTTAAAGGAGCAATCAAAATATTTGCTAGAGAAGGGTTTTATAAGACCTAGTGTGCCCCTTGGGGTGCACCAGTGTTATTTGTACATAAAAAGGATGGCACCTTGAGAATGTGTATTGACTACCGATAATTGAATAGGGTGATAATTGAAAACAAATACCCCCTCCCCAGGATTGATGATTTATTTGATCAGTTACAGGGTGCTAAATGCTTTTCAAAAATTGATTTGAGGTTAGGTTATCACCAAGTGAGGGTGAAGGAGAAAGACATACCCAAGACAGCCTTTAGGACACGCTATGGTCACTTTGAATTTCTTGTTATGTCATTTGGGCTGACTAATGCAGCAGCAGTTTTTATGGACTTAATGAACAGGGTATTCAAGTCGTTCTTGGATGTATTTGTGATAGTATTTATAGATGACATTTTGGTGTATTCAAGATCAGAAGAGGACCATGCAAATCACTTACGGCAGGTATTACAAGTTCTTCGTGATCGGCAATTGTATGCCAAGTTTTCCAAATGTGAATTTTGGGTGAAATCAGTGGCATTCTTGGATCATATTGTATTTGATGAAGGAATAAGGGTTTATTCACAAAAGATAGAGGTGGTGAAAGATTGGCCAAGGCCAACAACACCCACAGAAGTTCGAAGCTTCTTAGGGTTAGCAGGTTATTACAGAAGATTTGTTGAAGGTTTTTCTTCTATTTCTGCATCTCTAACAAAGTTGACGCATAAGGCGACCAAATTTCAATGGAATGATGCATGTGAAAGGAGCTTTCAAGAGTTTAAAAGCAGGCTAACTTATGCACCTGTATTAGTGCTTCCAGAAGGCACAGAGGGGTATGCGGTGTATTGTGATGCTTCGGGGGTTGGCTTAGGGTGTGTACTGACACAACATGGTAGGGTAATTGCTTATGCCTCGAGACAACTGCGGCCACATGAGAAAAACTGCCCAACACATGACCTTGAACTAGTAGCTGTTGTGTTTGCCTTGAAAATATGGCGCCATTATTTGTATGGAGTTTATGTTGACATATATACTAATCATAAGAGCCCACAGTACATCTTTAAACAAAAAGACCTAAATTTAAGGCAGCGGAGGTGGCTGGAGCTAATAAAGGATTACGATGTTGATATACTATACCATCCAGGGAAAGCAAATGTGGTAGCTGATGCTCTGAGTCGTAAGGCAATTATGAATATTGGTGAGCAATCCGTGGTACGTCAATGAGTGGCTAAGGATCTACGTCAACTAGCTAATTTGGGAGTTCGCCTCATTGAAACTCCAAAAGAAGGGGTTGTGCATAATGCTGCAGAGTCATCATTGGTAACAGAGGTAAGAGAAAAGCAGTTCAAAGATCCTGTTTTACGACGACTTAAGGGGAAGGTGAGTCAAGGCACGATGAAGGGCTTTGAACTTACCTAAAATGGAGTACTTTATTGTCAAAATAGATTATGTGTTCCTAATATAAATGGATTAAGAAGGAGGATAATAGAAGAAGACCATCATTCAAGATATTCTATCCATCCAGGATCAACTAAGATGCATCATGACCTGAAGGTAATGTTTGGTGGGAAGGCATGAAAAAGGACAGAATTTGTGGCTCACTGTACAAATTGCCAACAAGTTAAGGTAGAGCACCAAAAGTCGGGAGGTTATATGCAATGTATAGAGCTTCCAGCATGGAAGTGGGATATGATTAATATGGATTTTCTTACTAGGTTGCCTCGCTCATTTCAGAAGTTTGACTCCATATGGGTGATAGTTGATAGACCCACAAAGTCAGCACACTTCTTGCCAGTTAGGAGTGATTATACAGCTGAAGAGTATGCAAAGCTATACCTCAAAGAGATAGTTAGGCTACATGGGGTCCCAATATCCATTATATCTGATCGGGGAGCTCAATTCACCACAAAGTTTTGGAAATCCTTCCAAAGGAGCTTAGGATCACAAGTGAATTTAAGCACAGCTTTCCATCCGCAGACAGATGGTCAAGTAGAATGCACCATTCAAACACTTGAAGATATGTTGCGGGCTTGTGCGTTGGACTTCAAAGGTAGTTGGGTGGACCATTTGCCACTTATTGAATTTGCCTATAATAATAGCTACCATTCAAGCATCAAGATGGCATCATATGAAGCTTTGTATGAAAGGAAGTGTAAATCACCAATAGGATAGTTTGAAGTAGGTAAAACCACCTTTCTTGGTCCAGATCTAGTTCAACAAGCCATGGAAAAAGTTAAGGTAATATGACAACGGCTAGAAACAGCCCAAAGTCTTCACAATCATATGCAGATGCTAGAAGAAGAGGACTGGAATTCTCAGTTGGAGATTGGGTATCATTAAAGGAGTCCCCAACGAAAGGTGTTATGAGATTCGATAAGAAAGGTAAACTAAGCCCACGTTACGTAAGGCCATATAAGATTATTAAAAGGTTTGAACAGGTTTCATATGAATTAGAGCTACCCCAGGAGCTTTCAATGGTTCATCCAGTTTTTCATATCTCAATGCTTCAAAAATGCATAGGTGACCCATCTCGTATTACTCCTATTGAAGATATGCAGGTTTCAGAAGATCTCACCTATGAAGAGGTACCGATTGCTATCCTAGATCGACAAATTAGAAAGCTAAGGAATAAAGAAATACCTTAAGTAAAGGTACTTTGGAGGAACCAGCAGGTAGAAGAAATAACGTGGGAGGCTGAGGAAGCAATGAGGTCTAAATACCCTTATTTATTTGAAGGTAAAGAGGAAGTCCAAGATACAGAGTTGAGGGATTAGTAGGTACGTGAATATGAATTCTTATTATGTTTTCAAAAGTCTATTTACACGAAAGTTCAAACTTGTTTAACCTATTCAATTATGCTTAAATTCGGGGACGAATGTTCCTAGGGGGGGGAGGATGTAACACTCCGTATCTTACATGTACTAGTCCAACGCAGATGAAACATGATATGGCAGGGTCAAATCCGCACACATTTTAAAAGTGCGTGAATTTTAGATTAAAGGGGTATATGTACGTCTAACGCTTAAGATGACCAAGTGTATATAATTTTTAAGTCAAGTTAAGGAGATTGTGACCTTAAATAAAGTGAAATAAGTAAGGTGCTTGTGAGACTTAGGAAGCTAGCAGGTGAGTCACCTACGTGCTTAGCTTAAATAGGCTAGGTAAATGGAGACAAGGCTTACACTGAATTTGTTCAAGTCCGATGAAGAATAAACCCCGAGTTAAGGATGTCATTTGGGCCCATGGTTTAGCATCATAAAAGGACAACATTTTCAGCCAAGATGAATAGGAAAAGGGCCAAATTACATTCACAACCCAATTCACAAATAGGACCCAATTTAAGTGGGTTTAAGTTTGAAATATTTGCAACAAAGCCCATCCAATAGAATCCCAATAAGGCCCAAGTAAAATGCCAAGTTGCTGCATCATAACCTTAATAAAGTAAGGCTAGAAATCTAAAAGAAAGTCGGCCAAAAGTGGCCTTATAAAAGGGAGCAAAATCCAGCAACTTTTTGTCATTTTCTTAAAGCCAAAAATCAGATTTGTCTTAAAGTTTCTCCTTGCTCTCTCTTCACTTTGTAAAGTAGCCAAGGCTTATCTATAGGGTTCTTGAAGAGAACCTAATCCTTGAGAGCTAAGGTAAGTAAAAATACCTTGGGTTTGGTATAATATTTCCATGAAAAACATGAAGAGTATGCTGGTTGTACTTGTGCAGGAATTTGGGACAGCATGTGTTCCAAAGATTGTTGTCCACTTTTCTTGTTAATTAAGAAGATTTTCTCTTGTTGGTTGGCTGGATTATGAAGTAATATGTATGTTTTTAATAAGGTTTGGTTTTGTAGTTGTGTAAGAAGTCCGCTGCACCATTTTTACCTTCCACAAAAATGAAATCTTATATGATACCTAAATTGCGCTCTTAGTAGAAATTTGTGGACTGAATATTGGGAATGGTTGTCTCATGTTTTCCATCCACTTGCGGGACTGTTTTTGTACTGTTTTAGGACTTTATTTGTGTGTAAATATGTTGAGGACAGTTTGGTTGAGGTTGAAACAGATTTGGAATTGTTGACGCCGAAATGTAGCGAAAGGATGTAATGTTATGCTGCCTACTTGCGTGTTGTGTAGATTTCTTGTCTGTTGTAATTTATGAGCTGTTGTAACACTGTTATGGGGCTAAATATAGCTGGATATGACATGTATATGCGAATGTGTATTAGAAAATATGATTAGGAGTGGAAATGTTGAAAGAATACTCTTTGGTTGCTAATTCCGAGCTTGCTGCCCGGATATTATTTTTGGGTGAAATTGGATTACCAAGATGTGATTATTAGCTGCTAATACTAGTTTTATCACCTACTATATTTTAGATAAGTGTTTGGAGGAAAAGGATACTACTCCGAGGTAATAACGACATAGTACAGTGAGGTATGTAAGGCTACTTGATTTCCTATTACTTGGCATGAAATCTACGTCCGTCCTTGGTACATAGAGGGCACTTACCAACTACGACATCACTAATAATTGTGTCTCCACTCTTTACCATGTTCATATGTTCCCATACATAGCCATTCTCAAACCTGCATACGTACTTGGATACCAAATATACGTGAGTTCCTTTTTACCAAACAAAGTCCATGTGTTGTTTAATCTCCTATACGGTTCATTAGTTGTGTATCTCTCTTTTCATTATGGTATTATCTTATATGGTTGTTTATACGTCAAATGTCTATGTTCCTACAGCTCTAAAGTTTATGACCACTAAAAGAATCATTTGGAAAGTAAATAAAAGATAACGTACAGTTGCTTATTAATGGGTGGTATCCCAGGGGTGGAAGAATCACCTAGCATGGGTCGATCCCATATTTCGGGGGGTATCCCAGGGGTGAAAGGAAAGCCTAGCATGGATCGATCCCGATATTGATTTACCACTGATCAGCTAGTCATTTAAATGATATATGTTGCACAGATTATACAGTAAATAATGGTAAAGTAATAAAAACACATAAAGTACATGATTCCACAGTATGACTAAAGGTGGTCTTTTCATCCTTACACACCAGTATGTGATATCATTTGAGTTCTTATTTCATTACAGTATTTTCTGCCTTACATATTCAGTACACTATCTCATATTGACGTCCCTTACGGGGGACCTGTATTTCATGCTGCAGGTATAAGAGTTACTAGATCTTTCTAGTAAGAGTACAAGACTTTCAGCTGCTGATATTGAGCTCTAGGTTGTTTCGGGGCTTTTGTGTCTAGAGCTTTTATTTTGTATTGTATAGTTGGTGATGAGGCGGGGCCTGTGCCGACCCATATGGATATTGCTCCTTACCTAGAGGCTTTGTAGACTATGTAAATTAAAGTGTGGTCAAGTAGCCTACTATAGACATCGTGGCTCCAACGGCCTAGTCTTATGCATTTACTTTTGGCTTGTTAATACAGTTTACTTTCTTTTGATAGCATATTGAACATGGGAACCTCTTAAATGTTCGTAGCAGGTGCATATTTATATGTTGGTTCTCCGGAGCCTTGTCGGCAACGGGTTCCAGTCCGCCTTAATGGGACTTAGGGCGTGACACTGAGGAGGATAAGAAGAGAGATAGAGCGGAGCATCTTGTGTAAGAAGATCAAGTTGGCAGGGCCTGAGCCATATTAGACTAAGTTGAGTAAGGGAAATAAGTCTTACTTCCAAAAGAGGTCCACTAGCTATGCACCATCTTCAGCCAATGCACCAGCCCTGAATACCAGGTATGATCAGAGGTCCCAAGATCAGCCAAACTTTAGAGCACAAGGTTCACACTCTCATGCCAATGTGACCCTTGGATCAAAAGGGAAGCCACCTTGTGGGAAATGTAGCAAGATGCATCTGGGAGAGTGTAGAGATGGAGGGAACGGGTGCTACTAGTGTGGCCAGCTAGGCAATTTTCAGAGGAGTGTCTGATGTGGGACAATAAGGCTTAGTCTTCTATCATAACACCACCAGCAAGAGGTAACCAAAAAGATGTTGCACCAAGGACAGGCAGTGTGACAGATTGTCTATATGCAATGGGGAACCGATGGGACCAAGTGGTCGCATTAGATGTTGTGATGGGTATGCTTTGAGTCTTTACCTTTCATTACGATGCTTTACTTGGTACGGGTGTGACTTGTTCCTTTGTGACGCCATATGTGGATGGTAGATTTAAGATCCTTACTGTGTGCTTACTTGAGCCATTTTCTGTTTCTACCCTTGCTGATGAGCCCATTTGAGCCTAGAGAGTCTATAGAGATTGTGTGGTCTCCATCAATCATAGGGATACTCTTACTGATTTGATTGAGTTAGAGATGGTTGATTTTAATGTGATACTGGGCATGGATTGGCTTCACACCTGTTATGCCTCTGTTAGTTGCAGAACCCCGATTGTCAAATTTCAATTTTTGAATGAGCCTGTTATTGAGTGGAAAGAAGTTTCTTTTGCGCCAAAGGGTTGGTTTATTTCCTACCTCAAGGCCCGAAGGCTGATCTCTAAGGGATATATCAATCACCTCGTGTGAGTTAAGTCTGATGATGTTGAGCCTCCTACTCGAGTCCATCTTGATTGTGAGTGAGTTCCCTAATGTATTTTTTGAGGATCTGCCTAGAGTCCCTCTTGATAGGGAAATTGACTTTGGAATTGATATTCTCCCCGAGACCCCATCGGTTTCTATTTCGTCGTATAGAATGGCCCCGGCAGAGTTGAAAGAGTTGAAGGAGCAATTGATAGATTTGCTAGAAAAGGGATTTATTAGGCCGAATGTCTCTCCATGGGTGCTCCGATCTTGTTCGTGCGAAAGAAGGAAGGTTCCCTTAGAATGTGTATTGACCAACTTCAGTAGAATAAGGTGACAATCAAGAATAAGTATTCCATCCCGAGGATCGATGAATTATTTGGCCAACTTCAGGGTGCCACTGTTTTCTCCGAGATAGACCTCTGATTAGGCTATCACCAGTTGAAAGTAAGAGAATGTAACATTCTGAAAATGGCTTTTTGAACTCGATATGGTAACTTCAAGTTTTTGGTGATGTCCTTGGGATTGACAAGTGCACCTACAGCCTTCATAGACTTGATGAATTGAGTATTCAGATAGTATCTTGACATGTTCATGATCGTGTTTATTGAAGATATTCTAGTGTATTCTAGAGATGAAGAGGAGCACGCCAATCACCTCAGAATCGCTTTGCAGATGCTCAAGGATAGTGAGTTGTATGCAAATTTTTTGAAGTATGAGTTCTGGCTCAAATTTGTGGCATTCTTGGGCCATATAGTTTCGGACGATGGCATTCGAGTGTATACTCAAAAAATTAAGGCGATTAAGAACTGGCCTAGACCGATGTTGCCAAAAAATATAAGAAGTTCTCTGGGATCGATTGGCTACTACTGTAAATTTGTTAAAGGTTTTTCTTCCATATTCGCACCATTGACTAGGATGACTTCGAAGAAGGTCAAGTTTCAGTGGTCCAATGAGTGTGAGAGTAGTTTCCAAGAGCTAAAGACATGGTTGACTACCACGCCAGTGTTGACCTTGCCTGATGGAACAGATGAATTTGTCATCTACTACAATGTTTCGAGAATGGGATTGAAATGTATATTGATGCAGAGAGGTAAAGTTGTTGCTTATACTTCCAGACAACTTAAAGTGCATGAGAATAATTATCTCACCCATGACTTATAATTGACAGGAGTGGTGTTTGCTCTCAATCTATGACGCCACTGTTTATATGGGGCATATGTCGATATTTTCACAGACCATAAGAACTTGCAATATATCATCACTCAGAAGGAGCTTAATCTGAGGTAGAAAAAATAGCTCGAGTTACTCAACGACTATAACATGAGCATCCTCCATCATCCGGGTAAAGATAATATAGTTGTTGAGGCTCTTAGCAGGTTGTCCATGGGAAGTATCTCCCATCTTGAGGAAGAGAAAAAGGAGTTGGCTAAAGAGGTTCACAGGCTGGCACGATTACGAGTTTAGTTAGATCAAACGGGCGAAGGAGGAGTTCTTGTGCATAATGGGTCTGCATCGTCTCTAGTAGTAGAGGTAAAGGAGAAACAAGATTAAGATCCTATTTTGCTGTAGGCAGATCTGCACAAACCGAAGGTGATGGCTTTCGTCAAGGGGGAGATGGAGTATTGAGGTACTAAGGAATATTGTGTGTTCCAGACGTTGATGGTGTTCAAGGGAGGATCATGGAAGAGGCCCATAATTCCAGATATTATATCCATCCAGGCTTCACTAAGATGTACCACGATGTGGTAAGTGTGGCATGCTGCACTTGGGAAGATGTCTTGACGGGAATGATGTGTGCTACAAGTGTGGCAGGCGGGCCACTACCAGAGAAATTGCCCAAGGTAGGTTGACCGGGCTCAATCCTCCACACCAGCCCCGCCAGTCAGAGAAAACTAGAGGGCCACTACGGCGGGCGTAGATGGAGAAACAAACAGCCTATATGCCATGGGTAGTCGCCAAGATCAGGAAAACTCTCTAAATGTTGTGACGGGTATGATTCAAGTCTTTACTTTTGATTGTTATGTTTTGATGGACTTGGGTGCCACATTGTCGTTTGTGACTCTTTATGTGGCCAATAAATTTTATAGAACCCTTGAGAGTCTCTTGGAACTCTTAGATGTTTCTACCCTAGTGGATGAGTCTATTCTAGCTGAGAGGATCTATAGAGCTTGTGTAGTGTCCATCCATCATAGGGACACCCTTGTTGATTTGATTGAGTTAGAGATGGTTGATTATGATTTGATCCTTGGCACGGATTGGCTTCACACCTGTTATGCCTCTGTTGATTGTAGATTCCGAACTTTTAAGTTCCAATTCCCAAATGAACCGGTTCTAGAGTGGAAGGGTGACTCTGTTACACCTAGAGGAAAGTTTATATCATATCTTAGAGCCAGGAAGTTGATTTCTAAAGGTTGAATCTATCACCTTGTGCAAGTGAAATCAGATGATGTTGAGTCCCCAACTCTTGAGTCAGTTCCGATTGTTAATGAGTTTCCGGAAGTGTTTTTTGATGACTTCCCAGAGTCCCTCCTGATAGGGAGATTGACTTTGGGATTGACATTCTTCCTGATACCCAACCTATTTCGATCCTACCTTATAGGATGGCCCCCGCTGAATTGAAAGAGTTGAAAGAGCAACTAAAAGATTTGCTAGAAAAGGGCTTCATTAGGCCAAGTGTTTCACCTTGGGGTGCTCCTGTTCTATTCCTGCGAAAGAAAGATAGGTCCCTCCGAATGTGTATTGACTATAGGTAACTGAACAAGTCCATGATAAAGAATAAATATCCTCTCCCAAGGATAGATGATTTGTTTGACAAACTTCAGGGCGCCTTTTGTTTCTCTAAGATAGACCTTAGATCTGGCTACCATCAGCTGAAGGTGAGGGAGTGTGACGTTCCAAAGACAACCTTTAGGACTAGATATGTCCATTTTGAGTTCTTGACCATGGCCTTCGGGTTAACGAATGCACCTGCCGCCTTTATGGACTTGATGAATAGAGTATTCAAACCATATCTTGATTTGTTTATGATTGTATTCATCGATGACATTTTGGTATATTCAAGGAGTGAGGAGGAGCGCGCTAACCACCTCAGAGTTGTCCTTCAAACTCTTAAGAATCATGAGTTGTATGCAAAATTCTCAAAATTTGAGTTCTGGCTTAAGTCAGCGGCCTTCCTAGGACATGTTGTTTCCAGTGATGGTATTCGAGTGGATGCCCAAAAGATTGAGGCGGTTAAGAATTGGCCCAGACCCACCACCCCTACTGACATTAGGAGTTTCTTGGGATTGGCAGGCTACTACCGCATATTTGTAGAGGGATTCTTTTCCCTATCCGCGCCATTGACCAAATTGACTCAGAAGAAGGTCAGGTTTCAGTGGTCCAAAAAATGCGAGAAGAGTTTCCAAGAGTTGAAGACGAGATTGACTACTGTACCAGTCCTTACCTTGCCCGAAGGGACAGAGGACTTTGTAACCTATTGTGATGCCTCGAGGGTTGGGTTAGGATGTATACTAAAGCAGCGAGGGAAGGTGATAGCCTATGCTTCCAGACAACTTAAAGTCCAAGAAAGGAACTATCAAACCTATGATCTCGAGTTGGCAGCAGTAGTGTTTGCACTTTAATCTGGCGTCACTACTTGTATGGAGTGCATGTGGATGTGTTCACTGACCATAAGAGCTTGCAGTATGTTTTTAGCCAGAAAGAGCTCAATCTGCGACTAAGAAGATGGTTAAAGTTGCTCAAAGATTATGACATGAACATTCACTACCACCCAGGTAAAGCTAACGTTGTTGCCGATGCTCTTAGCAGGTTATCAATGGGTAGCACAGCCCATGTGGAGGAAGAAAAGAAGGAGTTAGCCAAGGACTTGCATCAGTTGGCTTGATTGGGAGTTTGACTTGAGGAGAATAATGAAGGAGGAGTTAATGTTCAGAATGGGTCTGCTTTCTCGTTAGTGGTAGAGGTGAAAGAAAAGCAAGAGCAAGACCCTGCCATACTCCAATTGAAGAAGGATGTCCACAAACAGAGAGTGATGGTCTTCTCCAAAGGGGGAGATAGAGTGTTGAGATATCAAAGTAGATTGAGTGGCCCAAATGTTGATGGCATTCGAGACAGAATCATGGCACAAGCTCATAACACTAGATATTCCATTTATCCTGGCTCCACCAAAATGTACCATGACTTATGAGATGTCTATTGGTGGAAGGAATGAAAAGGGACGTTGCGGAGTTCGTTTCAAAATGCTCAAATTGCCAACAAGTGAAGGTTGAGCATCAAAGGCCATATGGTTTGGCTCAAAACTTTGAGATTCCAGAATGGAAGTGGGACATGATTAATATGGACTTTATCACTGGTCTGCCAAAGTCTCGGAAGAAACATGATTCGATATGGGTGATCGTGGATAGAATGACTAAATCGGCTCACTTCCTGGCAGTTAAGACAACTAACACTGCGGAAGAGTATGCCAAGTTGTACATCCAGGAGATTGTGAGGTTGCATTGGGTTCCCTTGTCCATCATCTCGGACAAAGGAGCTCAATTTACTTCCCAGTTCTGGAGATCCTTCCAGAAAGGCTTGGGTACTAAGGTGAACCTGAGTACATCCTTTCTCCACAGACGGATGGTCAGGAAGAGCGTACAATTCAAACACTTGAGGACATGTTGAGAGCTTGTGGTCTTGACTTTAAGGGAAATTGGGATGATTACCTACAATTGATTGAATTTGCATATAACAATAGTTATCATGCAAGCATTTAGATGGCTCCTTACGAAGCCTTGTATGGGCGGAAATGTAGATCACCAATTGGGTGGTTTGAGGTTGGAGAAGCGGAACTGATTGGGCCTGATCTTGTTCACCAGTCGATGGAGAAGGTCAATGCCATTAGAAAGAGGTTAAAGACTACCCAGAGTCGCCAAAAATCTTATACCGATGTGAGGAGAAGAGACTTAGAGTTCGAGATAGATAATTGGGTGTATTTGAAAGTATCACCTATGAAGGGTGTCCTAAGGTTTGGGAAGAAGGGAAAGTTAAGTCCACGTTATGTTGGACCATATCAGATCGTAAAAAGGATTGGGAAGGTTGCTTACGAGTTGGAGTTGCCTTCCGAGTTGGAGGGAGTCCACCCAGTATTCCATGTGTCGATGCTAAAGAACTGTTTGGGAGATCCTGCCTTGGTGATCCCTGTTGATAGCATTGGAGTGGAAGACAGCCTATCTTACGAAGTGGTCCCGGTTCTAATCCTTGATCGCCAGATTTGTAAGTTGAGGAACAAAGAGATAGCCTCAGTCAAAGTCCTGTGGAGGAATCAATTCGTTGAGGAAGCCACTTGGGAAGCGGAGGAAGAGATGAAGGTCAAATATTCGCACCTATTCGTGCCAAATGATGAGAATGTTGAAGGTAAAAAAATCCTTACCCTTCCCTAAATTGATTGTTCTAATTTTTATATGACTTACTATTATTAAGTCGAGAGTTTGATTGATTGAGTCGAGTGCGGAGATGAGTCTTGAGTCTATTCGTCCCTAATATTCACCTTTACTCATCATTCGAGGACGAATGACCCCAAGGGGGAGATGATATAACATCCGGTAAAATTACTAAAATACCCCTAGAGTGAGGGTATGTGCGTAACGCATCTTCTGATGCTCATATGGCAAAACCAAGGCCGAATTTGTGATCAGCATGAAAAATAGATTGGGAAAATGGTCTCGGACGATTTTTAGAGCGACCCGATCAAAAGATAATATTTCGATCCAAAATGAAAAACAGTGTCGGTGTGCGACAAAGGCGCGTCGCGCACCTATCGCGGAGAGGCACTTGTATCTTTTTTCAATTTTTCGACGGGATGGAGAAAACTCGTTCAAAAACTCTTTTCTGAAAATACACTTTTCGCGACCAGTCTGCGTCGCGGACCGTGTCTTTTTTGAGTTGAAAATTTCAAAATAATTATGAGGGGCATTCCGGTCAATTCTTCACCCCTCCTAAACTTTAATACACAGCTAATAAGGTCATTTTGACATGAAAAGGGTCTAAAACCCCCATTCTAAGTCCTATTCCATAATCAAACAAGGCTAGGGCTTGAGGAGAGAAGAGAAGGGCTTGAATTGAGACATTCAAGAAGAGATCCTTGACGTATTCAGTTGATAGCTGCATCGCATGTATGTAAGGCTAAACAAAAAAATGGGATTGTTCTCTCATGTACCTCATAGAGGCCATAGATGAGTTGATGATTGAAGAGTCTATATGCATGAATTTTGATGGTGTTTCTTGAAAAATTATTTTGAAATTACATGTTTTCTATGTTGATGATCATCATACAAATTGTTTTCTTAAATTGAATATTTTCATGAGAATTTGCATAACCCTACATGACTATTTTGCTATTTTGAAAAGGATGCATAACGAACTTGAGAAAATGATGAGTCTAGAGCCTTGAGTTGAGATGGTGATTGTTGATCGTGATTGTGATTGTGATGAGAGAATGATGATAAGTTGATAGAGTTTGATTGTCTTATGAGTCTCCATAAATGAACTCTACTGATGTGTCTATTCACTTGAATCCAAATGATTGTTCTAAATCTTGAGTCATTAATAAGATTGATTGATGAGAGGGTTAAGGCCTCTATAAGATTGAATGATGAGAGGGTTAAAGTCCCTATAAGATTGATTGATGAGGGGGTTAAAATTCCGGTGAGATTGATTGATGATAGGGTTAAACTCCCTAAGAAATACCGATCGTTGATGGGGTTAAAGTCCCTACGAGATTGATTTGATTGGATTAATCATTTTACGAGCATTGAGTTACGGGAGGAGTATCGAGCACCGAAATGAGTAAGAGTGAGTCCCACTTGAACTCATTAACTACATTGCCATAAGTAGATGAGGCTTGGAACATCACATATATTGTGGTTCCCTCTTGATTAGAAGTCCCTGAAATAATAGAGGACTTATTAACGACTAACTCCATATTGGGTGAGCTGATATGGTTTCGATTCATTCCCTACCTTGAAAGTTTGGAACAGCTTTGGCAACATCAGCGTGACTGTTGTACATTCACTAGCTCATAAGTGATTGTTGTGGGATAAGAGAAACTCCCATAAATTTCCTACCTTGAGTACTCCGAGTCTAGATGAGATGAGAGGGGGTGAGTCCCTCTGAGATGAGATGAGATGAGATGAGATGAGATGTGATGAGATGAGAGGAGGTGAGCTCCTTTGAGATGTGTCTGAGATAATTGATGAGTTCTGAGTTATTGATAGGTCACTTGTCTACTCTTTATTCTTGCATAAATAGATATTTGACTAATGATGTGATTTGATGTTTATTTTGAGTTGATATTGTTTTCATATTTTTTCTACCGGTTTCTGTTTCACTCAGCTATTTTACATACCAGTACATTCCAAGTATTGACATCCACTCTGGACTGCATCGTTATATGATGTAGAGGTAGGTACTACAGGTCATCAACAGGCGTTCCGTTGAAGATCTGAGATTCGAAGCTAATGTGGTGAGCCTCCCCTATTGCGGAGGACCCGCTATTGTCATTTCATCTTGCTTTAGAGTTAGGTTGGACTATTTCGTTTATTTTTATTTGGGGTAGCCATGGAGCTGTCATTGGCACCACATGATTAGTGATAGAGGCTTCATAGACGATGGTCGAGCATTGATGTTGAGATTGTGAGCTAGTTCTTTTAACTAGCCTTTATTATTATTATTATTATTATTATTATATATATATATATATATATATATATATATATATATATTCTTTTGAGACTTTAGATGAGATGTGTCCACTACTTACTTATATTTTCCGCCATTCACTAGAGTTCATTTGATTGAATGATGTGATGAAGCTAAGTGGTTCGCTTGGGGACTAGCAATAGTCTTTGAGTGCCGGCCACGCCAAGGGTACCCTACCGAGGCATGAAAATTACACTGTTGTTTATATGAGATTGAGGTATATATTTTGTCCATTGACATTATGAATCCCAAATTGCATGAGTTACGAAATTCTATGCATGGACCGAGTTGAGGTTTGAGTTTGATTATCTGAGTTGAGTAAATTGAGTACAATTAAGCATGAGGAGCACATAGTATCATCATTGCATGTCCATTGATGCATTTTGCTTGCATTCCATCACAAATCTAATTGAGTGAGTCCGACTAACTATTTGAGTTTGAGTTAAGACTGATTGATTTCTTTGATTGACTAAGTTGATCAGAAACTGAGATGAGTTGAGTTGAGTTGAGATAGCGTAATGAGGTTGAGATTTTAGTTGATTGATGAGTTAAGCATATTTTATTCTTGGGAGGAGTATCGAGCATCAAGCTGAGAGCGAGTAAACAACTACTCTAACCTACAGAACTATGTTGCCAGCATAGGATAGTCGTGCAGCACGTCTTGGAGACTCTTGTCCCAAAAGATGGACATTTACTATGGATCCATCAGAGAGTTGATCACCCTTTACCTTGGAAAGTTTAGGATGGGCATGACAATGACGTCGCCTTCGTTGTGCATCACCAAACTAAAGGTGGTGGGATTGGATGTCAGTTAAGAGAAACTCCTAAGCAAACACTGATTGAGCATAACATTTTTAAACCGAGTTTATTTCTACTGGGACTACTTTTTAAGTATGATTTATTTTAAACTTGCATATCTGTTGTGTTGAGTCATGAGTTGTTTGAGTTGAGGTGAGTTAGTTGAGCTTTACTTTCTAGAGACGTTTTACATACAAATATATTCCATGTATTGACGTCTATTTAGACCTGCACCGTTTCATAATGCAGATACAAGTGATAGAGGACTTCAGCCTACGCATCATTGAGGTCTAATTCAGTGCATTCCCAAAGTTGGTGAGCCCTCCCTGCTTTCCGGAGGAGCCCTTCAATTTTTTGATTTTTGATTGAGTACTTTATTTCTTTGATAGGGGTATCCACGACCTGTCATGGTACCATCTTAGATTGTTGATTAGAGGCTTCATAGATATTAAGTAGAGGTTTGTTGAGTATTGTTATTCCAAACTTATTCATTAGAGACTATGTTTCAGTAGAATTATGGTTTTTCATATGATGTCTTTCTATTGGAGTATTTTTCTTCCGCTGTTGAATTGATGTGACGATGAGGCCAGATGGTTCTCTTGGAAAATCGGCAACGGTTCTTCAAGTGCCGGCCACGCCAAGGGTACTCTCCGAGGTGTGACATTTATTCCATTTTCCTCCTCTTTCCTTTATGTTTTGTTCCATTTTTATAATTAGTGAAAAATGTACTTTTAAAGTTTATAATCTAATGTTTATTTTCTAATTTATTGCCTATATTTAACTCAGTTATTGTAATACACTATCTATTTAAGTGGAAAAACTTTAGAAGAAGAATATATTTTCTCCGGTAATTGATCAATTACATTCTTTATATAAATAAAGAATTTATTGTCAGTCATATAAGTTTAATACATTTTTAACGTATGAATTTAAACTTTTTTAATTATCATGAGATTATTGTGATTGCATTAAAAAAATCACAATATAATGATTCATGTAAACTTCTAAATTACTCTTTTAGCTATATAATTATGTCTTCGGAACTTTGCTTTAATTATTTTAATATTATTTTGTGCTAATATATTGTTCAGCACTTGACAAAAACGTGCGACGCACGTGGCAAGAAACTAACAATTTTTTTAAAAAAATGTGAAAGAAAATTATAGACTATTCTTTGTGTAATCATTTTCCTTCGTTTATGTTTGTTCCATTTTTACAATGAGCAACAAATTTATTTCTAAAATTTATAACCTAATGCTTTTTTTTTCCTAATTTATTGCCAATATTAACTCAATTATCACGACCCTCTTTCAAAAGAAAAATGTTTTCTTTATAATTAGACCACCTTCAAAAGAAGAATATATGTTCCCCTAAAATTGATCAAGTGCAGTCTTTATATAACTAACGAATTTACTGTCAATTATCTAAGTTTAATGCATTTTTGACTTACGAATTTAAATTTTTTTAATTATCATGAGATTAGTGTATTTGCAATTAAAAAAATCACAATACAATGATTCATGTAAACTTATATACTACTCTTTAGCTATATAATTATGCATTAAGAACTTTGTTTTAATCATTTTAATATTAGTTTACGCTAATATGTGGTTCATGACATGACAAAACATGTGACGTGCGTGACAAGAAACTAATAATTTGTAAAAAATGTGAAGAGAATTTATAGACTATACTTTGCATAATCCTCCTCTTTCCTTTGTGTTTTGTTCCATTTTTACAATTATTGAAAATGTACTTTTAAAATTTATAATCTAATATTTATTTTCTAATTTATTGCCTATATTTAACTCAATTATTGTAATACACTGTCAAAAAAATATGTTTTCTCTCTAAGTAGATAAACTTTAAAAAAATAATATGTTTAATGCATTTTTGACTTATGAATTTAATTTTTATTTTAACTATCATGAGATTTTTGTGGTTGCAGTAAAAAAAATTATTGCAATATACTTTTGGAAAAGAATATTTTTTGTCTAAGTAGGCAAACTTTAGAATAAGAAAAATATGTTTTCGTCTGAAATTGATCAAGTACACTCTTTATATATATAATGAATTTATTTTTAGTCATCTATGTTTAATGCGTTTTTAACTTACAAATTTAAAATTTTAATTATCCTGAGATCATTGTGATCGCAATAAAAAAATCACAATGCAATAATTCATGTAAACTTCAAAATTATTCTTAAGGCTATATAATTATGTATTAAGAACTTTGTTGTAATCATTTTAAAATTAGTTTATGCTAATATATAGTCAGGATTTGACAATAACGTGGCAATAACGTGGCAAGAAACTAATAATTTTTAAAAAATCTGAAGAGAATTTATAGACTATTTTTGGTACAAACCTCCTCCTTTGTTTATGTTTATTACATTTTTACAATGAGTGATAAATTTACTTCCAAAATTTATAATCTAATTTTTATTTTTTCTAATTTTCACCTATATTTAACTCAAAATTATTGCAACATACTTTAAAAAAAAAAAATCACTCTAAGCAGACAAACTTTAGAAGAAGAATATATTTTCTCCTAAAATTGATCAAGTACATGCTTTAAATTTTTTTAATTATCATAAGATTATTGTGATTGCATTAAGAAAAATCACAATACAATGATTCATGTAAACTTCTAAATTACTCTTTTGGCTATATAATTATATATTAAGAACTTTGTTGTAATCATTTTAATATTACTTTACACTAATATGTAGTTTAGGATTTGACAATAATGTGCGACGCACGCGGCAAAAATCTAATAATTTTAGAAGAATATGAAGAGAATTTATAAACTATTCTTGGTACAACCCTCCTCCTTCGTTTATATTTATTCCATTTTTACAATGAGCAACAAATTTACTTTCAAAATTTATAATCTAATTATTATATTTCTAATTTATTGCCTTATTTAACTCAAAATTACTACAACATGCTTTCGAACAAAATATTTTCCCTCAAAGTAGACAAGCTTTAGAGGAAGAATATGTTTTTTCTCTTGAAATTGATCGAGTTCACTCTTTATATATTTTAGAAGAAGAATATGTTTTCTCCTTTGATCAAGTACACTCTTTATATATTTTAGAAGAAGAATATGTTCTCCTAAAATTGATCAAGAACACTCTTTATATAACCAAAAAAATTCTTTTTGGTTATCTAAGTTTAATGTGTTTTTGACTATGCATTTAATTTTTTTTAATTATCATGAGATTATTGTGATCGCAGCAAAAAAAAAATAAATCATAATATGATAATTCATGTAAACTTCTAAATTACTCTTTTAGCTATATAATTATGTACTAATTTTGCCTTAATCATTTTAATATAGGTTTATGCTAATATGTAGTTATGATTTGACAAAAACGTGCGATATACATGGCAAGAAACTAATAATTTTCAATAATGTGAAGAGAATTTATAGGTTATTCTTGGTATCATCCTCCTCCTTCGTTTATGTATATTCCATTTTTACAATGAGCGGGAGAATTTACATTTCTAAATTTATGATGTAATTATTATATTTCTAATTTATTGCCTATATTTAACTTAAAATTATTGCAACATACTTTCAAAAAAAAAAAATTCTCTCTAAATAGACAAACTTTAGAAGAAGAATATGTTTTCTCCTTAAATTGATCAAGTACACTCATTATATATTTTAGAAGAAGAATATGTTTTCTCCTAAAATTGATCAAGTAGACTCTTTAAAAAACTTTAATTATCATGAGATTATTGTGATCACAATAAAGAAAAATTCACAATACAATGATTCATGTAAACTTCTAAATTACTCTTTTGCCTATATATTTATGTATTAGTTAATGACTTGACAAAAACATGCGGGGCACGTGGCAAGAAACTAATAATTTTTTAAAAAAATATATGAAGAGAATTTATGGAGTATTCTTGATACAACCCTCCTCCTTCGTTTTATGTGTATTCCGTTTTTACAATGAGCTACAAATTGCTTCCAAAATTAATAATCAAATTATTATATTTCGAATTTATTGCCTATATTTAACTCAAAATTATTGCATCATACTTTAAAAAAAAATTATTTTCTCTCTAAGTAGACAAACTTTAGAAGAAGAACATGTTTTCTTTTCTGAAATTTATCAAGTACACTCTTTATATATTAGAAGAAGAATATGTTTTCTCCTAAAATTAATCAAGTACATTTTTTATATAACTAAAAAAAATTATCGGTCATCTAAGATTAACGTGTTTTTGAATTACGCATTTCATTATTTTTAATTATCATGAGATTATTGTGTTTACGGTATTAAAAAAAACACAATATAATGATTCATGCAAACTTTTGAATTACTATTTTAGCTATATAATTATGTATTAAAGATTTTGCTTTAATCATTTTAATATCAATTTATGTTAATATGTAGTTAATGACTTGATAAAAACATGCTACACACGTGGCAAGAAGTTAATAATTTTTAAAAATGTGAAAAGAATTTATGGGCTATTCTTGGTATAACCCTCCTCTTTCGTTTATGTTTATTCCATTTTACTTTCAAAATTACTAATCTAATTATTATATTTCTAATTTATTGCCTGTATTTAACTCAAAATTATTACAACATACTTTCAAAAAAAAATTGTTTTCTGTCTAAGAAGACAAACTTTAGAGGAAGAATGTGTTTTCTCCTGAAATTGATCAAGTACACTCTTTTTATATTTTAGAAAAAGAATATGTTTTCTCACAAAATTGATCAAGTATACTCTTTATATATTTGAAAAAAAAAATATATTTTCTCCTAAAATTGATCAAGTGCACTCTTTATATAACTAAAAGATCAATTGTTGGTTATCTACGTTTAATGTGTTTTTGACTTATGCCTTTAAATTTTTTTAAATTATCATGGGATTATTTGTGATCGTAGTAAAAATATCACAATACAATGATTCATGCAAACTTCTAAATTACTCTTTTAACTATATAATTATATATTAAGGATTTCGCTTTAATCATTTTAATATCAGTTTATTCAAATATGTAGTTAATGACTTGAAAAAAATGTAAGGCGCACGTGGAAAGAAGCTAATAACTTTTAAAAATATGAAGAGAATTTAGAGGCTATTCTTGGTATAATTATCCTCCTTCGTTTATGCTTATTCTATTTTTACAATGAGTGACAAATTTTACTTCCAAAATTTATAATCTAATTATTATATTTCTAATTTATTGGTTGTATTTAACTCAAAATTATTGCAAATACTTTTAAAAAAATGTTTTCTCTCTAAGTAGATAAACTTTAGAAGAAGAATATGTTTTCTCCTGAAACTGGTCAAGTGCACTCTTTATATAACTAAAGAATTTGTTGTCATTTATCAATTTTAGTGCTTCTTTGACTTACGGCTTTATAGCTCTTTTATTATCGTGAGATTATTGTGATTGCAATAAAATAAATTACAATACAATAATTCATATAAACATCTGTATTGTCATGCCCTGAGAGAATACCCTTATGCCATGACCCAAGATGGGTCGTGAGTGGCACCCATACTTACCCTCCTAGGTGGGCGAAACAATGATAGAAATTCCAACCTCTATAGCCATTCAACTTATAAAATACAATAATAATATGGAAGCTCAAGTTACAAAACAAAGAAATAACAAAATCCATTAAGTCTATTACATAACATTCCCCGAACCCTGAAAGTCAATACATCTAGGACATCTAATCTCAAATACTAAGATTAAGAGTGGCAACACCAAAACAGATAAATAAAATTGTTTATGTCTGAAAATTAAGGACATCATGCCATAACTGATAAAATCAAACACAAGGTGGAAAGTTAGCTCACCCTGAAATCTGATATACCGACAAGAGCTAAGAGCGATTACTCCACAAAAGCAAAACAAAGAAGAATACAAGTAGGAGTCAGTACGAGTCACATGTACTGAGTAGGTATCATCGGCCGACTCCAAATAGAAATTAATATGCATAAGCGATATAAGAAAATTAACTATAACACTTAACAGATGTCAAGTAACAAGCAACAAGTACAAGTGACAATATCATAAAACAAGTATGCAATCAGACAATAATATCAAGAATAAACATGAGGACTCAGGCCTTCGTACCACACTTCTTTTGGGAGATGGGTTATTTGAGATTGAGTATATTAAGTCACTTCAATATATTTGTAACGCCGGCGAAATTACCAAAATACCCCTAAAGGAGAGGTGTGCGAGAAATGTGTCTTCCGATGCTCGGATCTAAAATCCGAGAGCGGATTCATGATCAGCACTGAAAATTGAGTGGGGGAAAGGTCTCGGTCGATTTTTAGAGTAACCGAGTCGAAAAATAATTTTTCGTTCCAAAACGAAAAACAGGGAGCCTCCGCGATGGAACCGCGACGCGGACCTGTCGCGGAGACACACTTATGTTTTTTTGAAAAATTTCGACGGAGTTGAATTTCCGGAAACACACTATCCGCGACCAGTCCGCGTCGCGGACTGTGTTATTTCAGGTCGGGATTTAATTTCTTAAAATTTCTAAGGGCATTATGGTCCATTCCCACCTATCCCTAACGTGCCCCTATGATTAATATAGGTCGGTTTACACGAAAAAGGGTTCAAAACCCCCATTGAAGTGTTCTCCTAAGGATTTCTAAGGCTAGGGCTTGAAGAAGGTTGAGGTGATCAAGAAGGGATTGTAGTGCTTCGTGTGACTACTCTTTCCAGGTATATAAGGCTACTCTAAAAACATGGGAATGTCCTCCCATGTGCCCCTATGATGTAGGTATGGATGTCCTAATGTGATGATGATAGGGTAACAAATTGAAGTATGAATTAGCAAATACGATGTAGGGAGTAATTGGCATTGATGTGTGCATATACATATATATTTCATGCATTGATGATGATCGTCATAAAAACCCTCATGTGTTTTAAAACTATTTTCATGAAAAGCATTTAGTTGAAAACCTTATATCTATTGTATTCTAGAAAAGCATGCATGGTGAACATGGGTGTGTTTGTAGAGTCTAGAGTAATAATAAAATAATGAATGATGATGATGATGCTAAGGTTATGAATGAGAGGATGTTGATGTTAATGTTAATAAGGTGAGATGATGGCTGATGTTGATGTCTCTAAGATGTGTGTCAAAATTTCTAAACTAGTATTCCTAAAAGTCTATGATGTTGAAGTAACTGCTAATGAGGTGATGATGATGATGCTAATGTTGATGCATTGAAATGACAATGATATCAATGTGAATGAGATGCTAATGATGATGTAATGTGTCCCTATGGGGACTAATGATGATGTAATGTGTCCCTATGGGACTAATGATGTTAATGTTTTATGAGAATGTCGAGTACTGGGAGGAGTATTGAGCACCAAAATGGATAAAAGTGAGTCCTACTTGAGTCCATTAACTACGTGGCCCGCGTAGGAAGAGAGGATTGAACCGCAATGTGGATGACTCCTATCTTGTCCCAAATGAGGACCAATGTTATGTTTTGTGGATCCACTAATGTTATGTCCTTTACCCTGGGCAGGGTAATGGATGGATGTGGCAACGACATCGCTTCGTTGTATCATCACTGGCTCATAAGTGATGGTTGTCGGTTAAAGAAACTCCCAGTTAGGCCTCTTAGAAAAGGTTTCCCTAATAGTACTCTAAGGTCAATGTTAATGTAAAGGCCAATATTAATGCAAAGGTTAATGTTAATGTAAAGGTCAATGTAAATGTAAAGGTCAATGTTAATGTTTCCCTGATATAAAGGTTAAAGTCTCATGATGATGTACGTTATGTTCGGATGATTCTAATGATGTGATTCAGCTATTTTACATGGGAGTACATTCCACGTACTGACGCCATTTGGCGCTGCATCGTTTTATGATGCAGATACAGGAGCTAGAGGACTTCAGCTGCCGCCTCGTTGAAGCCAAGTGTTTGCAAATTCTGACCGTGGTGAGCCTCCCTATTTTCGGAGGAAACCTTTATTTGATGTTATGCTATTATTTCATTGAGTCGGGTAGCCATGGCATGTCATGGTCCCCTTCTTAGATGGTTTAGATAATGTTAGAGGCTTCGTAGATATAATGATGTAGTCAAGGTGAATGTTTTGATAACTGAGCAATATTTCTTTGTTTGGTTTTGATGATCAGCTTGAGGTTTGGCCATGGGCCCACTACTTTAAAAGTGTTGTTTACTAATTTCCTTCCGCTATGTTTAAGATGAACGATGTGATGAGGCTAAGTGGTTCGCTTGGGGGCTAGCAATAGTCTCTGAGTGCCGGTCACGCCTAGGGTACTCTCCCGGGGCGTGACAAATTTGGTATCAGAGCACAGAGTTCAAGAGTCCTAGGGAGTCTACGAAGCCGTGTCTAGTAGAGTCTCGTTTATGCGTGTGTTGTGCACCACACTTCATAAACAGGATGCTACAGGGCATTAGGAAATGGTTCCACTTCTTTGATGTTTTGAGTCGTGCGTTAGAGCTTGACTTTAAGTAAACCCCTTTAATTCGTGCATTACGCGTTTGCAGATAATGCCTCCAAAACGCACTGCTGCCCAAAGAGATAGTCCCGTCCCAAGTACTGAGAATCCCTTGCCAGAATGTGAGGCAAGAAGACGGGGACGACCTGTTAGAGCTACTGAGGCTCCACCAGCACCTCCAGCTCAGTCAGCCCCCACTTGAGAGGCAAACTTCAGGGGAGCCATTGCCATGCTCACCCAGTTGGTGGCCTCACAAAGTAGCAGTCGCGGTCCCCAAGCCCCAAGCTCCAGTTCCCAAGAGCCAACTGCTACGTCCAGGCTCCGGGATTTCTTGAGGATGAACCCGCCAGTCTATACGGGTTCTAAGGTTGAGGAGGATCCGCAGAACTTTATTGATGAGATGCGCAAGATCCTAAGGGCGATGCATGCAAGTGAGGTTGAAGGAGTTGAGCTGGTCTCATATCAGCTTAAGGATGTTGCCAACATTTGGTACAACCAATGGGAGGATGGCAGAGGTGAGAGTGCTGAACCAGCTGAGTGGGAAGAGTTCGAGAGTGCTTTTCTTGATCATTTCTTTTCCCAGGAGTTAAGGGAATCCAAGGTTGAGGAGTTTGTGAACTTAAAACAGGAGGGTATGACTGCCAAGGAGTATAGCCTAAAGTTCACCCAAGTATCAAGATATGCTCCGGAGATGGTCCTTGATATGAGTGCCAGGATGAGAAAATTTGTGTCTGAGCTGGGCAGACATGTGAAGAGAGAGTGCAAGGCAGCACTGCTGATTACAGACATGGATATTTCCAGGTTGATGGTCTATGCTCAACAGACCGAAGAGGACAAGAAGAGGGACAGGGAGGAGCAGAGCAAGAAAGCCAAAGCTGCGGGCCATGAGCAAAACCAGCAGAAGCAGGACAAGGGTAACAGGAACTTCTTTCAACGGAAGCCTCCTCGCCATGCAACATCGATGGCGAATGCACCTGTTCAGCAGCACAGGCATGATCAGAAGACCCAGGGTCACTAGGATTTCAGAGCACAGGGATCTCAATCCCAGGCTAGTGTCGCCCAGGGTCCAAGGGGAAGAGTAACTTGTGGCAAATGTGGCAAACAGCATATTGGTGCATGCCGGGAAGGCACCAATCTATGCTATTCTTGTGGACAACCTGGCTATTTCCAAGGCAAGTGTCCTATGAGGAGCCAGAGGGGTAATGACAGAGGAAATCGAGCCCAATCATCTACAGCGCCCCCTGCGGGCAGTCAACAGAGGGCTACTGCTGCGAATGCCGAAGGTGGAGCGAACCGCCTGTATGCTATGGGAAATCGACAAGATCAAGAGGCTGCCCCAGATGTTGTCACGGGTATGCTTCGAGTTTTTTCTTATAACTGTTATGTATTACTTGATCTAGGTGCCACCTTATCTTTTGTGACGCCCTATGTGGCTAATAAGTTTGAGGTCATCCCAGAACGTCTATATGAGCCTTACTCTGTTTCAACTCCTACTGGAGAGTCGATTGTGGCAAAGAGGGTCTATAGGAATTGTGTGGTATCCATTTATCATAGGGATACATTGGCTGATTTGGTAGAATTAGAGATGGTGGATTTCGATGTGATCCTTGGGATGGATTGGCTTTACGCTTGCCATGCATCTATAGATTGTAGAACCCGAGGGGTTAAGTTTCAATTCCCAAATGAACAGGTCTTAGAATGGAAGGGAGGTTATGTTGCACCAAAAGGTATAATTATTTCTTACCTGAGGGCAAGGAGGTTAATCTCTAAGGGGTGTATCTATCACCTAGTAAGAGTTAAAGCTGATAATGTCGAGACCCCTACTCTTGAGTCGGTCTCAGTTGTTAATGAGTTCCTTGAGGTGTTCCCTGAGGATTTACTTGGAGTCCCTCCTGATAGGGAGATTGACTTCGGAATTGATGTACTCCCCGATACGCAGCCTATTTCAATTCCACCATATAGGATGGCCCCCGCTGAATTGAAAGAGTTGAAAGAACAGTTGAAAGACATGTTAGAGAAAGGTTTTATTAGACCCAGTGTTTCTCCGTGGGGTGCTCCAGTTTTGTTTGTGCGAAAGAAGGATAGGTCGCTTCGAATGTGTATAGATTATAGGCAACTGAACAAGGTCACAGTCAAGAACAAATATCCTCTTCCTAGGATAGACGACTTGTTTGACCAACTTCAGGGTGCCTCATGTTTTTCAAAGATAGACCTCAGATCGGGTTACCACCAATTAAAGGTGAGGGAGTGTGATATCCCAAAGACAGCTTTCAGGACAAGATATGGTCACTTTGAATTTTTAGTGATGTCCTTTGGGTTGACAAATGCACCAGCAGCCTTTATGGACTTGATGAATAGGGTGTTCAGACCCTACTTGGATATGTTTGTAATCGTCTTCATTGATGATATTTTGGTATATTCGAGGAATGAGGAAGAGCATGCTAAGCATCTCAGAGTTGTCCTTCAAACTCTTAAGGACCATGAGTTGTATGCAAAGTTCTCCAAATTTGAGTTTTGGCTTAGTCAGTGGCTTTCCTAGGCCATGTGGTTTCGGGTGATGGTATTTGAGTTGATAGCCAGAAGATTGAGGCGGTGGCAAGCTGGCCAAGGCCAACCTCTCCGACTGATATAAGAAGCTTCTTGGGGTTGGCAGGCTAATACCGAAGGTTTGTGGAGGGGTTTTCTTCCCTATCTGCACCATTGACCAAACTGACCCAGAAAAGGGCTAAGTTCCAGTGGTCTGACGAATGTGAGAAAAGCTTCCAGGAGTTAAAAACCAGGTTGACCATTGCACCTGTCTTGACCTTGCCTGACGGGACAGACGACTTCGTGATATACTGTGATGCATCTAGAGTTGGGTTGGGATGCGTGTTAATGCAAAGAGGAAAGGTGATAGCCTATGCTTCCAGACAGCTTAAGGTTCATGAAAGGAACTATCCGACCCATGATCTTGAGTTGACAGCCGTTGTGTTCGCACTTAAAATCTGGCGCCACTACTTGTATGGAGTGCATATGGATGTGTTCACAGACCACAAGAGCTTGCAGTATGTATTCAGCCAAAGGGAGCTCAATCTGCGACAGAGAAGATGGTTAGAGTTGCTCAAAGACTATGACATGAGCGTCATGTACCACCCAGGTAAAGCTAACGTTGTTGCTAATGCTCTTAGCAGGTTGTCTATGGGTAGCACGGCCCATGTTGAGGAAGAAAAGAGAGAACTGATGAAAGATGTGCACAGGTTGGCCCGATTGGGGGTCCAACTTGAAGAGAATGACGAAGGAGGAGTTAGTGTTCAAAATGGGTCTTCATCATCCCTGGTGACTGAAGTTAAAGAGAAGCAGGATCGAGATCCCATTATACTCCAACTAAAAGAGGATGTTCAGAAGCAAAAAGTGATGGTCTTCTCCAAAGGGGGAGATGGGGTACTGAGGTACCAGAACAGACTATGTGTCCCTGATGTTGATGGTGTCCGAGAAAGGATTTTAGCAGAGGCCCATAATGCTAAATACTCCATCCATCCGGGTTCTACCAAGATGTATCATGACTTGAGAGAGGTCTATTAATGAAGTGGAATGAAGAGGGATATCGCAGAATTCGTTTCCAGATGCCCCAACTGCCAGCAAGTCAAGGTTGAGCACCAAAGGCCAAGTGGTCTGGCCCAGAATTTTGAAATTCCTGAATGGAAGTGGGAGATGGTGAATATGGAATTCGTCACGGGCTTACCGAAATCCCGGGGGCAACATGATTCCATATGGGTGATTGTAGACAGAATGACAAAATCAGCGCATTTCTTAGCAGTCAAGACGACTAACACTGCCGAGGATTATGCCAAAATGTATATTCAGGAGATTGTGAGGTTGCACAGAGTTCCCTTGTCCATCATTTCAGACAAAGGAGCCCAATTTACCTCTCCCTTCTGGAAGTCTTTCCAGAAAAGACTGGGTACCAAGGTGAACCTGAGCACAACATTCCATCCACAGACGGATGGTCAGGCAGAGCGCACTATTCAGACGTTAGAAGACATGTTGAGAGCATGCATTCTTGATTTCAAAGGAAACTGGGACGACCATTTACCCCTGATTGAATTCACATACAACAACAGTTATCATGCGAGTATTCAGATGGCCCCTTATGAGGCCTTGTATGGGAGAAGATGTAGATCGCCCATTGGATGGTTCGAGGTTGGAGAGGCCGAGCTAATTGGGTCGGACCTTGTCCACCAGTCCATGGAAAAGGTGAAGACTATACGAGAGAGATTAAAGACTGCCCAGAGCCGCCAGAAATCGTACATAGATAGCCATTCAACTTATAAAATACAATAATAATATGGAAGCTCAATTTACAAAACGAAGAAATAACAAAATCCATTTAGTCTATTACGTAACATTCCCCAAACCCTGAAAGTCAACACATCTAGGACATCTAATCTCAAATACTAAGATTAAGAGTGACAACACCAAAATAGATAAATAAAATAGTTTATGTCCGAAAATTAAGGACATCATGCAATAACTGATAAAATCCAACACAAGCTAGAAAGTTAGCTCACCTTGAAATCTGATATACCGACAAGAGCTAAGAGCGATTACTCTACAAAAGCAAAACAAAGAAGAATACAAGTAGGAGTCAGTACGAGTCACATGTACTGAGTAGGTATCATCGGCCTACTCCATATAGAAATTAATATGCATAAGCAATATCAGAAAATTAACTATAACACTTAACAGATGTCAAGCAACAAGCGACAAGTACAAGTGACAATATCATAAAACAAGTATGCAATCAGACAATAATATCAAGAATAAACATGAGGACTCAGGCCTTCGTACCACACTTCTTTTGGGAGATGGGTTATTTGAGATTGAGTATATTAAGTCACTTCAATATATTTGTAACGCCCGCGAAATTACCAAAATACCCCTATAGGAGAGGTGTGCGAGAAACGTGTCTTCCGATGCTCGGATCTAAAATCCGAGAGCGGTTTCATGATCAGCACTGAAAATTGAGTGGGGAAAAGGTCTCGGTCGATTTTTAGAGCAACCGAGTTGAAAAATAATTTTTCGTTCCAAAACGAAAAACAGTGAGCCTCCGCGATGGAACCGCGACGCGGATCTGTCGCGGAGACACACTTATGTTTTTCTGAAAAATTTCGACGGAGTTGAATTTCCGGAAACACACTGTCCGCGACCAGTCCGCGTCGCGGACTGTGTTATTTCAGGTTGGGATTTAATTTCTTAAAATTTCTAAGGGCATTATGGTCCATTCCCACCTATCCTCAACGTGCCCCTATGATTAATATAGGTCGATTTACACGAAAAAGGGTTCAAAACCCCCATTGAAGTGTTCTCCTAAGGATTTCTAAGGCTAGGGCTTGAAGAAGGTTGAGGTGATCAAGAAGGGATTGTAGTGCTTCGTGTGACTACTCTTTCAAGGTATGTAAGGCTACTCTGAAAACATGGGAATGTCCTCCCATGTGCCCCTATGATGTAGGTATGGATGTCCTAATGTGATGATGATAGGGTAACAAATTGAAGTATGAATTAGCAAATACGATGTAGGGAGTAATTGGCATTGATGTGTGCATATACATATATATTTCATGCATTGATGATGATCGTCATAAAAACCCTCATGTGTTTTTAAACTATTTTCATGAAAAGCATTTAGTTGAAAACCTTATATCTATTGTATTCTAGAAAAGCATGCATGGTGAACATGGGTGTGTGTGTAGAGTCTAGAGTAATGATAAAATAATGAATGATGATGATGATGCTAAGGTTATGAATGAGAGGATGTTGATGTTAATGTTAATAAGATGAGATGATGGCTGATGTTGATGTCTTTAAGTTGTGAGTCAAAATTTCTAAACTAGTATTCCTAAAAGTCTATGATGTTGAAGTAACTGCTAATGAGGTGATGATGATGATGCTAATGTTGATGCATTGAAATGACAATGATATCAATGTGAATGAGATGCTAAAGATGATGTAATGTGTCCCTATGGGGACTAATGATGATGTAATGTGTCCCTATGGGACTAATGATGTTAATATTTTATGAGCATGTCGAGTTCTGGGAGGAGTATTGAGCACCGAAATGGATAAAAGTGAGTCCCACTTGAGTCCATTAACTATGTGGCCCGCGTAGGAAGAGAGGATTGAACCGCAATGCGGATGACTCCTATCTTGTCCCAAATGAGGACCAATGTTATGTTTTGTGGATCCAATAATGTTATGTCCTTTACCCTGGGCCGGGTAATGGATGGACGTGGCAACGGCATCGCTTCGTTGTATCATCACTGGCTCATAAGTGATGGTTGTCGGTTAAAGAAACTCCCAGTTAGGCCTCTCAGAAAAGGTTTCCCTAATAGTACTCTAAGGTCAATGTTAATGTAAAGGCCAATGTTAATGCAAAGGTCAATGTTAATGTAAAGGTCAATGTTAATGTAAAGGTCAATGTTAATCTTTCCCTGATATAAAGGTTAAAGTCTCATGATGATGTACGTTATGTTCGGATGATTCTAATGATGTGATTCAGCTATTTTACATGCTAGTACATTCCACGTACTGACGCCATTTGGCGCTGCATCGTTTTATGATGCAGATACAGGAGCTAGAGGACTTCACCTGTCGCCCTGTTGAAGCCAAGTGTTTGCAAGTTCTGACTGTGGTGAGCCTCCCTGTTTTCGGAGGAAACCTTTATTTGATGCTATCCTATTATTTCGTTGAGTCGGGTAGCCATGGCATGTCATGGTCCCCTTCTTAGACGATTTAGATAATGTTAGAGGCTTCGTAGACATAATGATATAGTCAAGGTGAATGTTTTGATAACTGAGCAATATTTCTTTGTTTGGTTTTGATGATCAGCTTGAGGTTTGGCCATTGGCCCACTACTTTAAAAGTGTTGTTTACTAATTTCCTTCCGCTATGTTTAAGATGAACGATGTGATGAGGCTAAGTGGTTCACTTGGGGGCTAGCAATAGTCTCTGAGTGCCCGCCACGCCTAGGGTACTCTCCCGGGGCGTGACAATATTTTTCTTCAATATTATCGTGTCGTAACGTAGCATCCGAACCAATATATCATGTCAAAATGTGACACCCAATCTAATTATACTGTGTTGGAACGTGATATCCAATCTCATAATATCGTGTCAAAATGTGACACTCGATCTTATAATACCATGTCAGAATGTGACACCCGATCAAATTATATTTAAGGAAAATTCACATAACTAAGCTAACATCCAGTAGTTAATTATGATATATAACTAATGTTTAATTTAATTACAAATAATGGTTATAGTTTGAAATGAAATAACTATTAATTGGGCTCCACATATTTAATTGGTATACAAACCTGCAAAAAAAATTTCTCTCTATTAGTTTATTTTTTTTATATCTTTCGTAAGTTTCTTCATGTATTTGTATTTTTTTTTCTTTCAATTTGTTCCCATTATTTTATATATTTCAGTCATAATCCTTGACTCTTTCAGTATAATCACAACCATGGATGAACCATCTCCATTAAAGAAGGTTACTAGAGGTATACATTTGCATGCAACAAAAACTTATATTTCAGTCATAATCTTTGACTCTTTCAGTATAACCTTTGTATATATAATTGTTTTTTTATACATATTAATGATTTATCAAATTTTGTATATTTTTAGTTATATAAGTTTGTTAAGTTGTTATATTGACAGCTTTATATGTAGAGAGAACTTAATATATCCTCAAAGAATACCCTTAATATGCAGTGATATGCGAATTTAATATAATGAATGCTAAACACATAAAATAATTGTTGAAAAAGATACAATTATTCACAAATACAAACACAATTATACAACTTATAATTGGACTGCACGTGAACTCAACTTTCAAATCAATATATACAAACAAAATTAAATATATGAATTCACAACATTATTTTGAAAATATACAATTCAACCAAGTTAATATGTAACGACGTAAATAAAATTAAATAAATTTCTTACACTTTTTTTTATATATATACTTTTGTAGGAACTAAAATTAATTCTTTTAGGTGATATTAGATAAACCATAAATTACAATAATTATAAATTAAGAACCATAAATTAAGGGTTTTAGGCATAAATTAGGGGTTTTGATAAAGTCACTTTAGGCAAGGTGTCCTAATAAAATACAACAACCATAAATTAAGGAATTGTTTCCATTTAAAAAAAATTGAGTTTATGGCATTTCATTAGTTGTTTCCATATAGAATTTGTATAAAATGATCTATTTAGCCGAAATATACAAATAGTGACCCATGGTTATAGTTATGAAATGTAAATAGCTAAATTGTAGCTATTTTGGCCTATTAAGTTTCAGCAATAAGCTATTCATGAAAACTCCTCTTATATTTAACTCATCATTCTTTATCATTACTTTCCACTTCATTAACAATATCATCAAGCCTTCTTTATTCAAGACATCACTTTGGTAGAGTAAGTTCATGATTATAGATTTCATGATCTTGGGATTGCAGACCAATCATAACACATATCAATCATCTAAACCACAATAATTAAATACATAAAATAATTTCACAACTTCACTCAACGAATATCAATTGCTATTAAGAGTCTCTTTAACACATAGAATAAACCATAACCTACCTCAATTGAAGAACCGAAGCCAAGCTAGCTAATCCACTAATATTTTTCCTTTCCTCAATGTCTCATAACCTTTCAAATCTATCAAATATACAATCTTTATAAGAATACAAATCCAATGGCACCCATATTGCTATATGTCTAGCCTAAACTTCAAAATCTCACCATTCTATAATCAAAATTCCCAAATCCCAAGCATAAGGTTAAGTCTTGATTCCTCCAAATAATATAAGTTTAATGATATTAATATACTTACTATTTAATTTTCTACCTTAGTATGTTTAAATCTTTGAATCTCAAGAAGAAGAATTTCTATAACTAAAATCAAGAAAGTGCTCCATAAATGCACTAAAACTAAGCGTAGGACTTTAACTTCTCCACTAACTGTTTTGTACAGTAAAATTGATATAAATTTCGTAATGATTCTCATCACTGTTTTTATAAGTTTCTCCAGAATTCACAATAAATCAATTCCTACATGCTTCAATTATTCCTGAAGGCACGATGTTACATGCAATACACATAACACTTACTACAAGTTGCACAAGCTAAACAATAGTTCACTTACCCCAAACTTCTTCTTGCTTTTCTTGTATGCACCTCTTTTCTTTGCTTTTTGATTCGCTTCTTGTTTTTCCCACACACACACACACACACACACATATATATATATATATATATATATGTTGGTTAATTTAAAATTTTCCTTTTCTTTTTATTTATTTACTTTTTTTAAAACTAAAAGTGATAAATTCTATTAACCTATTATTAATAAATATAAGATAAATAGTATAGAATATTAACTAAATTATTATTTTAGTCCACCAACTAAATTAATATCTAAAATTATCCCTTAACTAAATAATGAAAGTTATTGAATAGTCCAAAAAACCCTGTAAAATTTACGAGATAAATCTTTTATAACATATGAAACTTTATATCAAAAAACGACTTAACAGGTCGTTACACCTTGGTGTGGTCGGCACTTGAAGAACCATTGTTGATTCTCCAAGTGAACCACTTGACCTTATTGTCATATCACATTCGATCAGCGTAAATACTCAAGTAAGGCTAGATAGTACCCTGTAACGCCCGGTAAATTACCAAAATGCTCTTAGGGAAGACGTGTGTGCAAAATGCGTCTTTCGATGCTCGGATTAAAAAATCTGAGAGCAGATTCGTGATCAACATGAAAAAATGAGTGGATAAAGGTTCTCTGTGGATTTTTAGAGCGACCGAGTTAAAAGATAATTTTTCGTTCCAAAACGAAAAAACAGTGTGCCTACGCGACAGGGCCGCGTCGCGGACCTATCACAGACCCACACTTATCTTTTTCTGTGATTTTTCGACGGAGGTGAGTTTTTCGAAATTACACTGTCCGCGATAGGTTCGCGACGCGGACTGTTCATAGACTGTGTTATTTCATGTTCGGGGAGCATTTCTTAAAAATTTTGAGAGGCATTCTAGTCTATTCCTATACTTTCTAAACCTCCCGTACGACAAATAAAGATCGTTTTTCTGAGAAAGGGTTCAAAAACCCATCCAAAAACATTCTCTCTAGAAAAGTCATTAAGCCAGGGCTTGAGGGAAGTGGAGATTGAGGAATTTAAGAGGTGTTCGTGCAAGAAAGTGTGTTAGCAATCATCCCAGGTATGTAAGACTAACTTAAAGCATGGGATTATTTTCCCATGTGCCTTTTTGAGTAAATTGAGTTGTGTATTGAATGTAATGATGTTGATGTGAAGATTGTTGAGCATTACACTGAGTTTTACTTAATGCATATATTTTACACGAATTGATGATCATCATAAACATGATTTATTGCATAATTTATTTCATGAGTGTTTTTCACAAAACCCTATGATTAATTTATTTAAAAGTGTGAGAATGAACTAGGGGATGAGTCTAGAGCCTTAATGAGAATGATGTTTGTGATATTGTGATTGTGTTTCACATTTGATGAGAGTCTTGATGATGACATTGATGAGAATGATGTTTCATGATATCTTAAAACCAGAAGTTTAATGTTAAAAGAGTATCTTGAGTCCATGATGTTGATGTTGATGTTGATGAGGTGAGGTGATGTTGATGTTGAGGTATTATGTCCTTATGGGACTGATGTTGATGTTGAGGTATTATATAATTCCCCTATGGGATTGATGACGATGTATTATGTCCCTATAGGACTGATGAGATTGATGTTTTATGAGCATGTCAAATTCAGGGAGGAGTATTGAGCACCGAAATGGGTGAGAGTGAGTCTCACTTGAACCCATTGACTATGTGGCCCGCGTTGGAAGATAGGATTGAACCGCAATGTGGATGGCTCCTTTCTTGTCCCAATAGAGGACTGAGGTTTTTCTTATAGATCCACTGAGGTTGATGTCCTTTACCCTGGGCAGGGTACTGGATGAATGTGGCAATAACATCGCTTCGTTGTATCATCACTGGCTCATAGGTGATGGTTGTCGATTAGAGAAACTCCAAGTTAGGCTTCCAGCGATGTCTTACTTCGATAGTACTATGATGTTGATGTTGATGTTGATGTTTATATGATGTTTTGAGTCGAGTTCCTTGAGTTGAGTTGATGTCGAGTTCCCTGAGTTGAGTTGAGTTAAGTCGAGTTTCCTTGAGGTGAGTCCGATGTATTGATGATGTTGAGATGAGAGGTTGAGGAGTCATTTGTCTATTCTAATCTCTTGCCTTAGATGGACGCATGACATTCTGATGGGGTATGATGTTGAGTTGATGTTTCACTATGTTGTTGTACTTATATTGTTATATTCAACTATTTTACATACCAATACATTCCACGTATTGACGCCATTCGGCACTGCATTGTTTCATGATGCAGATACAGGAGTTAGAGGACTTCAGGAGACACATCGTTGAGGTTAGAGATTTCGAGTTCAGTCATTGGTGAGCCTCCTTGCTATCCGGAGGAGACCCTTCTATTTGTTGTTTTTCGTTATTTATTTGAGTTGGGTAGCCATGGCTTATCATGGTACCATCTTAGACAGATGAGTCAGGTTAAAGGCTTCATAGACATGAATAGAGGTTTGATGTCGATGGTTTTCCCTTATGAATTGAGTAGTACTTATTATTTATGATGAGACTGATGATGACCGTTTGGCCCTTTATTTGAGGTAGCTTACTACTCTATTTCTGTTGTGTTGATGTTGAATGACTGTCCTGAGAACGATTGGTTCGCTTAGGGGCTAGCAATAGTCTCTGGGTGCCGGCCACACCTAGGGTACCCTCTCGGGGCGTGACAAACTTGGTATTAGAGCACAGAGTTCAAGAGCCCTAGGGAGTCTATGAAGCAGTGTCTACTAGAGTCTTGTTTATGTGTGTATTGTGCACCACACTTCATAAACAGGAGGCTATAGTACATTAGGAATGGTTACACTTCTTTGATTTTTCGAGTTCATGCAATAGAGTTTGACTCTATGAAACCCCCTTTTAATTCGTGCATTACACGTTTACAGATCATGCCTCCAAAACGCACTACTTCCCAACGAGATGCCTCAGTCCCTAACACTGAGAATCCCATACCAGAGGCCCCTACTTAGAATGAGACAAGGAGACGGGGTCGACCTGCCAGAGCTACTGAGGCTCCACCGGCACCTCCTTCTCAGTCAGCCTCCACTATGGAAGCAGACTTCAGGGGAGCCATCACTATGCTCACTCAATTGGTGGCCTCACAAAGCGGTCCCCAGGTCCCTATCTCCAGCCCCCAAGAGCCTATAGCTGCAACTAGGCTCAGAGATTTCCTGAGGATGAACCCGCCAATCTATGGGGTCCAAAGTTGAGGAAGACCCGCGAAATTTTATTGATGAGATGCGCAAGATCCTGAGGGTTATGCATGCAAATGGGGTTGAGGGAGTTGAGCTTGTCTCATCTCAGCTTAAAGATGTTGCTGACGGCTGGTATAACCAGTGGGAAGATGGTAGAGGTGAGAATGTTGAGTCCGCTGAGTGGGAGGAGTTTGAGAATGCTTTTCTCGATCACTTCTTTCCCCAAGAGTTGAGGGAGGCGAAGGTTGAGGAGTTTGTGAACCTGAGGCAAGAGGGGTTGACTGTCAACGAGTACAGCCTAAAGTTCATCCAGCTGTCCCGATATGCACCCGAGATGGTCCTTGATATGAGGGCGAGGATGAGGAAGTTCATGTCTGGATTGGGCAGGCATGTAAAGAGGGAGTGTAAGGCAGCATTGCTGATTCCAGTTATGGATATCTCTAGACTTATGGTCTATGCCCAGCAGACTGAAAAGGACAAGAGGAAGGACAGGGAAGAATAACAGAGTAATAAGGCCGAATTGGCAAGGCATAAGCCTAATCAATAGAAGCAGAATAAGGGTGATAGAACTTTCTTTCAGAAGAAGTCTTCTAGCTATGCACCCCCTGTGGTGAGTGCGCCTGTTTAGCAAAACAGGTATGATAAGAAATCCTTTGGACACCAAAATTTTAGAGCTCAGGGACCTCAGTCCCAAGCTAGTGTTGCCCAAGGTCTAAGAGGAAACCCACCTTGTGGCAGATGCGGCAGGCTGCATCTTGGTGCTTGCCGTGAGGGCACAAATACTTGCTTTTCATGCGGACAGCCTGGTCATTTTCAGGGTGAGTGCCCTTCAAGGAGATAGGGTGATAGAGGTAATAGAGCTCAGTCTTCTACAGCGCCCCCTACGGGCATTCATCAGAAGGCTACTACTGTGAATGCAGAAGGCGGGACGAATCGTCTGCATGCGATGGATAATCAACAGGACCAAGAGGTTGCTCCAAATGTTATCACGGGTATGCTACAAATCTTTTCTTATGATTGTTATGCATCGCTTAACCCAGGTGCCATGTTATCCTTTGTGACGCCCTATGTGGCCAATAATTTTGAGATTCTTCCAGAGTGTCTGCCTAAGCCTTATATTGTTTCTACTCCTACTGGTGAGTCTATCCTGGCTAAGAGGGTCTATAGAGACTGTGTAGTGTCCATCTATCATAGGGATACTTTGGCCAATTTGGTAGAGTTAGAGATGGTCGATTTTGATATAATTCTTGGTATGGATTGGCTTCATGCTTGCCATGCATCCATAGATTGTAGGAACCAAGTTGTTAAATTTCAATTTCCGAATGAACCGATAGAGTGGAAGGGAAGATATATTGCACCCAAGGGTAGATTTATTTTCTACCTGAGGGTGAGAAAGTTAATCTCTAACGGGTGTATTTATCACCTTGTACAAGTTAAATCTGATGATATTGAGTTCCCTACTCCTGAGTCGGTCCCGATTGTAAATGCATTTCCTGAGGTGTTCCCTGAGGATTTACCGAGAGTCCCTCCTGATAGGGAGATCGACTTCAGTATTGATGTACTTCCCGACACACAACCTATTTCAATTCCACCATATAGGATGGCCCTCGCCGATTTGAAAGAGTTGAAGGAGCAGTTGAAGGATCTGTTAGAGAAGGGTTTTATTAGATTAAGTGTTTCTCCTTGGGGTGCTCCCGTTCTGTTTGTACGAAAGAAGGATGGGTCTCTCAGAATATGCATAGACTATAGGCAACTAAAGAAGGTCACGATCAAGAATAAATATCCTTTCCCCAGGATAGATGACTTGTTTGACCAACTTCAAGGTGTCACATGCTTTTCAAAGATAGACCTCAGATAGGGTTACCACCAGCTGAAAGTGAGAGGATGTTATGTTCAAAAGACAACCTTCAGGACAAGATATGGCCACTTTGAGTTCTTGGTTATGTCCTTTGGGTTGACGAATGCACCGACAACTTTCATGGATTTGATGAATAAGGTGTTCAGGCCCTACCTTGATATGTTTGTAATCATATTCATTGATGATATCTTAGTGTATTCGAGGAATGAGGAGGAGCATGCTAAACATCTTAAGTTGTCCTTCAGACTCTTAAGGATCATGTGTTGTATGTGAAGTTCTCCAAATGTGAGTTTTGGCTTAAGTCAGTGGCTTTCCTAGGCCATGCTGTTTTAGGTGATGGAATTCGAGTAGCTGGCCAGAAGATTGAAGCGGTCACAAACTGGCCAAGACCAACCTCTCCAACTAACATAAGGAGTTTCTTGGGATTGGCAGGCTACTACCGCAGATTTGTTGAGGGATTTTCTTCCCTATCCACATCATTGACTAAACTGACTCAGAAAAAGGTCAAGTTTCAGTGGTCTGAGAAATGTGAGAAGAGTTTCCAAGAGTTAAAGACTAGATTGACCACCGCACCTTCCTTGACTTTGCCCGACGGGATGGAAGATTTTGTGATATACTGCAATGCATCAAGAGTTAGGTTGGGATGTGTATTAATGTAGAGAGGAAAAGTGATAGCCTATGCTTCCAGGCAGCTTAAAGTTCATGAGAGGAACTATGCGACCCATGATCTTGAGTTGGTGGCGGCAGTGTTCGCACTTAAAATTTGGCGCCGCTACTTGTGTGGAGTGCATGCAGACGTGTTCACTGACCACAAGAGCTTACAGTATGTCTTCAGTCAGAGAGAGCTTAACCTGTGACAAAGGATATGGTTGGAATTGCTCAAATATTATGACATGAGCATCATGTACCACCCAAGTAAAGCTAACGTTGTTGCTGATGCTCTTAGCAGGTTGTCTATGGGTAGCATAGCCCATGTTAAGGAAGAAAAGAAAGAGCTAGTGAAGGAAGTTTATAGGTTGGCCCGTTTTGGAGTCCAACTTGAGGAGAATGACGAGGGAGGAATTAATGTTTAGAGTAGGTCTTCATCGTCCCTAGTGACTGAGGTAAAAGAGAAGCAGGATCGAGATCCTAGTATACTCTAATTGAAGGAGGTCGTCCACAAGCAAAAAGTGATGGTCTTCTCCAAAGGGGGAGATGGGGTATTGAGATACCTGAGTAGGCTATGTGTCTCCGATGTTGATGCTGTTCGAGAGAGGATTACGGCTGAGGCCTATAACACTAGGTACTCTATTCATCCGGCCTCCAGTAAGATGTATCACGACTTGAGAGAAGTAAATTGGTTGAGTCGAATAAAGAGGGACATCGCTGAGTTTGTTTCAAGATGCCCAAATTGCCAGCAGGTGAAGGTTGAGCATCAAAGGCCAAGCGGCTTAGCTCAAAACTTTGAGATTCCAAAATGGAATTGGGAGATGATTAATATGGATTTCATCACTGGCCTACCAAGATCCTGGAGACAGCATGATTCCATATGGGTGATTATAGACAGGATGACAAAGTCAATGCATTTCCTGGCAGTCAAGACGACTAACACTGTGGAGGAGTATGCCAAGATGTATATCCAAGAGATCGTGAGGTTGCATGGAGTTCTCTTGTCCATCATCTCGGACAAAGGAGCCCAATTTACCTCCCATTTCTGGAAGTCTTTCTAGAAAGGATTGGGTACGAAAGTGAACTTGAGCACGGCCTTTCATCCACAAATGGATGGTCAGGCAGAGTGCACTATTCAGACGGTAGAAGATATGTTGAGAGCATGTGTCCTTGCCTTCAAAGGAAATTGGGATGACCATTTACCATTGATTGAATTGCATATAATAATAGTTATCATGCAAGCATTCAAATGGCCCCCTATGAGGCCTTGTATGGGAGGAGGTAATAATAGTTATCATGCAAGCATTCAAATGGCCCCCTATGAGGCCTTGTATGGGAGGAGGTGTAGATCACCCATTAGGTGGTTTGAAATTTGAGAAGCTGAGTTGATTGGGCCTGACCTTATCCACCAGTCCATGGAGAAGGTGAAGATTATTAGAGAAAGATTAAAGACTTTCCAAAGTCATCAAAAATCTTACATAGAAGTGAGGAGAAGAGACCTAGAGTTCGAGGTGAGCGATTGGGTATACCTGAGGGTATCACCCATGAAGTGTCTCATGAGGTTTGGGGAAAAGGGGAAATTAAGTCCTCGTTATATTGGCCCTTATCAGATTTTGCGAAGAGTTAGGAAGGTTGCTTATGAGCTAGAGCTACCTTCTGAGTTAGACGGAATCCATCTAGTGTTCCACATTTCGATGTTGAAGAAGTGTTTGGGAGATCCTGCCTTGGTAAACTCCGTCAAAGTACTGTGGAGGAACTAATTTGTTGAGGAAGCCACATGGGAAGCTGAGGAAGAGATGATATATATATTCTTGATGTTTGAGTAGATGTTATTGAGGTCGATGAAGAGTTGAGGAATTGAGTTATTGAGTGAGTATCGAGGTGAGTCTTGAGTCTATTCGTGCCAAAATACCATTGCTACTCATCATTCGAGGACGAATGATCTCAAGGAGGAGATAATGTACCGCCCGATAAATTACCAAAATGCCCCTAGGGAAGAGGTGTGTGCAAAACATATCTTCTGATGCTCGGATTAAAAATCCAAGAGTGAATTCATGATCAGCACGAAATATTGAGTGGGAGAAGGGTCTCGATCGATTTTTAGAGCGATCGAGTCAAAAGATAATTTTTCGTTCCAAAACGAAAAATAGTGTGCCTTCGCGACAGGGCCGCGTTGTGGACCTATCGCAGACCCACACTTATCTTTTTCTGTGATTTTTTGACGGAGTAGAGTTTTTTGAAATTACACTGTTCGCGACAAGTCCGCGTCGTAGACTGTGTTATTTCAAGTCCGGGGAGCATTTCTTAAAAATTTTGAGGGGCATTCTAGTCCATTCCTATACTTTCTAAACCTCCCATACGATGAATAAAGGTCATTTTTTTAGAAAGGGTTCCAAAAAGCCATCCAACAACATTCTCTTTAGAAAAGTCATTAAGTCAAGGCTTGAGAGAAGTGGAGATTGAGGAATTCAAGAGGAGTTCGTGCAAGAAAGTGTGTTAGCAATCACCCCAGGTATGTAACGCTAACTTAAAACATGGGATTGTTCTCCCATGTTCTCTTTTGAGTAAATTGAGTTGTGTATTGAATGTAATGAGGTTGATGTGAAGATTGTTGAGCATTACACTGAGTTTTACTTAATGCATATATTTTACACGAATTGATGATCATCATAAACATGATTTATTGCATAATTCATTTCATGAGTGGTTTTCATAAATCCCTATGATTAATTTATTTAAAAGTGTAAGAATGAACTAGGGGATGAGTCTAGAGCCTTAATGAGAATGATGTTTGTGATGTTGTGATTGTGTTTCACATTTGATGATAGTCTTGATGATGATGTTGATGAGAATGATGTTTTATGATGTCTTGATACGCCCAAATTACACTCCGAATAGAAGAGTAAAGCGGTCGTTGGTCAAATATAGAACTCAACCAGAGTTGAGGTCGATCCCACAGGGAACACGTAAGAATTATTCTATTAGTACCGGCTTTCAGTTGTAAATGCTATTCCCAAGATAAACAGACATAAAGTAAATGGGGGGTTGCGTTATTTAATTTAATTAACTGTGTCAAGTAATTAATAAAGATGCTCCGATTCTTAAACAGATAGAGAGAGGCTAGGGTTGTGTTCCCCATGACATACAATTACGACAACTAAACTGGATTTGTGAATTCGTTCCTAATGATGCATGCAAAATCTACAACTTAATTAATACCCAGGTCACCTTTCGGTCCTTTCTCGGTATATCTCACTCCTCTCCTCTCGGTCTCCGAGTGTCTGCAATACTAACCGTTGTTTCTGATCTCAGAATGCCCTCACCTTTCGGTCTCAGGCACTTAGACTAGGTTCATGACCTTGAATCTCTGTTGCTAAACTCTTTTCCCAATCACTACATCCCTTTCGGGCATGTAATGAATACAGGCTTACCCTAATGCGTCGACTCATTAAGGAGAAGTTAAAACGAAGAATCTAACAATACATGCATTGTTTATGTGAACGAACTACCCCCAGTTTGCGTTATCTTAATTGGGTCGTCATGGTTCCCACAACCCTAGTTGTGGGTTTAGCCTAGCATACTGTTAATAGCTTGCCCACAACGAGTAGAGGAAAACATGAAGATGGACTTACGATTAAAGAACAAGAATCCGTGTTACAAGCTTTGAACAATAATCACAAACGTGATTCTCTCGAATTACAAAAGCCAAACTAAAGTTTTTCTCCTTGTTCTCTCTAGTTTCTATCGTCAAAACGAAGTGTCTTAATAAAATAAAATAACATCCTATTTATACAAAGCAAAAACTAAGTTGACATAATTTAGGAAAATAATTTCGGCACGGGGCACGGTCCGTCACACGGACCGTCTGAGGTGAGATGGTCCGTGTAAACGGACCGTCTGGTAGTTGGCTGTGCCCACACGGTTCGTGACACGGCCCGTGTGGCGTGAGACGGGCCGTGTGGTTCTTCCGTGTCAATCCACTTGCACGAATTCTGATATTTTCGACGAAGGCCCTTCGAACTACGTCACTTACACGTCCCGTGACACGGTCCGTGTGGCGTGAGACGGACCGTGTGGATCCTCCGTGTGAATCTCCTTGCATGCTTTCTTTAATTTTCGACGGGTTTGTCTTCCGAGCTACGTCAAGTACACGGTCCGTCACACGGTCCGTCTGGTGTCAGACGGGCCGTGTAGACTGACCGTGTGACTCGTGTCGTGCCACGGTCGGTCACACGGACCGTCTGGCGTGAGACGGCCCGTGTGGGCCTTCCGTGGTCCGACACTTGGCTTCGTTCTTCACCCGTTCCTTGTGCTTTCCGCCATTTCCCATGCCTTAGTCATTTTCCTGCACAACATCAAAACATACCTATTAAACCAATAACACCGCTCGAGAACACCCAATAATTCTATGTTTTAAGCGTCGTAAAAGTCGTATTTTCATGACTCATCAACACCCTCAACTTAGAACTATTGCTTGTCCTCAAGCGATGACCAAAAACACATTACGACACACAAAAGACAAGTAATTAAAAAGAAATAAATAGCAACCCCTTTGTTCATTAGACTCATGCTCCTCACGTATACTTGTAATGTGTGCGTATTCCAACAGACTATGATTAGATCGACCTAAACACGATACCATATCTCGTTGGCTCCTATTAAGACCTTGACTAAAGATAAGCCAGTTATGTATAGCACCCGAATAGTGCGGTGATAGTGCCCTTACTACAAAGAAGTCTCTTACACCATGAAATAATGTAGCACACAGAGACTGGAATGTAAGCACTCACGCTCAGAAAGAATTTTCAACCGACACACGAGTGTAGACCATATGCTTGCCTTTATTTTCACCACCTTAACTCTTGAATGACCTTTTCAGGATCACTTTAGGACTTCTAAGGCTTGTAACGTAGGCTCGGGCTTGGGTGAGATATATTTAAGATCAAAGTGACTAGTGTTTTGTTCCAAGGCCCTGCTTTGACTCAGCCACCCCTTTCGGCTTCCCAAAATCTTTGTTTCCCCCCCTTTTTTTTTTTTTTTTTTTTTGTTTTTCAACTTTTCTTCTCACCACTTGGATCTTTTCCATCCCTATTCTTCTGCTTTTCTTACAATAGCCACCCTCAACTTAGGATTTTAGCCCAAGTTGAGGTGCACAATGTCTTTTCAGGGACCAGGGCCAATATAAGCCACCCTCAACTTAGGCCTTTGGCCTAGGTTGAGGTTCACAATGTCCTTAAAGCGACCAGGGCCTAAGTATGGTCTACAGATAGATTGGAACATGGATTGGGTAGTAAGAAAGAAAAGGTCTATTAAGGCTCAATTATTTGGTTCAAAGGGATAAACTTCATTTGGTTAATTCATTTCTTTAGGTTTAGTGACTTCTTAACAACAATGGCCTAAGATCCTTTCCTCATCCACTCATTCAATCGTTTTAGGGTGACCAACCAGGCAAGTTCTAGCTCACAAGTGTGTCAGTTAAATTCAAGCAAAAACACTCCCCACACACATGGCACATATCCCCCACTATTCAGCACTACACAACACAGTCAGACTTCAATCGTTAATATGCCAACTAAACAATGTGCATTGTGTTTTCAGAGGATCACAGAATCAGTCCGTATGGGATACACACCTACAAGTTCCGTGGATTTTCATTTTTCAAATTAATGAGGTTACTATAAACTCTTATAACCACTTGTCTTTACCACACAAAACAAACATAATAAACCTAAACATGCCAGTTCTACTAGATAATACGCCTTCAGAGAAAAGAAACATGGCAAGAAAAACTCTTCAGGGTAACGATAAGATGCCCCACCCCCAACAAAAGCAGTGCAATGTCCTCATAGCACCAGAATAACCAATCAAAGCAACAAGATGGGAGCGGGACATACCTGGGACGCCTTAGGCGTCAAGGGAGTCATCATGGCCCGATCCAACTGGTGGGTCCTGGCAGGCAACATCATCAGCAGGCGCCCTAGTACTCCCGGAGGCTCCTGTCCGGGCAGCCTCATATGCGAGGCGCGCCTGCTCTTCCCGTGCAGCAGCCTCACGCCTCTAGGCCCTCAAAGCTTTTCGCAGCCGCCGTGCCTCCTCACGCTGAGGGTCCTCAGGTGGGCTAGTGCGTTGACTGCGACGCTTACCTTTGTCCGTATGTCCTGACGCTGGAGGAGGGGGTGCCGGGGCAGCAGGAGGTATGATCGGTATCCCCCAGCCTTCAGTCAGGCTCGGCTCCACCGGTGCACTAAACAATGAGGCAAACGAATCGGGTGGTGGAGCCGGAGCGGGCCCGGTGCTGTTGTACCGTGCATACAAATCGTCAATCTTGTCCTTCATGGCCCGCATCTCCTGCATCATCTGAGTCACTTCATCACCGGTCATGCTGCCAAACATGCGGCGAAGGTAGGCCTCCCACTGGTTAAACTGCTCCTGCAAACTCTGGATCTGGCCAAGAAGTTCAGCACGAAGTCGATCCTCAGCCAACTGTACATGAGTCTGCACCACCTGAGGCACCCGGACTACCATCTGGTCAACAATCACCCGCGTCTGCCTCTGCTCTGTAACCATGCGGGCGAGGAGGTCGTAGGGGACATAAGTATAGCCCGGATGCGTCTGAGGTGCTGCGCCACTAGCCCCGGGCTGCTCAGTATCTGTACCCGGCTGGGGGGCTGTGGGGAGCTCCTCAAAAGCCAACGGCTGCTGTGGGGGAGCCCGGGGGAGCTGTGTCGGAATCCCATGCCGCCGGGATCGACTGTGGTACAATGGGTTGTCGATATCCTTAATCATAGCAATGTTGACAACACCCTTTGGAGCTATCTTCCGGTCCAAGAAGTGCGTGGTGGGAACACGGGCATGCCTGCATAGTGCCCGAATCAGGCATGGAAATGACATACCTGCGCGTTCGGAGAGGGCACGATCCTTTATCTCCATAGCAATGACACGACCCACGTTAATACCAAGGCGGGCCACCAAACTCGCGACCAACACAGCATGGGAGAGTTGGAGCGTGTTGTCGTTTACTGTGGGTCGAAGTCGGGCACGCACCACCGACCACCAAAACTTGGCGACAAATGTGAGGGAGGCTTTTGTAATAGGAATCTTGGGGTTAGTCACCCAAGGTGCCTCCACTCCCTGAAGTGCAATATGCTCCGCCATCCACTGTAACTCCCTAGTCCGGGTAGACGGGTCCGAGATCCTAACCTCATCAGTGACAGACACATAGTGAGAAATGAAGATCCCATCTGGTGGGGCACGGTAGTCTGGACCAAATAAAAAGCGGTTGATCGTCTCTGCCGAGATGTCAACCTGTGCCCCCCGGATGGTGACATAATCCCGATGAGATAGTTTGGCAGCAAGCCGCTTCTTCGCACGTCTGGGCAGGTTGCCTTCTACGGATGCAAGCAGGCTGGCGGCATAGCTGGAGTAAAATTCGGAGATCATATCTGGGCCATAGTATCCAGGAGGGCTGGCCATCCATCCAAACTGATATGCTTCAAATGTATTCCGTATTTCCGGAATGGAGTCCAACTTGTCCACGAGGACCCGCATTTCCGGGATAATTGGCCTCCCCTGATAGCCGCCAGTACCCTTGGTGATGCCATTGACGTAGACCTCCTTAGCCCCAGGGACTGACCATCTCCTCCGCAAAAAGACCAGGAGCCACTTGGCGGTTTCCGGGTCAGAAGTCCGGGCAACTGCCTGCTGGGTGGCCTCATCGTCACTGTCGCGGAGGAGCAAAATATCCTCCTCTCCCCCTACATCGTGCTCGGCAGTGACTGGAGTGCCGGTCTCATCCTCCTGCTCTGGGACCGCAGCTTCCCCTGCCACCCCCGCTTCGGGAGCATCCTCCTCGGAATCTGAAGCGATGTAGCGCCGCACTGGACGGGAACGGGCAGTGCGAGGGGGTGGTGCTGGCACAGCTGACCCGCCGTCAGAGTCATTGCCTGAGTCACTCCCCGGATTGTGGCTGGAGGATTCGGTGATTGAATCCCGGAGACGTGACTCCTGCTCGTATTGTCGTGGGCGAGGTCGTAGACGTGGGGCCATGTTAATCCTGCAACCAGCACAAAGGATAAAGAGCATATTAGTTACGCCAGGAAGCTTGGGACGACACACTAACGGGTACTCAGACTTCCCCTGTGGAAATAAAGTGACCAAAAACCCTTAAGAGTGGCGTCACCCGGTCTATCATAGGGAATTTCGCACTACAAAGCCAAGGAGGCGCGAGGAAAGTAACTATAATGACGAAAATAACAAAAATAAGGGGGCATGAGACGGGGCCCTGCACGGGCCGTGTGAAGGGGCACGGGCCGTGTAGAGGCCCGTGTGAAGGCCTAAGGGGCGTGGCGACCAAGGTACACGGGACGGGCCGCCACACGGACCGTGTAGGGTCAGACGGTCCGTGCGAACGGACCGTGTTGAGTGCCTTAGCCTGCAACGGGGATTGCGACACGGACGGTCCGTGAAACGGACCGTGTGATGTCACACGGTCCGTGTAACGGACCGTGGCACGGTCGTCGTCCCCAGTCAGCCCCATGACGGATTTTTTGAAGTTCCAACGCACAATGGGGCATTAAAAACGCCGGATCGGGGACTCAAACTAAGCAAAACAACGATCTACAGCACACACCCGATTTTTAACCAACCAAAAATCACAAATACCCTATGTTTCAAGAGTTCAAGAAATCAACAATGGTGGTTAAGACTACCCATGAACAAAGAGCAACGAATCATGCCCCTAGGGAGTTCTAGATGTCACAAACACGGAGTATATGCCTAAACTTACTCACAAGAACAACACAAAAAACAAATTGTCAAGAACAAACCAAAGAGCAACTAATCTAAACTCAAAAGCAAACTAAATCAAAGGAACTTACTTGAATGAGGAAAATAGACTTAGAGACTTGAAAATTTGCCTAAGGATGGTGTGACGAATCGTGAGTGGAGTGCACAAACCGTGTGAGAAGAGATGGAGATTGTGGTGTTGTGAGGAAGAGAGTGAGGCGTGTGGGAGTTTGAGAGAGAAAAATTTGAGTGTGAGGGGAAAACAAAATATGAAAAGAGGGTATAAATACCCACATTTTCGGCACCCAAGATGTGTGGGAGGACGGGCCGTGCCACGTGGCACGCGCCGTGTCGCGGGCATGGGCGGCGGTGCCTGGTCCCGATACGCACGCCAAACGGTCCGTCAGACGGACCGTTTAACGTTAGACGGCCCGTGTTGTGGGCCGTTTTGGTGACACGAATCGCGGCACTCACACGGTTCGACGCACGGTCCGTTTAACGTTACACGGACCGTGTAAGCGTGCCGTGTGCGGTGCCTTGGGGTGATTTCACTCACCTGAAGGGGACGCCTCAACGGGCCGTTACACGGTCCGTCTGGCGTCAGACGGTCCGTGTAAACGGGCCGTGCGGTTCCCCTTGGGGAATTTTGCCCTTCCTTTTTGCCCGTACGCCTAACTGGCCTTCCTTGCCACCATGTGCATCCTTCCCTGAGACAACATATAAGCCGAGAAAAATCATAAGTCAGTGTACTTTTCTCTCGCAAAAATAAATTAAATCTTTTTTCTTTTTCTTTTTTTTTTTTTTTTTTTTTTTGATGGGTTGCCTCCCATTCAGCGCGTGGTTTAACGTCACGGCTCGACGTGAAGGTCTTGACTACTCAGACTTCGTCAAGATGGAGAACCTCTATCACCGAGGATTCCTCTGCAGCGCCCAAGTACTTTTTCACGCGCTGCCCATTAACAAAGAAGCGGTGTCCGTCAGCCGTCTCTAACTCAACTGCTCCATTAGTCAGCACTAGTGTGATCTTGTACGGGCCAGACCACCTTGATTTCAGTTTCCCTGGAAATAGCCTCAATCTGGAGTTGTAGAGTAGCACTCTATCACCAACATCAAAGCTTCGTGGGGCAATGAGCTTATCGTGGTAAGCCTTCATCTTATTCTTGTACAGAGCAGCACTCTCGTAAGCTTGTAGACGAAACTCATCCAGCTCATTCATCTGGTCCAACCTCATGTTGGCTGCCTCCTTCCAATTCATATTCAGGGCCTTGAGGGCCCACAGTGCCTTGTGCTCCAACTCAATTGGTAGATGACAGGCTTTACCGAACACCAGCTGATATGGAGACATACCAATGGGTGTCTTATAAGCTGTCCTATAGGCCCACAATGCGTCATCTAATTTCCTAGCCCAGTCCGTTCTTGTGGCGTTCACAGACTTGGTCAGGATCTCCTTAATTTCCCGGTTGGATACTTCGACCTGTCCACTTGTCTGCGGATGATAGGGTGTGGCCACCTTGTGTTGGCGTACCCCATATTTTGCCAGTACAGCCCGAAAGGACGAGTTGCAGAAGTGGGAGCCCCCATCACTAATGATAGTTCGGGGAGTCCCAAATCTAGCAAAGATGTTCCGTCTCAGGAACTGTACCACACTCTTACTTTCGTTGTTAGGCAGCGCTATTGCTTCCACCCATTTGGAGACGTAGTCCACAGCCACCAAGATATACTTCATCCCATACGAGCTCACGAACGGGCCCATGAAGTCGATGCCCCATACATCAAACAGTTCCACCTCCAAAATGGGGGTCATGGGCAACTCTTGACGCCTTGAAATGTTCCCTTGGCGCTGACACTGGTCGCACCCCTGCACCAAATCATGGGCATCTTTGTAGATGGTGGGCCAGTAGTACCCACACTGCAGGATCTTCTTGGCAGTTCTGGCACCACCATGATGCCCCCCCACTGGAGAGGAGTGGCAGGCTTCCAGGATGCTCAACATTTCTGCCTCAGGGACACATCGTCGGATGACCCCGTCTGCGCATGTTCTGAATAGATATGGATCATCCCAAAAGTACCTGCGCACATCATGAAAAAACTTTTTTCTCTGGTGAGGGTTAAGGCCTTCCGGCATAATATCGCTCACCAGGAAGTTAGCAAAATCAGCATACCAAGGGACTAGGTCCGCAGAAGCGGCTAATACCTGCTCATCGGGAAACGAGTCATCGATGTCCACCCACTCATTGGCCCGGGCTGCGTCCTCTAACCTGGAGAGATGGTCCGCGACTTGATTCTCCGTGCCTTTACGATCTTGGACTTCGAAGTCGAACTCCTGTAACAAGAGCACCCATCTGATTAAGCGAGGCTTAGCGTCCTTCTTGGCCATGAGATACCGGAGTGCGGCGTGGTCAGTGTGGACGATCACCCTCGTGCCCAGTAGATATGCTCGAAACTTGTCAAAGGCATACACCACGGCTAGCAACTCCTGCTCTGTGCCAGTGTAATTCCTTTGAGCCTCATTCAGCGTCTTACTGGCGTAGTAGATAGGATGGAAAATTTTGTTCCGCTTCTGCCCCAGCACAACACCCACAGCAACTCCGCTCGCGTCACACATCACCTCAAACGGAGCGTCCCAGTCAGGAGCAACAACGACAGGCGCTGAAATGAGCTTCAGTTTTAAGGTCTCAAACGCTTGTCGACATGCATCGTCAAAGTGGAACTTAACATCCTTCTCCAACAGTTTGCACAATGGATGTGCAATCTTAGAGAAATCTTTAATAAACCGGCGATAGAATCCCGCATGCCCAAGGAAACTCCGGACCCCTTTGACCGAGATAGGAGGCGGCAATTTCTCAATGACCTCAATCTTTGCCTTGTCCACCTCTATCCCCTTTTCTGACACCTTATGACCAAGGACTATGCCCTCCTTGACCATGAAGTGACACTTCTCCCAATTCAGAACCAACTGGGCCGCTTCACAACGCTGCAGTGCCTTGCTAAGGTTCTGCAAACAATCATCAAAAGAATCACCCACTACGGAAAAATCGTCCATAAATACCTCAAGGGTGTCTTCGACCATGTCTGAAATGATGGACATCATGCAGCGTTGAAAAGTAGCTGGGGCATTGCAGAGCCCAAACGGCATCCTCCTGAAAGCAAACGTCCCATACGGACACGTGAAGGTGGTCTTCTCCTGATCTTCTGGGGCTATTGAGATCTGGTTGTACCCCGAGTATCCGTCGAGGAAGCAATACCATCCTCGCCCTGCTAGCCTGTCTAGCATCTGATCCATGAACGGCATGGGGAAGTGGTCCTTTAGAGTCCATTTGTTCAACTTCCTGTAGTCCATGCACACTCGCCATCCGGTGACAGGTCTCAGTAGGACGAGCTCGTTCTTGTCATTAACGACCACCGTCATGCCCCCCTTTTTAGGGACGCACTGTACTGGGCTCACCCACTTGCTGTCCGAGATGGGATACACCACCCCAGCATCCAGCCACTTAATGATCTCCTTCTTCACCACCTCCTGCATGGGTGGGTTAAGCCTTCGCTGATGCTCAATGCTAGGCACGCAGTCATCCTCGAGCTTGATTTTATGAGTGCAGATGCCTGGAGGGATGCCAATTATGTCAGCAATGGTCCATCCAATGGCGCGCTTGAACTTCTGTAGGACCCCCAACAATGCCTCCACCTGATGTTCCTGAAGATCTGCAGCCACAATCACAGGAAGAGTGTTGTCAGTACCTAAAAATGCATACCTGAGGTGTTGCGGCAGCTCCTTGAGCTCCAGAACAGGCGGTTCCTCAATAGAGGGTTTCGCCGGAGGTGTTGGCCTATTTTGCAGATCCAAGTCCAACTTTCTTGGCACGAACGGTCTGGTCCCCATGCCCTGCAAGGCATAGATAGTGTCGTTGTACCCTTCAACACCATCTTTTGAGAAGTTCATCAGCACTGCTGCCAGTGTGTCCACAGTCATCTTTTCCTCCAAGGAGGCTTCAGAAACATCTTCGTCATTAATGTCCAGAATGGACATCACAGCTAACTCTTTAGGCCTTTTCATGGCAGCACACACACTGAATTTCGCCTCTTCGGTGTTTAACCGGAATGTGAGTTCACCTCGCTCAACGTCCACCAGTGCCCTGCCAGTTGCCAAAAATGGCCTTCCAAGTATGATTGGTACCTCAAAGTCCACTTTACAGTCAAGGATGACAAAGTCGGCAGGGAAGATGAACCTTCCCACCCGAACAAGGACATCGTACAGGATTCCCACGGGCCGTTTTACTGATCTATCCGCCATCAATAGCTGCATGGTCGTGGGTGTGGGGGCTCCCAAGCCCAACTGCTGGTAAACTGCCAACGGCATCAAATTAATGCTGGCACCTAGGTCACAAAGCGCCCGTGCAAAGTCATAAGCACCAATGGTGCATGGGATGGTGAACGCCCCCGGATCTCCCTTCTTTTCTACCAAAGATCTTGTAGCGATGGCGCTACAGTGGTGTAAATTATCGACGGGCTCGATTGTGGCTGTCCTCTTCTTAGTAATTAAGTCCTTCATGAACTTAGCATAGCCAGGCATTTGTTCAAGCGCTTCCACCAGAGGTATGTTCACAGACAACTCCTTTAACATGGATAGGAACTTCTGGAATTTGCCGTCCTCCGCCTTCTTTTGCAGCCTTTGGGGAAATGGTGGCCTTGGTTTTGGGATGGCTGGCAGACTTGGGTGACTGGGGGAGTCTGTCACTACTGCCTTCTTGGTCACCTCGGGTTCTGCTACCACCACCTCAGGTTCATCACTCCCAATGTCTACCTGACCCTCAATAGGGCCAGGCATATTGTCATCGACTTTCACCTGACCTGCATTAGAAACAGCAACTGGGTTAGCAAGTACCTGACCACTTCTCGTGGTGATCGCCATACAGTGGCCATCGTTCTTCGGGTTTTGCACTGTGTCACTCGGGAGTGACCCAACTTTCCTCTGATTAAACGCCGCCGAAAGCTGTCCCATCTGCTGCTCTAACTGCTTGATTGAGGTGGAGTGCGAATCTACCAGCTGCCTAACATTGGAAATTTCGCTCTTGACATCTCGCACCCCTGCCTCAGTGGCCTCCACTTTGCTTAGGACTTTTGTCATCATATCCTCTAGCTTGGAGTTGCTGCCGCCCTCGTTCTGGCGATCACGGGTTCTGTAGCCATCCCTGTTCTGCCAGTTCCCTTGGTAATTCTCCCGATTGAAGTTCCGACCTTGGTTACCGGAGTTGAAACCTCGGTAACCCCCCTGACTACCAAGAAACTGTGCTTCCTCATCATATTCGCTGCCTTGATCGTCATACCTGGGTAGTGCTTCCATTGCTTTGACTTTCTCAGTGCTCCCACCAAGGAACTTCTTTGACAGCAAATCAATTTGTGTCCGCATATGGGCCATGTCCTGGTCCCGTTCTTCCTCCTTCTTGCGCTGCGCCTCACTCATCTCAAATACCATCCCTGAGCAGTCTGCCTCTCTAGTGTACCATGCCCTGTTGTTCTTTGCCACTTGGTCTAAGATGACCACGATGTCCGGGAAAGTCCTGGACATATATGACCCTCCACAAGCTGCATCAATGATAGGCTTGGTAACGAAGTTGCAGGACCTGTAGAAGACTGCCTTCAAGTGTTCATCAGTGAGATGGTGATTTGGGCATTGTTTGAGCTTTTGCCTAAATCTTTCCCAAGACTGATACAGCGCTTCGTTCGGCATTTGTTTATGGGATCCGATCTCATCTTTGAGTTTCAATTGCCATGAAGCAGGGAAGAATCGTTCCAGAAAGACCTCCTTTAGTTCCCCCCATGTGCGGATGGAATCGTGGGGGAGCTCGTTTAGCCACCTTATTGCCTCCCCAGACAAAGACAATGGAAATAACCTCAGCCTCAACGCTTGCTGGCTAACTCCTGGAATTTCGGAGGACTGACAGGTAGCTAAGAAATTAATCAAGTGCTGATTTGCATCCTCGGTGGCCGCTCCAGTAAACATCCCCTTTAACTGTAACATCTGCAGCATGGTGCTGGTGATCGTGAATTTGATCCCAGCAGGCAGTGGTGGGAGTACTATCGCCCCAGTAGACCCGGCATCATCATCATCATCTAGCACAGCTGGTGGGTACTGAGGGCCTTGAGGTCTCACCGGAGGTTGGTGTTGCTGAGGTGGTAAGTGGTACCTGGCGAAGTGGTGCTGCTGGTGGTACCACGTTACCAGCAAGATCATCCACACCCAACCCATCCTGACCTCCAGCTGCAGGATTCACTGCCAACTCCCTCTGCCTTGCTGCTTCACGATCTTGGGCGTTCATTCTGCGAACTGACTTGGTGAGCTCCGGATCGTAGGGAATAAGTGTTGCACCCTTGCTTCGGGTACTTGGCATGCAAAGCTGAGCCCCTACAAAGACAAAAACAAAAAAAAAACAAAGTAAAATCAGGGACTAGACTTACAAGCTGAAAGTAGCAACTAATAGACTAGTTTCTTGCCGCGTTCCCCGGCAACGGCGCCAAAATTTGATACGCCCAAATTACACTCCGAATAGAAGAGTAAAGCGGTCGTTGGTCAAATATAGAACTCAACCAGAGTTGAGGTCGATCCCACAGGGAACACGTAAGAATTATTCTATTAGTACCGGCTTTCAGTTGTAAATGCTATTCCCAAGATAAACAGACATAAAGTAAATGGGGGGTTGCGTTATTTAATTTAATTAACTGCGTCAAGTAATTAATAAAGATGCTCCGATTCTTAAACAGATAGAGAGAGGCTAGGGTTGTGTTCCCCATGACATACAATTACGACAACTAAACTGGATTTGTGAATTCGTTCCTAATGATGCATGCAAAATCTACAACTTAATTAATACCCAGGTCACCTTTCGGTCCTTTCTCGGTATATCTCACTCCTCTCCTCTCGGTCTCCGAGTGTCTGCAATACTAACCGTTGTTTCTGATCTCAGAATGCCCTCACCTTTCGGTCTCAGGCACTTAGACTAGGTTCATGACCTTGAATCTCTGTTGCTAAACTCTTTTCCCAATCACTACATCCCTTTCGGGCATGTAATGAATACAGGCTTACCCTAATGCGTCGACTCATTAAGGAGAAGTTAAAACGAAGAATCTAACAATACATGCATTGTTTATGTGAACGAACTACCCCCAGTTTGCGTTATCTTAATTGGGTCGTCATGGTTCCCACAACCCTAGTTGTGGGTTTAGCCTAGCATACTGTTAATAGCTTGCCCACAACGAGTAGAGGAAAACATGAAGATGGACTTACGATTAAAGAACAAGAATCCGTGTTACAAGCTTTGAACAATAATCACAAACGTGATTCTCTCGAATTACAAAAGCCAAACTAAAGTTTTTCTCCTTGTTCTCTCTAGTTTCTATCGTCAAAACGAAGTGTCTTAATAAAATAAAATAACATCCTATTTATACAAAGCAAAAACTAAGTTGACATAATTTAGGAAAATAATTTCGGCACGGGGCACGGTCCGTCACACGGACCGTCTGAGGTGAGATGGTCCGTGTAAACGGACCGTCTGGTAGTTGGCTGTGCCCACACGGTTCGTGACACGGCCCGTGTGGCGTGAGACGGGCCGTGTGGTTCTTCCGTGTCAATCCACTTGCACGAATTCTGATATTTTCGACGAAGGCCCTTCGAACTACGTCACTTATACGTCCCGTGACACGGTCCGTGTGGCGTGAGACGGACCGTGTGGATCCTCCGTGTGAATCTCCTTGCATGCTTTCTTTAATTTTCGACGGGTTTGTCTTCCGAGCTACGTCAAGTACACGGTCCGTCACACGGTCCGTCTGGTGTCAGACGGGCCGTGTAGACTGACCGTGTGACTCGTGTCGTGCCACGGTCGGTCACACGGACCGTCTGGCGTGAGACGGCCCGTGTGGGCCTTCCGTGGTCCGACACTTGGCTTCGTTCTTCACCCGTTCCTTGTGCTTTCCGCCATTTCCCATGCCTTAGTCATTTTCCTGCACAACATCAAAACATACCTATTAAACCAATAACACCGCTCGAGAACACCCAATAATTCTATGTTTTAAGCGTCGTAAAAGTCGTATTTTCATGACTCATCATGTCTTAAAACCAGAAGTTTAATATCTAAAAGAGTATCTTGAGTCCATGATGTTGATGAGGTGAGGTGATGTTGATGTTGAGGTATTATGCCCCTACGGGACTGATGTTGATGTTGAGGTATTATATTATGCCCTTATGGGATTGATGATGATGTACTATGTCCCTTTAAGACTGATGAGGTTGATGTTTTATGAGCATGTCGAGTTCTTGGAGGAGTATTGAGCATCGAAATGGGTGAGAGTGAGTCTCACTTGAACCTATTAACTACGTGGCCCGCGTAGAAAGAGAGGATTGAGCCGCAATGCGGATGGCTCCTTTCTTTTCCCAATAGAGGACTGAGATTTTTCTTGTGGATCCACTGAGGTTGATGTCCTTTACCCCGGGCAGGGTACTGGATGGATGTGGTAATGACATCACTTTGTTGTATCATCACTTGCTCATAGGTGATGGCTGTCGGTTAGAGAAACTCCAGTTAGGCTCCCAGCGAGGTCTTACTTTGATAGTACTATGATGTTGCGTTGATGTGATGTTTTGAGTCGAGTTCCTTGAGTTGAGTTGATGTCGAGTTCCCTGAGTAGAGTTGAGTTGAGTCGAGTTTCCTTAAGGTGAGTCTGATGTATTGATGATGTTGAGATGAGAGGTTGAGGAGTCATTTGTCTATTCTAATCTCTTGCCTTAGATTAACGCATGACATTCTAATGGGGTATGATGTTGAGTTAATGTTTCACTATGTTGTTGTACTTATATTGTTATATTCAGCTATTTTACATACCAGTACATTCCACGTACTGACGCCATTTGGCACTGCATCGTTTCATGATGCAGATACAGGAGTTAGAGGACTTCAGCAGACGCATCGTTGAGGTCAGAGATTTCGAGTTCAGTCATTGGTGAGCCTCCTTGCTATCCAGAGGAGACCCTTCTATTTGTTGTTTTTCGTTATTTATTGAGTTGGGTAGCCATGGCCTGTCATGGTACCATCTTAGAAAGTTGAGTCAGGTTAGAGGCTTCATAGACATGAGTAGAGGTTTGATGTCAATAGCTTTCCCTTATGAATTAAGTAGCACTTATTATTTACTTATTATGACGATGAGACTGATGTGGCCATTTGGCTCTTTATTTGAGGTAGCTTACTACTCTATTTCCGTTGTGTTGATGTTGAATGACTGTCCTGAGAATGAGTGGTTCGCTTACGGGCTAGCAATAGTCTCTGGGTGCCCGCCATGCCTAGGGTACCCTCCCGGGGCGTGACATACCCAAATAACTAAGTCTTTATAAAATTAATAACCTCCAACGAACAAGAGTTGGAAATAAAAGACAATCAACTATCACTTATCAACATCTATGAAGCCTCTAATCCAAGTCTAAAATTAGGTGTCACAACAAATACCGGGCTACCTCAAAGAAAATACTATTAATCAAGATAAAATAAAGAAGGCTCCTCCGAATAGCAAGGAGCGCTCACCAAGTCCGGAATGAGGAATAGGTCTTCAACGTAATGGTACACTTGCTGAAGGCTTCTATCACCTGTATCTACATCATGAAACGATGCAGGTCCAAATGGACGTCAGTACATTGAATATACTGGTATGCAAGATGGCTCAAGAAGGTCAATACAAGTCCACCCAATAAGCTAAAATAATCAACCAGTCAACTCAAAAATCTATTATTCAACTCAACAAAGGATGCAAGATTTTTATAATATAATAATGCTCCTAAAAGAAACTTTAGCATGTAGCTTAATCAGATCATTTATTCACAATCAAATCGATCATGTGGGGTATTATTGAGGTCTATCTGGGAATTTCTCTTATCCGACAACAATCACTTATGAGTCAACGATCGAATAGCAATCTCATATATATATATATATATATATCAGCAAAATAATGAAATGATATACTTTAATATCAAATTGTTTTAAAAGAAAAAAAACGTTGATTAGTATTTCGTACAAAAGGATAGGAATATCAACAAAAATAATTTAATGATATACTTTAATATCAAATTTATTTTAAAAGACAAAAAAAGTTAATTAGTATTTTGTACAAAGGGATAGAAATAGAAACATGACCTATTTACACTTGATGATATGGATTAGTAAATAGATATGTAATTTTTCAAAGTTGAGAACTCAATAATATATATAAGTTACTATACATGTAATAAACTGTTCATTTTTGTATATTTTATATTATTTAAAATGATACATACCTGCGACACGCACGTGCACTAAACTACTAAAAAATAATATAATGGTTATGACAACCATCCAAACAAGATTCCACAGAATAGAAGTCCTAAAAGTGATATTTTTGAAGTTGTTTTTTTTTTTTTTAATTATTCCTCTTAATCATTATCGCCCTTCTTATATCACATACTTATTAAATCATGAGAAATACTGCAACATTTTAAGAGGAGAATGGATTCGAAATCCAGATGCTCCGTATTACACGAACAACACATGTATCGCGATCCACGAGCACCAAAATTGCATGAAATATGGGAGGCCCGATACGGAGTTCTTGAAATGTAGATGGAAACCACAAGGATGTGAACCGCCAATTTTAGCCCATTTGAGTTCTTAGATATGATGAGGAACAAGTCATTGACTTTGTTGGAGATTCAGTTGGAAGAAACCAAATGCAACCCTTAATATGTCTCTTGTCCAAAGTACCATACTCTTTTCTCTCCAACGTAGTATTTGTGCATACGAGTGGCTGCGTTTGTCTGAAAATTGCTTAGGTATATGTATATGTTTGTTTACAACAAATTTTAAAGTGATAGAAAATAAATTACAATCACAAATAAAATATGAAGAAACATAATTTTATTCATAAACAATGTGGGCACAAATCTATTTATCCCTTGATTTTTCTCTCATAAGATTTCTCTGTGATTCAAGGACCGTTAGTGGTGTATTTCTTGAACTAGGACGATTTGGACTTGATCTCCATGAAAAGATTCGTGCAGATCTTCTTGAAGTAATTGATTATCAAGAAGAATCTGATAGTTTTTGATCTCTTTATGAATATCCCATGAATTTGTGAGATATTTTGAGATGCTTCTTTAAGACCTCCAAATAACCTGACTGAAATAGGACTAATTTTGTAGAGTCTTACAAAACTTCAATGTCTGCAAATGCTAACACTTTTTTCATAAAACTTGTGAAAACGAAGTTCTCAATTATATAGGGTGTTTTAGTAGGATGGAAAATGGTTTCTATGAAAATATAAATATTTTGCATGAAAATAAGTGGATCTTTATTTATTTATTTGTAGTCTGTATAGAAATAAAAATTATTTGTATATAATCGAGATATAAATATTATTTGGGGTGAGAGTAGGTTTTGTAGTGGTGGAGTTGGGAACTATTGAGTGGGATAAAGATAAGGTGTGCTACAACATCATCAGTTGGACATAATCAATTTAGAATATTCCCTCATGAAATTTATTTTTTTCCTATTAAAAAAAGTTATTTTTCTCATTTTTGAAAATTATTTTCTACAAAAATTAATGTTTTTCAAAACCCTTTGACCCTACCAAATATATAAAAAAAAAATTAAAAATTTTTTTCTAAAAAATATTTACTCCAACAAACACATCATTGACCTAGCATTCTCATACTATATCTTTTAATGAAGTTCCTTTATATAAAGTTTTTTTTCAAATTAAATTATATCCTCAAATGACGACAACTTTTCTTTATTTCTTTATTTTTCTTTTTTTAAGAATCCAAGATTCACAACGTGGGTTCTCACGTGGCGTCACTCAATTATTACTATTTTCCCAAAATATTTTTAACTAATAAAATTCTTCATCTCTTCTAATTGGATGCTATGTCACATTAAAATTATTTTAATAATACATTTACGAATCAAATTAACACAATCATATTTTAGACCCCGTAAAAAATAACACAAAGGGGCAAAACAAAACTCATACACTATTTCAAAATATTCATTTTAGCTCAATGAGATGATTTGTATTACACAAATACTTATAGTTTTCAATCACGATATTTTAAAAACAAAAAGAAAGAAAATTATAAATTTCATGTCAATTAAATATCGTCACATAACTTGAGACCAAAAATAATAAATAATATGATTACCACTTCTTTTTAAAATAAAATAGCGGCGGGATGATCACTTATTGCATGAGAGAGAAGGCGGCTTTTATTAGTTAAGTATATTTTGAGAAAAGAGAAATAATTGAGGAATATTGTAATCCTAAAAGAAATAAAAGTATTTTAATAGAAAATTTTCCAAACATAAATAAACTTGTAATCATATAAAATTTAACGAAATATAAATTTTATAAAATGATTCAAATTATAATAAATTCAAAATATATTAGTCCAAACAAATATTATGGATTAATATAATTGGGTCAATTAATTAAGTCTAATAAAGTATGAATTTAATTAAAAGACCAAATTCAATTATTTGGGCTACAAAAGATAAGCCAAAAAGTATATTAGTCCAAGCACATATTATGGATTAATATAATTGGATAATTAATTAAGTCCGATAAAGTATGAATTTAATTAAAAAGACTCAAATTCAATTATTTGGGCTACAAAAGACGACCCACTTTATTAGGCCCAATATCCTCTCATCCAAGAGGCCCATCTTGGTGCCACGTGTCACATGATGTGGCACGCCAAGTCAAACAAAGAAGCGCTCATCTTGGCGCCATGTGTCAAATGATGTGGCACGCCAAGTCAAACAAAGAAGCGCCCATCTTGGAGCCACGTGTCAAATGATGTGTTAAGCCAAGTCAAACAAAGAATCCAATGAGATCATGCCATGTGTCAAAATGACAAGCTCATTTCATTAAAGCTCAATATGCCATGTCACTTAAATCTGATTGGCTGAAGGGAAGTCTTTCTTATTATAATTCCTCTATTCTACAATTATAAATAGAGGTCTTCATAATTCAAAACAGAAGAGGAAGAATTCTAACAAAGAAGCTAGAGAGAACTTGTGGATCAAATGCCATAAATTTCTCTACAAGTTTATCGAGTTCAAGAATAAAGTTCAGATTCAAGATCAAGCTCAAAAATCACTTGAGTTTACACTTGAAAAGACGAATCAGAGGATTCATAGAGATTGTAACACTCGCATATTGATATCAAATACTACGATTGTTGCGATATTTTCATTCTTGATTATTATTTTTTCGATACGAATTTTATCGTCTATAAATTCTGGCATGCCCAGTGGGACAATCTCTACCTCTCATCCCAACTTTTCAAGCATCAAAGAACATTCAAATGGCTTCCAAGAAGATTAATTCCCGATCAACTTTCTCCAACGCTACTGACTTTAAGTTTTCTGCCGAAGTTAATTCCTGATCAACTTTCTCCAACGCTACTGACTCCAAGTTTTCTGCCGAAGTGGAGGGAATTCTTGGTGTTACCTTTGGGCGTTTTGGTGTTGTTACGAGGAGAATAGCTACCATGTTAGGACAACAAACACTTCATGTGTCGTCCACATCAATTCCTGTCTTGGGGCCTTCAACTCCGAGAGGAGTACGATCCTCTACAAATGTTACGAATGGAGAAAGCAGTATTACTGAGAAGATCAAAAAGACGTTAGCTTCACTTTAGCTTCCCGGTTCTAAGAACTCTATCACGAAGAAAGGCTCACATGATATGATCCCTTTGAAGGTTAACTCGCATGACATTCCATCACCAATGGTCATTCAAGCAATGGTAACTGATGCTTCATCCATGGAGGAGTAACTTATGAATCTGTCAAAGATGATTGAAGGATTGGCCAGGCATGTGCAAAGTCAAGAATCTCGCATCTATAAGCTAATGGATAGGATGGATGGTTTACTAGGTGGAGAATCTAGCCATGCACCTGGAAAAGGCGTTGAAGTTCAAGAGACTGAGAATCCTATGAACCAAGCATCACGTATCAAGGAGATGCCAATCTCCTCTGAGGGGATGATCCCACTTAATAAGTTAAAGGAGTTCATCGAAGGGATCAATAAAGACAAGTATGAAGTCTTCACAAGGTCATCCCATACATACGCTAAGCCTTACACTACAAGGATTGATAGCCTCAAAATGCCCGCCGGGTATCAACCCCCTAAATTTTAGCAATTTAAAGGCAGAGGAAATCCAAAGTAGCATGTTGCACACTTTGTGGAGATATGTAATAATGCTGGAACCTATGGAGACCATCTCGTCAAACAATTCATCCGCTCCTTGAAAGGAAATGCCTTTGACTGGTATATAGACATTGAGCCTCATTCCATTGACAGTTGGGAGCAACTGGAGCATGAGTTTCTTAATCGCTTCTATAGTACAAAGAGCACAATGAGCACGGTAGAACTCACACGTACTCGGCAAAGGAAGGATGAACCTGTCATCGACATCATAAATCGATGGAGGAACGCAAGCCTTAATTGCAAAGACAGACTTAGCGAAGCTTCTGCTACAGAAATATGTATCCAAGGGATGCACTGGGGGCTTTTGTACATCCTACAAGGGATCAAACCTGTCTTTTGAAGATCTAGAGACTCGTGCTCATGATATGGAGTTGAGCATGTCTTTTGCCGGAAAGGACGGAATGTTGGTTCACAATCCTCGCAAAGGAAAGGACAAACAGGAACCCATGAAATGGAGCAAATTTGTGCCCAAAAATGACAACAAAGAATCCATGAATGTCAATATGTCACCTATGAAGTTTACTGCGAAGGAGAGTAGAAAGCAAAGTGTAAAGACAACTTTTCAAGAGCGTTCAAACCGAAAGCTAACCCTGATAGAGATGCAAGAAAAGGAATACCCTTTTCTGGAATCTAATGTTCCTGAAATTTTTGAGGAATTGGTTGAGCTAAAGCTCATTGAGTTGCCAGAGATGAAATGACCCGATGAGGCTGGAAAAACTGATGACCCAAATTATTGCAAGTATCATAGACTCATAAGTCACCCTCTTGAAAAGTGTTTTATCTTCAAGGACAAGGTTATGCAATTGGCTAATGAAAAGAAGATTGTCCTTGTTGATGGAAAGGCAAGCTCTAATCAAATCTCTATCATGTTCGGCTCACTTGACCCAGTCTAAGTATGTACACTTGAAGAAGAAGGGACATTAGAGAAAGAAAAATCCTAAGTTGGTATGAATGATGATGAAGGTTGGATTCTCGTAGCTAGGCGGAGACGCAACAAAACAAGTCCACGAAAAGAAATACTTGAATAACCAACCAGACAAAGGGTAGTAAAGAGAGCAAAGAAACAGAAGTCAGTCAGACGTCTAAGGGGGCCGAAGGTGGAAATGCATCACCGCCAGAAACTGCGACGCCCTGTGACCTTAGGGGAATTCTTACCAAGTTGGTTCTGTGTGGAGACCACTCAAGACAATGTTGGGGCATCATGTCTCAGTGTTGACCAAGGGGAAACAACGAATGGAACTTCATCGAAGGTGTCCCCTGCTAACAAAGACGAAGTAGTGGGTGAAATTCCATCAAAGGCATATCCGCCATCTTCTGAAAAGCCTGTGGGGCCCTCTTTTCAAGAAGTACATGCATGTGACACAAAAATCACATTTACGGACGATGATATTCTATTTGGTGAAACTCTACACAATCGTCCCTTGTATATGGTGGGCCACGTGCTAGAGAAGAGGATCAATAGAATTTTAATAAACGAAGGGTCTGAGGTCAACATTCTACCCATCCACATGTTGAAAGAGCCTGGCATCACAATTGTAGAGCTTAGCGAAAGCCATTTGTTGATACAAAGATTCAATCAAGGAGGGCAGAGGTCTATAGGCTCGATTAAGCTAGATATTCACATGGGTGATTTGCGATCAAGTGCATGGATGCATGTGATTGATGCAAAGACTTCATATAACATATTACTGGGAAGGACTTAGGTGCACGAGAACAAAATTGTCTCATCTTCTTACTATCAATGTTTGAAGTACCTAGAAGATGGCATTGAAAGGAAAATAGTTGCTAACAGTAATCTTTTCACTGAAGTGGAATCACATTTTGCCGATACAAAGTTCTATTTGAAGAGTTATGTCATGAAAGGGGAAAAGCTTGAGGGTGTCAAACTGACCAAGTCTGATAGGCTTAAAGGCAAAGCAACCAATGCAACTACTGAAAAGGCCAAAGTTGATACTGGAGAGCCTAGTACTTGTCCAAATAAAGGGAAGACCACGCCCTAAAAAATAAAGCCATCCCCTACACTTTGTTATGTCCCAAAGGTGAAGAAAGAGGAAGGACAATCATCTGATGTACAAGGGAATGTATTGGAAACGCTGACTCTTCCTATCAAATGCATCGATGCAATAAAATTGTCTTCAAAGCTATTGGGAAATTTTATGGCTCAAAATCTGCCACAAAATACATCACTTCCCATGAAACGTACAGAAGGCTTTGATCCAAATGCTAACAAGTTACTTGCTAAGGCTGGGTACAATCCTGATGAGCCATTTAGGCTAGGGAAACTCCCATAGGAGGCCACGACTAGGCAAGCACGTGAAGGTTTAGGCTATATCCGACCACCACCGGTGTGCATCTCTATAAGAAGGACAAGTAATAACTACGTCACTATAGAAGATGGGTGCTCCTCTTCTAATAAATGGCCTTCTGTCTTTGATCGACTTGGAAAACCTACTACAAGAACTTCTGTATTCGAGAGGTTAGGTCCATTGAAGGAGTAAAATAATAAGCATCGAAGAAGTCACCTAAGGGTAACAACGCTTTCTTCGCCTATGATCCAAAAGGATTTTGAAAGCATTATTCCTTCCAGGATGAAGCGACGAGTGGAACTCATAGTTTCATGTAAGGAGGTACTAAAGGCGAAGGCTCACACTGTGGTGTGCACTAAAGAGCGCGAGAAAGATGAAGAAAGCGTAGGCTCCTCATGTCATGTTACGAGTCAGATCGAGAATGATGCGTTGTGTCAACTGAGAATTGATGAAGAGCTTGGAGGTATTGTTTGGTGCCATCATATATTTATTAATGATAGTGACCCACAGGAAGAGGAGGGCGTTGGAGATGCTTCGCCAGAATTTAAAGAGGGAGTGAAGACTACGATAGATTCCTTAAAAGAAGTTAACCTTGGCACTGATGAAGACCCAAGACCAACCTACTTGAGTGCTTTCCTAGGAGCTGATGAGGAAATGGATTATATGAATATACTCAAGGAGTACAAGGATGTATCGCTTGATGCTATAAAGAAATGCCTGGTTTGAATCCCAAGATTGTGGTCCATCAATTAGCAGTCAGGCACGGTGCTCGTCCTGTCAAGCAGGCTCAAAGGCGCTTCAGGTTGGACTTGGTTCCATTGATCGAGAAAGCATTTAACAAACTTACTGAGGCGGGCTTTATTCGTGAAGTGAAATACCCCACATGGATTTCAAGCATTGTTCCCGTGAGGAAGAAGAGTGGCCAAATTCGAGTTTGCATTGACTTTAGAGATCTCAAAAATACATGCCCTAAAGATGAATTCACATTACCCATTCCAGAGTTGATGATTGATGCTACAACTGGCTATGAGGCAATGTCATTCATAAATGGTTCTTCTGGCTATAACCAAATTCGCATGTCACCAAAGGATGAAGAACTCACAACGTTTCGTACGCCTAAAGACATTTATTGCTACCAGGTGATGCCTTTTGGTTTGAAAAATGCTGGTGCCACATATCAAAGGGCTATGCAAAATATATTTGATGATTTACTCCACAAACATGTTGAGTGTTATGTAGATGACTTGGTGGTGAAGTCAAAAAGAAGGAGCGACCATTTGAAAGACTTGAGAATGGTATTTGAGTTGCTTCGAAGATATCAACTGAGAATAAATCCACTAAAGTGTGCCTTTGGGGTTGGTTCTGGAAAGTTTCTTGGCTTTATCGTGCGACATCGAGGAATTGAAATTGATCAAGCCAAAGTTGATGCAATTTTGAAGATGCCCGAGCCTCGAAACATTTATGAGTTGAAAAGTCTCCAGGGAAAGTTAGCCTACTTGAGGAGGTTCATCTCGAATCTAGCTGGAAGATGCCAACCACTCAGTCATCTCATGAAGAAAGGTGTCCCTTTCAAGTGCGATCAAATGTGTAGCAAAGCCTTTGAAAGTATCAAAGAATATTTGGCGAAGCCTCCGGTCTTAGCAGCTCCTGTACCTGGAAAGCCACTAGTACTTTATATTGCGACGCAAGAAAGGACTGTCGGAGCCTTACTGGCCCAAGAGAATAATGAATGCAAAGAAAATGCCCTTTATTACTTGAGCAAAATAATGACACCAAATGAGCTGAATTATTCACCAATCGAGAAGTTGTGTTTGGCGCTTACCTTCTTGATCCAAAAGATGAAGCACTATTTTCAAGCTCATACTATCCATCTTGTTTCTGGAGCAAATCCCATCAAATTTGTTATATCAAAACTAATCCTTAGTGACTGACTAGCAAGGTGGTACCTTCAGTTCCAACAATTTGAGATTGTGTACATCCCTCAAAAATCTGTGAAGGGGCAAGCATTAGCGGACTTTTTGGTGGACAATCCTATACCAGATGATTGCGAATTAACTAATAAGCTTCCTGATGAAGATGCAATGGCCATCGAGATCCAACCCATTTGGAAAATGTACTTTGATGGGGCTGCGCATCATGGTGGAGCTAGCGCGGGCGTACTGTTTGTCACTTCACAAGGAGAGGTCTTACCATTCTCCTTCACATTAACAATGTTGCTCCAATAATGTTACAGAATATCAAGCGCTAATACTTAGACTCGAAATGGCTATTGACATGAAGCAATTGTAGTTGCAAGTTTTCGGTGATTCTCAATTAGTGATTAAACAACTCTTGAGAACTTATGAAGTCAGGAAGCCTAAGTTGTGTTCATATCATTGTTATTCCCAAAAGTTGATAGGATGGATTGGAGATGTGACCCTTCAACATGTGCCAAGGAAAGAAAATAGAACAGCCAATGCCTTGGCTGCTCTAGCCTCAGCTCTGACTCATCCTGATCAGACGCAAGTTGCTATCTGCCAAAAATGGGTAGTACCATCGTTGGATGAAGATGAGCATATGGAGAATAAGCTTGAACATGTTATCACAATTTTTGAAGCCAATAAAGAAGACTGACGACAAGTTCACATCGACTACTTATGTTATGGGATACTTTCGGAAGATGCTAAAAGAAGAACTGACCTTCGTCATCGGGCACCTCATTTTCTCTACTACAAGGATACATTGTATAGGGGATCATTTAAGGGAATGCTCTTGCGGTGTTTGGGGGAGGAAGAAGAGACTCAAGCCTTGCAAAAGGCACATTCAGGAGTGTGTGGATCAGATCAGTCTAGGCCAAAGCTCCACTTTCACATAAAAAGGATGGGGTATTATTGGCCAACCATGGTAAAAGATTGCTTGGATTATGCTCGAAGGTGAAAAGCTTGTCAATTCCATGCAAACTTCATACATCAACTGCCTGAAGTTTTACACCCTACTATTGCATCTTGGCCATTCGATGCTTGGAGACTAGATGTTGTTAGACCATTGCCAAAATCTTATGGTGGACACTTGTACATCTTGGCTGCGACAGATTACTTCTCAAAATGGGCTGAAGCTGTAGCCCTTAAAGAAGTCAAGAAGGGGAATGTTGCCAATTTTATTCGAGTAAACATTGTCTACCGATTTGGCATTCCACGATACATAATAACGGATAATGGCAAGCCATTTGATAACAAGTTGATGAATAAAATATGCGATATCTTTGGCTTCAAGCAACGAAAATCTTCTGCGTATCATGCCGCCGCCAATGGTCTAGCCGAAGCAATCAATAAGACTCTGTATAATCTTTTGAAGATAGTGGTCTCTAAGTCCAAATGAGACTCGCATGAAAGAATAGAAGAATCCTTGTGGGAATAAAGGACGACATATCGCACACCGACTCAAGCAACCCCATATTCGCTTGCTTTTGAAGTTGAAGCGGTCCTGCCACTTGAGCGTCAAATACCGTCCTTGAGACTGGCTATCCAAGAAGGGCTCACTGAGGAAGAAAATGCTCGACTACATCTTGCCGAGTTAGAAGCACTTGATGAAAAAAGGTTAGAAGCCCAACAGAATCTTGAACGTTATCAAGCTCGTTTGTCTCGTGCTTTCAGTAAAAAGGTTCGCTTGAGGTGTTTTCAAGTTAGAGACCAAGTTTTCGCAGTAAGAAGGCCCATTATCACTTTACATAAGTCTGGGGGCAAGTTCACCTCAAAGTGGGATGGACCATATGTAGTACAAGAAGTATACTCAAATGGTGTTTCAAGCTTGTCGATGCTGATGGCATAAGGATCGGTCCTATAAATGCAAAATTTCTTAAGAGGTACTATCCTTGAGGAAAATTATGCTCCTTGAAATTTGGGATACTCCTGGCCCGCAAGAGTATAAACTGTGTACGGCACTAAAAAAAACACTCCCCCAGAACTACGTTGTGATTTGATCCTCTTTATTGAGGTACGTAGGCGCTTGGAATTATATTCTAAGTTCAGTTGCATGACTGTTAAAAAACATTATATGTCCTTACTTGATTCCTTATGGGGGCAAAGCCCTATAGAATGTGAGCTCCTTCAATAGCATGCTTGAGACTTTCAGATTTGGCCAAGTATGCAAATCAAAGTCTTCAAATTCTTCAAGTATACAAGTTGAAGTTTTATTTTGAATTCTCCGAGTTTGCAAATTGAAGTCTTTGATTCTCCAAGTATGCAAACCAAAGTCTTTAATTCCTTCAAGTATGCAAGTTGAAGTTTTCAAATTCTTCAAGTATACAAGTTGAAGTTTCGAATTTAACCAAGTATGCAAGTTGAAGTCTTTGATTCTCTAAGTATGCAAATCAAAGTGTTCAAATTCTTCAAGTTTACAAGTTGAAGTCTTCGTATTCTTTGAGTTTGTAAGTTGAAGTGTTCAAATCCTCCAAGTATGCGTGTCGAAGCGTTTATAATTTTCAAGTTTGTAAGTTAAAGTATGCAAATTCTTCAAGTGCGTGATTTGAGGTTTTTAACCAATCAAGTATGCATATTAAAGACTTTAACTTCTCAAAATCTACAATTTGAAGTCTTCAATTTTTCTCCTTCTTAAAGTTGAAGTTTCAAATCCACCATATTTATAAGTGGAATTCTTTAAAGTTGTTGAACCTAAAAGTTAAAGCCTTCAAAGCCTTGACCTTTAAATTCACCTTTTTAAGGAAAAAATGAGTAACTATCTCTTTGCATCGTAAGGATTCCCTAAAATTGTCTTTCTCGGGATAGACGAGCATCCATCCCTTTATGCCACAAGAATCTCTCTAAATTTCCATGCCTTAAGGTGGACAAAAATTGTCCCTTTGCACCTTAAGCTGACCTTTTCACGGGCTTATCCTTAAAAGGATCACTAAATTTTCATGCCTTAAAGTGAACAAAAATTGTCCCTTTGCACCTTCAGCTGGTCTTTTCGTAGGCTTATCCTTAGAAGGATCTCTAAATTTCCATGCCTTAAGGTGGACAAAAATTGTCCCTTTGCACCTTAAGATGGCTTCTTCAGAACTATGATTAGGCATTGGGAGCATTATAAAGACTTGAATTGAGGTCTCACATGTTTAAACATTGGGAATATTATAAAGCCTCGCGTTGTTGGTCCCCTATGTTTAAATATTTAGAACAGCGTAAAGCCTGGCGTTGTTGGTCCCCTTTGTTTAAACATTTAGAAGAGCGTAAATCCTCGCGTTGTTGGTCCCCTATGTTTAAACATTTGGAACAGCGTTAAGCCTCGCGTTGTTGGTCCCCTATGTTTAAACATTTAAAACAACGTAAAGCCTCGCGTTGTTGGACCCCTATGTTTAAACATTTAGAACAGCGTAAAGCCTCGCATTGTTGGTCCCCTATGTTTAAACATTCAGAACAGCGTAAAGTCTCGCATTGTTGGTCCCATATGTTTAAACATTTAGAACAGCGTAAAGCCTCGTATTGTTGGTCCCCTATGTTTAAACATTTTGAACAGCGTAAAGCCTCGCGTTGTTAGCCCCCTATGTTGAAACATTTAGAATAGCGTAAAGCCTCGTGTTGTTGGTCCCCTATGTTTAAACATTTAGAAAAGCGTAAAGCCTCACGTTGTTGGTCCCCTATGTTTAAACATTTAGAACAATGTATAGCCTCGCGTTGTTGGTACCCTATGTTTAAATATTCAGAACAGCGTAAAGCCTCGTGTTGTTGGTCCCCTATGTTTAAACATTTGGAACAGTGTAAAGCCTCGAATTAGTAATCTCAAGGCAGGGACATGGAATACGTCCCTTCACACCTTAAGATCAAATTCTTGCGTTATAGAATCCATAAAGAACAAAAGCTGCTCTCTTTGACCTACAAAAAGGGGGATGAAAAATAAATAAAGAAAAAGTGAAAAAAAGAAAAAAAGAAGGGAGAGTCATACCTCAACAAAAACACCTGGGATTAGACTTCTGTTTTGATTGAAAAAAATATGAAGAAGCACACCCCTATTTATAGGGTGATGTCCAAGAGGAAAAAGGAAAAATAAAAAAAAATAAGAAGGAAAGAATGGAAAAGAAAACAAAAGGGAGAAGAAAAAGGAAAGAAGTGGTCTTAAGACCACGAAACAAGAAAAAAGGGGGGGAAAAAGAGAGAAGCAAAGGAAAGAAAGAAACAAAGGGTGAAATTTCCTTTTTTTTCAAATAAGGTAAAGTTGGGAATAATTTCCTTTTCGACATAAAATTATAATAATGAAGTTATAATATTATGTCAATACTCTCTTATAATATTATAATAATAATTATTATTATAATATTAAATTAATACTTCAAGTCTAATCTTCAAATAATAAAATATTCTGACAAGACTTGAAGTAGGGGGCATTTGTAATCATATAAAATTTATCGAAATATAAATTTCATAAAATGATTCAAATTATATTAAATTCAAAATATATTAGTCCAAACAAATGTTATGGATTAATATAATTGGGTTAATTAATCAAGTCCAATGAAGTATTAAATTTATTAAAAGACCAAATTCAATTATTTGGGCTACAAAAGATAACCCAAAAAATATATTAGTCCAAGCACATATTATAGATTAATATAATTGGGTTAATTAATTAAGTCCGATAAAGTATGAATTTAATTAAAGGCTCAAATTCAATTATTTGGGCTGCAAAAGATGATCCACTTTATTAGGCCCAATATCCTCTCATCCAAGAGGTCCATCTTGGTGCCACGTGTCACATGGTGTGGCACGTCAAGTCAAACAAAGAAGCGTCCATTGTGGTGCCACGTGTCAAATGACATGGCATGCCAAGTCAAACAAAGTAGTGCCCATCTTGGCGCCATGTGTCAAATGATGTGGCACGCCAAGTCAAACAAAGAAGCACCCATCTTGGTGCCACGTGTCAAATGATGTGTTACGCCAAGTCAAACAAAGAATCCAATGAGATCATGTCATGTGTGAAAATGACAATCTCATTTCATTAAAGCCCAATATGTCATGTCACTTAAATCTAATTGGCTGAAGGTAAGTCTTTCCTATTATAATTCCTCTATTCTACAATTATAAATAGAGGTCTTCATAATTCAAAAGAGAAGAGGAAGAATTCTAACAAAGAAGCTAAAGAGAACTCGTGGATCAAATGCCACAAATTTCTCTACAAGTTTAAGAATTCAAACATTCAAGTTCAAGAACAAGCTAAAAAGCTCTTGCACTCAAGATCAAACTTAAGAACAAATTCAAGTTTCAAGAACAAGATCAAGAACAAATTCAAATTTCGAAATCGAGTTCAAGAACAAATTTCAGATTCAAGATCAAGCTCAAGAGCACTTGAATTTATACTTGAAAAGACGAATCAGAGGATTCACAGAGATTGTAACACTTGCATATTGAAATCAAATACTACGATTGTTGTGATATTTTCATTCTTGATTATTATTTTTCCGATACGAATTTTATTGTCTACAAAACCATTTTGGAAATTTACTCTCGAAAAAAAAAGATGTCTAGAATTACACTATTATTGTTTATTTAAGACGATACGAAATAATAGAAAGAGTTCCTAATCAAAGAGTGTTACATTTAATTTAAAAGATGAAGCATTATTATATTTAAAAACTTTTCAATTTGTGATTTCTCTTGTTTAATGACATGTTCTTATAATTATCAATATAAAAAAAAAATTAAGATTACAAAATTAAAATTACTGTGTATGTCCTACATTATCTTATTTAACAAATAGAACGCCCAAGGAATCAATGAAAAATTTATTTTATTAAACAACTGAAATTTGTGAAAAGAAAATTTTCACAATTATAGTTAAAAACTTGGGAAATATTTTTATATGAAACATTTATTTTCACTGACAATAGTGAAAAAATACAATTTTTTTAGTAGTGTTTATCCTCCTTTTACATGTTGTCCCATCACACATATGGAGAGTAATAGGCAACTAATTTCCTTTGTTTAATTTCTTGATTTCTTTTTGGCCTTTTTATAGGTAGAATATCCAATGGATATCATTCCCACTCCTAAATTCAATTTCAAAAAGTGGAATTACACAACATACAAATTTACCCTTGCAACATATTGGTCACCATTCTTGGTCAAAATGGATGAAGCAGATTCTGATGGTCCAAGGCAAGATGGAGTCTTCAACATTTATCTTGATGAAGCTGATGAAAAATGGACAAGTCAAATCAATGATTTCCACTATGTGGTCATTGGTTTAGTATATTGAGTATCTAATATGAGAAAAATCAAATAGTTGATTGTTGGCATTGTGGACTAAAAAAAATTACACAACTCCAAATCATTATGGGTACAAAAGGATATTTAAGACTGCTTTAAAAGCCATCAATAGTTTAGACAATTTTAAGGGTACAACTTTTGTTAGGACATTTACACCATCACATTTTGAAGGTGGTGAATGGAATACTGGTGGGAATTGCTTGAGGAAAATTCCATTTAAAAGTGATGAAAAAACATCAAGAGGGTTTAGATTTGGAGTTTTACAATTCTCAAGTGGAAGAATTTAGGCAAGCAGAGAAAGAAGGAAAGAAAAGGTTTAGATTATTGGACACAAAACAAGCCATGTTGTTGAGACCAGATGGTCATCCAAGTAGATATGGGCATTGGCCAAATGAGAATGTTCTTTTGTATAATGATTGTGTGCATTGGTGTTTATTAATTCTTGGAATGATTTCTTGCTTCATATATTGAAGATGGAGCATCATATATTTTAATCGTGGCATAATTTAGAACCATAAAATTTAACATTCAATTATTTGTATTTTACAATTAAGTTGTTAGGGAAGATTCTAAATTAGCCTAAGAATGTGCTACATTGTGAAGATTGACTTGATGTTTGATGTAATTCTTTTTTTACAAGTTTTAAGTTATCAAGACGTACTAAAAAAGCAATCATGATCTTGACTTCTAAATCTAGGTTTGATCAATTTTAATTTGAGAGTTATATAGCTAAATTTGAAACTTCATTATACTTTACGTCTAAATTTAATTCAAGATTAGTTAAAATATAAATATTTTTATAATTTTTGACTTTTCAAAAGGTCATTTGTGTACTTTCCCTATCGAACCTCTAAGGCACAACGTACCCAGTGATGTACACATGATTTCAAGAGGCCATTTGTGCACTTCTCCATTGAAGCTTTAACTCACGACATACCCAGTGGCATACCCATGATTTTAAGAGGTCATTTGTGCACTTTTCCCATGAAAGCTCTAAGGCACGATGTACCTAGTGGCGCACACATGACTACATGAGTAGTATTTCCATTAAAAGTGAGGATTTTGCTTATAGGATTGACCAAATAAAAGTGAGAAAAAGAATAAGGTTAACCAAGTTTGAACCCAAAGAATCATTATATATCCCCTTAGGAGAATCTTGTTCATCATCATTATATTTGTAGATAGTGAAATTTTATTGGATAAATTTATATTAAATTTTGAATCAAACTCTAAATTCATGATATGCTGATCTAATCAAACTTATGGTAATAAAGTTGGATAAATTTAAGTTAAAATTATATGATTTAAATGAAATGCATGTCACGCCCAAAAACTATATTCTAATGTGGTCTGCTCTCACAATTATTGTTGATCTCAAGTGAGCTCTTGTCCTGATGCAATATATACTAGATGTTATAACACTATGCAAAAACTTTCAAAAGATGAGCATGCAATAACTTTTCTTAGTAACTTAAAGCAACAAGTTGAAATGCTAAAAAATATAGATGCTTATAAAATAAATTGATACTATAACTAAGTTGACTCGTGTGTGAAACCTTTATTGTATTGAATGCAGGTGACTAGACAAGATTCCTAACTACATAAGTACTCTACTAGAATGTCTAATAGCTACTAAAACACTAAATAGAGTAAGTCTCTCTGAAAGTAAGGAGATTTCACCAAAAACTGAAAAAGAATAAGATCCAAGTGATACATTTGTTGTCTATCCTAAATACCTGAATCTCCATCATAAATTGATATAGTGTCTAAATATTTGAATCTCCATCATAAAATGATATAGTGTCTAAATATTTGAATCTCCATCATAAAATGATATAGTGGTAATGCCATGATCTGGTCCCAGTCATGATTGCGCTTGCTAGGTCCCACCTACAGGCGAGTTGATTTCCAAACCCAGGGATACTTTTCCTAGCATCTAAGTCAAGCTCAAATTGACATAGTGATAACATAATAGCCGAAACCAACGCAGATGTTGGAAGACAACGGTACAAAACTATGATAAACACAAGGACATAATATGTACATATATTAAGAACCATAATATTATACAACTCAAGAGTACTCCTACAAAATACATCAAAATACTAATATACAAGGCCAAATGTATGGAAACAATAGACGACCATCAAAAGGAAGGAGACTGCAAGGTAGCCAGAACCGCCGGTGCTCACCAAAAGTCTCCTGAATGCTCCTGAAACTCCCCTACTCAGCAACCACGATCTATACCAGGACCTGCCCATGGGAAGATGCAGAAAGTAGGGGTAAGTACCAAAAGAGGCACCCAGTAGGTATCATCGCCCGACCCAGTAAAATAGTAAACATATATAAGCCCAAATATATAGAGAACTACAACAGTGTAGAAAAACAACTTAGAATAAGGCATAAGCATATCTGGAAACCCTCAATTCATAAATGAACCAATCGAGATAATGGATATTGATAAACTGAACCAACTGATGCAAGGATCCATGATACACTGAACCAACACCAATTCTAGCGGCAGGAGAGAACACAAAACCTGAATCGGAACCACAAATATGACTCATTGTGTACTCTAGTCTGGATTAAATTACAAACAATGACTAGAATATACCTGAGGAAACCTCCTGGACTTGACATCAGGGCGTAAGGAACTCAGAAGATACCAACTGACGAGTATTTCATAGGCCCATATCATAACCGCCCCCAACTGAGGCATAGGACTGTACGTGGGTGCAAGGCCATAATAACTATGCATGTATGCCACGCGGGTCCCCATAAGCCTGGGAGGTACACCCGCACACAATATAACTAGCAGACAATCACTGAAACCCCATAGAACCACTATAGAGCCCATCTCTCCATATCATACAATCAAGGGTCAGTTGTATGTGGGTTTAAGGCCTTAATGTCTAAGCATGAACGCCCTTGTGAATAGATGAGTGGGTCCACGGGTAATCAATCGGGACCTCGACCCCAACATCACAACAATAATTGGGTCCTCGACCCATCTAAAACTAGTATCACACGAGGACTCGAACCCCTAATGTCACTCGGGGACTCAAACCCTTGGGTCTTCCAACCTAGCCTCCGGTGGGGCAGATAGCCAAGGCCAAGTGGTCAGACCATAAACATAACTGTAGGATGTATTCCTCATGGGAGAAATAATCCCCTAGCATAATCAATAATATCTCATCTCGGAGTATTAATCACGGGGCCCTTCCCCACAAAATATCAATAATAGGGCCCAGCCCTACAGAATATCAGTCACGGTGTCCTCGACCCAAAACTCAGTTGGCGCTCGATCCTTAGAATCTGCATCCATGTCTAGCCCTATAGTCACGGACATCGGGACTCGAACCACGGGGAGCGTCACCCAGGACTCAGACTCTCAAACGTGACCACCGGGGCTCACAGCAACGGGAAGCTTCATTTGGGACACAAGATATTAAATAATCACTCGCTCAACCAATCTGTCCAGATTTGAAGCTCCAAAGTCATATCATGCCTACAGTGAATGTAGGTGACAATAATAACATTGTGCCTAGAGTGAATGTAGGCGACAATGCTCTCAACCTAGGTATCCCACAATCTCAATCCAACCAGACAATCACAATCCACACCTATCTCAGATACAAAGGATAACCCAATATCAAATGGAAAGAACCAGTGCATAATAACTAATAGCGATATATCGGAGAGTACATATATCACAAAACACCATAGAGTCATCCCTAGCTTAGGCCAAGTATACCACAACCTCATCCATTCCTAGTGCCTAGAGAAAACATAAACAACCACAGTACATCATAAGTACCCAAGACAACCAGACTCTACAGAGTTATATCTACACCAAAACCTACCACAGTACGGCATATAACCAATACACAATCCCCCAATCAGCATATCTCTGTAGCAACAAGCAATGGACAATCATATCGGTACAAGTCAAGTCAGCATGCATGCCTGCCCCAGGCACTAGATCATATTCAACCCTTATCAAGCGCTTTTTCTGTGTATAACAACTTATAGGGTAGCGTCGGTATAACCTAAGCTAAGGTCCAAGAGGCTATATAATCATAAGGATGTTACCTACCCAGAGTCATATCGCAACCCAACTGCTATAAAGGATATTGGCCAAGGCAACCATCTGCCATCCCCCTTGTAAAGTGTTCCTCTCTAAATAGGGTGCTAGTCCCTAGGACTAACCCACACAACTTGTGTCTCCTTATAGATGGCCCAAGAAGCCCGAAGAACACAGCCTACACCTTGCTAATAGGGTCATATTCCCATCTCTAAACTACCAATGGCTCTATAGTAGCACATCTTGTATCACATATTATAGGGCTCCCTTAGGAGGACAACTATAAATGTTCGAAGAACATAGTGTGTTTGTTTAGTCATTAACCGATAACATAGGTACATAAAAGACATCAGCGATATACAAGATCATATATAAGTCATAGGGAAGAACAGGATCATGCTTAATTAGGAAAATCTACCATAATCTAGGTGCACAAATACTCTAAACAAGTATAAATAGTCACAACCATATCATAGATATTTCAACCAACCATAGCCCTCATCATCAGATATGATACTAGAATCAATATGCAAGGTAGCATGTCAGTCTCATAGGCTAGTATAATCAGTTGTCTTAGGCCAAACATACATACAAGCAATAGTTATGCTTAGTGTAGATACTTGTTACATGCCCTCAGCCAGACCCGCCCCTTTAGGGCCCTCTCGTTGTCTGAAAGTGCCATTTTATAATAAAGCATCAACGGCTAACATAGCCCTCAATGCAATAATCATAGTCCAACACCGCCATAAATATCAAATGAAAATATACAACCAAATATATGCAACATAAATACCATATCTCAACCTATCCATAGTTTATTTCTACATATTTCAACTCAAATATGCAACCATTTCAGCTCAGTCTAACATGCAGAGAAAGCCTAGCCTACCTGATATCCACCGTCTCGTACTCTGCATCAATCCAACTAAGATTTTCCCCTCATGTAACTTTCCAATGCTGCTTTACTACTAAAAATACAGTTCACGGGGTTAACACGGTTGCATCGCCAAAAACACCTAAAACGGAATAAATAGGGGCTATATCCAAAATTCCAAAATAAATCTCGAAAATCTTTTCCACGACCGTAGGAGTCTACACCCAAAAATTCAGCCTAAAGTAAACCCTAGAAGACCGAGAAAAAGCCCAAAAAAAGAATTAGAAACTTTATCGGGAAAACATTCTATTCAAACTTTCTCGGTCAAAATTCACAAAGATCGGACAAAATTGGCAAACACCCAACACACCACAGTTATCCTCTCAGAATATAAAACAACTTAGGCTCAAATTTCACTTAATTTCATTAAGAATCAGCGCGTAAAGTTTTCACAAAATCCGAGAAAGTAATCAGCCAAAACAATAATTTTACCTCAAAATACGTACCAAATCTGGCTCCATCATGATGTTCCTTGCAAAAATTTAAGTTATGTAGGCTTTTGAATCACCAAAATCAGAGCTATGGATCACTTTTTATTGCCAATTGAAGTTTTCTCCGTCCAATCCTCGCGACCAGGCGTTATATAAGGCTAGCCGCACGATGCCATGTGCAGACGTGGGCACGTGTGCTCGAAAGTAGGCGTCATGCCCATGCCATACTGCACGAATGCGGCACGATACCACGAACGCGAGCCTATGCACCAACTATTGGCACCAGCAATCCCAAAAACTTCCTTGCGGCTTTCCTGGGGCTCCCGATGTCCGTTTTACCCAAATAAATAGTGTAACCGTATGAATTTTAATGTTTTAGATCTAATAGTGCGATCGAAATTCCCAAAGCAGCATCCTACGAAAAAAAGAGTCCCACTTCTTTCCGGCTAAAATTAGCTAAAACAACTGGGGAGGGGGGGGGGTCATAGTGAAACCAGATAACTCCGACAACTAGCGAAAGGTCATTTTCATTTGCTTTCCACAATATAGAGCTGACCATGTGAAGCTAAGTTTTTATAGGAACTCCCTTTATAGCTTCCAATAGAATTCATTTTGCAACTTTTAGCTCAAAATCAAATCTGAACCTTTCATTCTCAAACCAACCACCCTCCCAGCAGAAATCAGCTATTCTGGAACTAATGGAACCTTTAGAATCCCATATCAAGGCCGTTTACCAGGGTATTGACAAAAATCTCATTTTTGCAACCTTAGCTTCTCGCTAACTTGCAAACTCGCATAATTTTCAATCAAAACCACCGATAACCATTCCAACGGTCCCAATGTACCATAATAGATCTAACGTCACCATACAGAAGCACAAAGTAACAGAAAATTTGCAGGAATATAGAAATGACCCAGAGGGTCATTAAAGTCAAATAATGTCAATACATGTAAAATACTTTGGTGAAACAACTAGCTAAAACTCAAGATATTGAGTTTAATGAGAAAATCTAAAGATAGGTAGCTACAATATAGCCAATTGAAAAGTAAGGAATATAGGTGTACTTTAAGAACAAAATTTTACAAATGAACACATTCAATAATAGCAAATATTAAAATAATGTAGCTTTAATTTTCTTGGGGAGTTTCTCTTACCGATAATCACTGCCTGAGCCTCTTTGAAACAATGTCTTGCCCACATTGTTAGAGATATATAATAACTTATCAAGATAAAGAACAAAGTTAATTGATGGATATAATTTTTGAGCATTTACCTGGGGCAACCTGAGGGGTCGCCCGAATCAACGGCATAATCCTATCATATGCTAGTGGTGCACTTTTGAAGTTTGGATAGGCTTTATGAATCCCTCATCCAACAAATCTTCAATTGGTTATTTAATTCCTTAAGTTCCATCAAGACCATACGGTAAAGAGGAATGAAGAAAGGTTGGGTTTTGGGAGGATTCTATGTCAAAATTAATTTTTCTCTCGGTAGGGACACTAGGTAGATCACCGAAAAATACATCGAAAAACTCACTAACAATAAGGATTAACTCAAAAGTAAGGGCTCCAGAATTAGTATCCCTAACTCATACAAGATGATAAATAAAACATTTAAAAATTATTTTCTATAATTTAAGGCACGATCTAAATTGACCCTTGAACATGGAATCACTACCTTTGCATGTTAGGACTGGCTCATTAGGAAATTAGAACTTAACCACTCAAGTTCTACAATAAATAGAAGTATAACGTACATGAAGTCAATACATACCAAGGATAATATGACAATCCACCATTTCAAGTTCAACAAGATCATATGAAGTAACTTTATACAACACCAAAATCGAATAATTTCTGTAAGAGTATTAACTGAAAAGGTCTCTAATAATATCTCAGGGTATATGCCGAATCTCATAGCCACATAAGGAGGTATATAACAAGATTAGGGTCCAACAATGCATACACATTGAAGTGAAAGACTTGCAATATATATGTAACCACATCTGGCAAATTTGGATAGTCCTGTTGGGTCTAAAGTACATAAAATATGTTTTGACACTAACCTCCACCACTCAAGGTAAAAGAAGTATCCTACAACATCTATCGCTCCAAAGTAGTAGACTTACCTTATGGATGACCATTTCTATCCTTATTACCGACGCTCGGCAATCTTGTGCCCCATCTTCCCATATCCATGGCAAGAATCCGTCTCAACTAAAAATTTACCTCCATGGCTCCTGACACACTTAGGATAAGTAGAAAAGTAGATCCTCTAACACCTCTACCTTGAGGCTTAGGGTTGGGCACCCTATCCTTGTTAAATCTTTGGCTCGAAGTTTATGAAGAACTTTGATAGGAGAACCTTTGGCCTTGTTGGGAAAGGCCATTTCCATCCCTGAATTTTTGTCGTAAAAAATTACCATTAAAAAGATCCTGCTTGGACTCCCTAACTCTCGTTTTATTGAGCTCCTCCCCTTCAACTTGTTCAACATAGGTCATCAACAAAACTAAAGAGGGATATAATATAATAAAGCAGAAAATAAGGCAAAATAGAAATCTATAAGAGGATAACTCAAAAATAGTTGAAATAGCACTAGTCTAAAGCCATATCAAGACTAGTGTCACATGTACAAGCCTCTATTATAAACAAGGATTTGAAAAGAATTTATAAGTCTTAATGTCTTAATCCTCAAGAGTTCACTGAATAGGTAAGGTGATACCTCTCAGGCAAATCTAAAAGCCCAGTCCAGAGTATGAAAGGAACATCAGGTGGAACGGGGTTCTTAGGAATTCACTAAGTAGGTAAGCTGTTATATCTCGGGCAAATCTAAACTCCTAGTCCAAAGTATGAAAGGAATGCCAAGTGGAATGGGGTCATAACCTACACACACAAATATAAAAGCAAAGTTAAATATCCAATAATAGGGTACCCAACAAGTACACCTAAAAGCAAAGTAGAGAATAGAGAACACAAGTACTCCAATCTGAACCTCTAAAACTACAACCTAAAACGTTAGTGTACATAATGTAATTATATAATTAATCTGGTTTATCAATTCCAAAAGAATCATAGCCAACATGCCACAAGTTCAGACTCTAACCATGAATACATAATTCTACGGCTTTCACATAATCAAAATATGTCAATGAGATGCAAGATGATGCAATACAATGCCAGATAAACGTCATGCATGTTTGCCCTATGGTACACATTCATTGATAAACTCAAATTGAAATTTATGGGGGCCTCACATGGACCATATATCTATCGAAACTATTTTTTATCGCCCCAACCATATCTTAACGGGATCATTTCTCCTTTGGTATTTATCAAATATAGTTGAAACTATTTCCCTTAGGATTTTATCAAATCTTATGATAACCATTTTTCTTTAGCATTTTCATTAAATAGAGGAACTAAAGCAAATAAGTCTTTTTGAAGTAGTGTATGCCTGAATGCAATGAGTCCACACAATATACATAAACATCATTCAAGCAAACTATTATTTCAATAGTGGAATCATCATCATCAATTGGATCTTTTAAGGACAAACTTAACATAATTATTCATTTGCTTTCTACAACCGATATGTTATCATAATTCATAATACTCAATAATGAGTCAACACTTCATTTCACAATTGAATCAATATTTTCTCAAGATCTCTCAACAATTTAATCAACATGATCATCAAGATCTTTCAAAACAAGGACAACAATATGAATCAAAATTTTCAACACTTGAATTGACATCACCAATCAATGCTTCTAAATAATCAAATCATTTTCAAAAGAAATGTGAAACCCCGTGTTCCTCGTCTTCCATATATATATATATATATATACAGGGTGGCGTGTCATATAAGACATATATGACTTTGGGTAGAACCTAAGGATAATGAGGCTGCCAATAAGTGGTAACATCAAGACCCTAAAGTTTTAAGCCGAAGGAATACCCTAAATGCACGTTCCGGATTTAAACAATGACCCGAGTGGCACCTCGTCCTTTCCAGAAGGTTTAAATTAGGTTTCACTTTTTGGATGGGACTAAAAGTTTATAATTTGATAATAACGGATTTTTTAAAAAGTTATTTTAATAGCACAAAGGTCATATGTTAAGTTTTGGAATCGAGAAATTTGCAAGATGAAGGTTGGCAAAAGTTACCGTAAGTTTCTTTAAGAAATCCTTCTTAAATTTGGGTCAAATGTATCAGGCCATATCTCCCAAACTATAAGAAGTTAGAAGTTCCATGACCTATCAAATTGAAGATCTATGAGTCTAGTTTGCAACGCATAAAATCGCGCACCAAACCAACCTCAGAATAAAAAGTTATGACCGTTTTACCGAGACTGCCCAAGCTAGAAATCAAGTCATGGGTCGGGTCGGGTTGACACACCTTAATGTCCACTAATTTGAGCGTTTTAAAGATCAAATCAGTGCTATTTCGTCCCCAAATAGCTTGTAAACAGAAGGAAAAGTTTTCTCAAGATGGCAAAGGGATTTGAGTAAGTGTTTCGCATTTTTACCGTTAAACATTTATCCGTGTGCCTAGAAATGTATGCCTTACACTTTGCAATTGTTTTCCCCTCGTATTAGACGTGTTTGGGGATGTTTTTGGGCTGTAAAAAAAGTGGTGTTCTTGCTGGTATTGTTGGTTTGTAGCTGGTGTATTCAGGTAATAATTTTATGGCTCTTTTATAGTCATTTTTACGAAGTTTTACGGACATTTCCTCGCGTAAATGCTCCTTGCAGAATCTGGTTATTAATGTTAAATTTTTGAATGTGTACAGGTGTCCTTAAGCTGCATATATATAGTTGTTGCGAAGCTTAGGCCGTAAGGAAAAACTTTTGTGAAGAAACGTTTGGCAATTGGACGTTCGTTGGAGAGGTATGTTAAGGGTAAGCTCCATCTCTCCTTTTAGCACGAAATTCGGGAAGCTTCCCAAAACGCCAAATGCGATATCTTTCTATTCAGTTGCTAGAAAGACCTTCTATGATAGGCATTGGGATTGTAACTGAGTTATTTTCATGATGGTATTGGGTTTAAATTCCTTTTGTTTGCTTAAACTGGACATTCAATATCTATATATCATTTTGTCAGTTTTCCCGGCTACCTATTCATATGTTCGAGGCATTTCTCTTCTTGGTGTAGTGCCATTAAAATAAATGTAGAATGCGAAGGGAATGTAATATTCATAATTAGTCCTTCTTCCATACAAGAATAATTAATTGAAGCATTTTGCAAGTAACGCATTAGTTTCCAATATTCTTCCGTGAAATGTTCCTATTTAAACTACTAAAGTACTTGATCCTATTTAAAACTTTCTTTTACTAATTGACATGGGACCAAGTATAAGTAATATGGAAAACACCATTATTAACATTTTCAAAGTTACGACTTCTCTCTAAATGTTGGGTTAAGTTCCCAAACTTGTTATAAAGACATATAAGATCCCATGAGTCATGTGTATATGTATGACAACGATTATGATGTTATGAGAATAAGTGTACCAATGAGCCAAGATTGGATAAATGAAAATGATTATGATGTTATGAGAATAAGTGTATCGATGAGCCAAGATTGGCTAAATTTATGCTATGGCCTACTATGTGCATTTAACATTCATATCATACATTACACGTTATGCATGGACTCCGAGCTATAATCGGAGATATGGGGCCTATTTGCTCAAATGATTATATATATATATATATATATATATATATATATATGTATATGGTACAGATGGCCACAAGTTGACAGGTATGATGTCGGTTAGCTATCGAAAAGGATCACCAGTGCTAGCATTTGGTTGGGTATATCATGTATTTGCATCTATATATATGTATTTATGACATGCGATACTCGAGCATACCATCCATATTTGATCACTAGGAGGTTGATTATTGGCCATTAAGGCTACTAGATTATTGTTACAGTTGGTATTTCTATTAACCTTTTTACTATGGTTATCTATGATTTTACTTCTTGCCTTACATACCAGTACATATTTATTTGTACTGACGTCCCGTTGCCTGGGGACGCTGCATTTTATTTGTGCGTGCAGGTTCAGGTAGGGACTTCGATTGACCCCTCCACTAGGAGCCCAGGTCAGTTGTGAGTTGGTAAGCTCCACCTCTTCTTGGAGCATTCACAGGATGCTTACTTTTTGTTGTACAGTTGGATATAGTCGGGGCCCTATCCCGACAGTAGTGATTCTCTTAGAAGCTATTATGGACATGTTATTGTGGGTTGGTCCTTTTGTGCCTTTTAGTCTCTGGTCATAATATTGGCATGTATATATAGTGTGTGTCTGTACCTCTATTGTGGCAGCCTTGTCGGCTAGTTAGTACTTTATCATTTTGGTTTACTTATCTTGATGTACATGATTTGCTGTTGACCAGGTCCTGACCTAAATGGTCCCGACGTAGTTTTTTTTCTAAACATTATGCTGCCCGATTTTCTTCTGGTCCCTAGTTTAGTTAAGTAGAATGTTTAGTGGCTCACTTGACCAATAACGGTATCGGGTGCCAGTCGTGCCTCCCCTTTCTTTGGGGTGTGACAAACATAGTATCAGAGCAGGTCGTGTCCTAGGGAGTCCACAATGTTGTGTCGAGTAGAATGGGTGTGTTGTGTACCACACTTATAATCAAGAGGCTATGAGGCATTTAGGATTGGTTGCCTTTCCTACTCTTAATAGATCGTGCTTTAGAGTAAAGTTATAGGGACATGAAATCTTAATCATGCTTTGTGGTTTGTTTTATTTGTCTGGATGTCTATATTCAGGAGATGACATAACGTAGGGTAGATATTGATCCGAGAGAAGGTACCAGTTGTTCTTTAATGGGTCAGGCAGATACACTCCCTGTTGAGGCATGCAGAGGGCCTCCAGTATCCATAGTACCAGATTCACCAGACATGTTGAGGGCCAAGGAGGTCCAGTACCCCCAATCCAACTAGAGATTAGTGAGCACGGTATGAGAGAGGTTGTTCAGCTACTGACTAGGATAGTTTCTATTCATGAGAGACAACTAGAGGCGAGAGCAGACATCAGAAGGGATAAACAGAAAGCTCAAAGGTACGAGAGTTTCTTCACTTGGCCCTTCCAATATTCACAGGGTCCATTCCCACTGAGGATCCATAGGACTTTATAGACCATATGTATAGAGTATTGAGGGTGATGCATGCCTCTGTCACCGAGGCAGTGGAGTTGGCTTCTTTTTGACCACATGATGTTGCCATCTTGTGGTACGAAGCGTGGGAGAGATGCAGAGGGCTTGATGCTCCGCCAGTAGAGTGGGAGGACTTCTCTGAGGCATTTTTATCAAATTATTTACCACGGGAGGTGCGGGAGTCTTGTCTTGACCAGTTTATCAGTTTGAGGCAGGGGGATATGAGTGCAAGGGAGTATAGCCATAGGTTTAATTCTTTGGTTAGGTATGCAACAGATATTGTACGTTCCATGAGTGCCAGATTTCATCGTTATGTGGATGGTTTGGGGGATCATTTGATCAGAGACTGCAGGATACCTAAGGATGGTGTAGATATTTCCTATATTCAGGCTTTTGCTCAGACTATGGAGGTTCTTTCTCGTCGGATTCGGGATACCCGTAGAGATAGGGAGAAGAATAAGAGAGCTCATACTATGGGGTCTTAAAGGGAGTCACGGGGTGATTTTTGGCCTCTTTATCACCGATATCCACCTCCGTCAGTGGGTAGTTCCCCGCCACAGCTACAGGGCCAGTAATTTGATCGTTATATTCAGTCAGGTCCGGAGCAGAGTTCACGCCATCCTGAGAGCCATCGACAGGAACGTTGTGCACCAATGAGACAGCCTACTCCTCCATGTGCAAAATGCGGTAAGCTTCATATTGACAGTGTAGAAAGGGATCAGGTGTATGATACCATTGTGGGCATAAAAGACACTATATTAGCTAGTGCCTAGGGTTAGGTAGAGGTACAACAACTCACCTTTCAAGATCCACTGCGGCCTCTTCATCCCCAGTACGTACTTCTCGACCAGATCCACAGCTTACTCAGAGTCATGGTAGGGGGAGAGGTAGAGGAGACTGTTCAAGTTCTACTAATGGACATAATTGCTTTTATGCACTCACAGGCCGACAGGATTCAGAGGCATCTCCAGATGTGATCACAGGTATATTGATGGTACATTCTCATGCTGTTTATGCATTGATAGATCCTGGCTCTACATTTTCATATATTACTCCATTCATTACTGGTAAGCTTGATATGAGACCTGAGTTATTACCGGGGTCAGTTAGGGTATCTACCCCAATTGGTGACTCAATTATAGCTAGTCATGTCTATCGATGTTGTACAGTGTTAATTAATGAACGTCCAAACTCTGCTGATTTAATTGAATTGATTATGCTAGATTTTGATGTTGTTATGGGTATGGATTAGTTGGCAGCTTGTTATGCTAATATTGACTATCGAGAAAAGTTAGTCCACTTCCATTTTCCATGTGAGCCGGTCATTGAATGGAAAGGTAATGTTGCCTCGCCTAAAGGTAAGTTTATTTCATACCTTAGGGCTCAGAAGCTGATTGCTAAAGGTTGTATATACCATTTAATTCATACTAGGGATATTGATAAGGAGTCTTTGACCCTTTAGTCAATCCCTATTGTGAATGAATTCCCAATGGTATTCCCTGATGAGCTTCCAAAGATTCCCCCGAAAAGGAAAATTGATTTTGCTATAGATTTGCTCCCGAACACATAGCCTATATCCATTCCTCCTTAAAGAATGGCTCCTGCAGAGCTAAGGTAATTAAAGTAACAACTGAAGGACTTACTTGATAAAGGCTTTATTAGGCCAAGTACATCTCCATGGGGTGCTCCAGTGCTTTTTGTTCGAAAAGAAAGATGGCTCCTTACGGATGTGTATTGATTACAGGCAACTAAATAAAGTCATTATCAAGAATAAGTATCCTCTTCCATGGATTGGTGACTTATTCGACCAGTTGCAGGGTGCCAAATGCTTTTCAAAGATTGACTTGAGATCCAGGTACCACCAGTTGCGAATTAGGGATGTTGATATTCCAAAGACAATATTTAGGTTGAGGTATGGACATTTTGAGTTCCTTGTCATGTCTTTTGGGCTTACAAATGCCCCAACAACTTTTATGGACCTGATGAATCGAGTCTTTAAACCATTCTTGAATGAATTTGTTAATCATATTTATTGACGACATCTTGATATATTCATGGTCAGAAGCTGAGCATGCAGATCACTTGCGAACTATATTATAGACTCTCCAGGACAATAGGTTATATGCTAAATTCTCTAAATGTGAGTTTTGGTTAACTTCTGTAGCTTTTCTTGGCCATGTTATTATGGTATCAAGGTCGATGGCAGAAAATTGAAGCAGTAATGGCCTAGTCGCGACCATTGAATCCGACCGAGGTTCGTAGCGTTTTAGGCTTGGTAGGATATTATAGGATGTTTGTTGAGGGATTCTCCTCTATCTATGCACCAGTAACGAGATTGACACATAAAGCAGCTAGTTTGAATGGACTGAAGCATGTGAGTAGAGTTTTCAAGAGTTAAAGAAAAGGCTTACCACCGCACCTATCTTGGCTCTTTCGGATGGAACCAAAGGCTACGTTGTATATTGTGACGCCTCGAGAATTGGCCTAGGTTGTGTTCTTATGCAGCATGGTAAAGTTATTGCATATGCTTTAAGACAGTTGCGAAAGCATGAACAAAATTATCCTACCTATGATCTTGAGCTTGCTGTGGTTGTATTTGCCCTAAAGATTTGGTGACATTATCTATACAAAGTTCATATTGATATTTTTACCGACCACCAGAGCCTTCAATATTTATTTAGGCAGAAGGAGTTGAACCTACAACAAAGGAGGTGGCTATAATTACTAAAAGATTATGATGTTGCATTTTCTACCATCCCGGTAAAGCTAATATTGTTGCTGATGCACTTAGCCGAAAGTCCATGGGAAGTCTAAGCCATGTTGAAGATGATAAGGTTGAGATGACAAAAGACCTATGCTAGCTAGCTAGTTTACAGGTGCGATTGGTAGATACAGAGGATGGAGATGTAATTGTTGAAAGTATAGCAGAATCTTCCATTGTTAATGATTTAAAAGAGCGACAACACGAGGATCCTGAGCTTAGGACATTGAGGGAGAGCATTTCACAACAACAACATTCTTAATTTGAGTTGACTAGAGAAGAAGTCTTTAGGTACCAAGGACGCTTATGTGTGCCAGATATCGGACGACTCTGTGCCAGGATTCTTTCTGAGGCCCATTATTCTAGATATTCAACCTACCCTGGAGCAACAAAAATATATCGGGACCTTCGACAAATCTATTGGTGGAATGGCATGAAAAAGGATATTGTAGAGATGGTAGCCCAATGCCCCAATTGTCAGCAAGTTAAAGCAGAACATCAAAGACCTGGAGGCCTAGCTCAATATATTGAGCTTCCGCTATAAAAGTGGGACATGTTAAATAAGGACTTCATCACTAGTTTGCCTCGTACTCCATGCGGATATGATTCTATTTTGGTGATCATTGATAGGTTGAAAAAATCTGCTCATTTCTTACCAGTAAAAATGACATATTCAGCGGAAGATTATGCTAAGCTTTACATTCAAGAGATTGTTCGCCTTCATGGAGTTCCATTGTCTATTATATCTAATCGAGGGACTCAATTTACTGCACATTTTTGGAAGTCTTTTCAAAAGGGTCTGGGCACTCAGGTGAATCTCAACATCGCTTTTCATCCACAAACAGATGGGAAAGCAGAACGTAGCATCCAAACCATTGAGGATATGTTACGTGCCTGTGTGCTAGACTTTAAAAGAAGCTGGGAAGATCATCTACCTCTTATTGAGTTTGCTTATAATAATAGCTTCCAAGCTAGTATTCAAATGGCACCTTATGAAGTACTATACGGGCGAAGATGTAGGTTGTCGATTGGTTGGTTTGAGGTTGAGGAGGCAAAATTGCTAGGCCCTAATCTTGTTCAGCGAATGATGGAAAAAGTGAGACTTATTAGAGACCGATTGCAAATAGCCCAGAGTCGGCAAAAGTCTTATAGAGATGTTCGACGACAAGACTTAGAATTTGATGTAGAAGATTGGGTCTTCTTGAAGGTATCACCTATGAATAGAATCATGCGGTTTGGGAAGATAGGAAAGCTTAGTCCTAGATATGTTGGACCATATAAGATTATCTGAAAGATTGGCAAGGTTGCATACGAGCTTGATTTGCCTTCAGAATTGGGGGCAGTCCATCCGGTGTTTCATGTATCGATGTTGCGAAAGTGCATTGGAGATCCTTCGCGTATTACCCCCATTGAAGATATCCACATTGATGAAGACTTATCTTATGATGAGGTGCCAGCGGCTATTTTAGACCGACGAGTGAGAAAGCTTCAGAATAAATAAGTGGCATGAAAGTATTGTGGCGGAACAACAATATTGAGGAAATA